>JAJHSJ010000008.1:61474682-61507182 GCA_021015155.1 Magnolia officinalis
TAGTTTGGTCATGGGACCCGCTAACAATCCCAAGCATAGGCCTGTGTCTGTTTATATATTGGCCCTGAATTCTCATCTAGCCTTGGCCCTGGCCTAGGCCCAACCCATGGTCCTCTAGGCTTATTTAGAACCTGGCCCAAAGCGGGCTGGATTTGAGGTGGACTTGGGCCAATTCAGTCCAGTTGCAACCTGGGTTTGGTGCATTTGTAAGGAAATTCTATTTTCTAGGAAGTAGCTCGCTTTGTGAGCTCATGTTGGGGGTTATGAACTTATGATTCATCTCTTTTAAGTAGGATGAAATTCTGTGTTTAGGAGGTATCTCACTTGCAAGCTCATGTGGGAAGTTTTGATATGTCTCTATGAAGTAGGAAATTTCTTTTTAGGATCCTTTTTGGGTATGGAATCCAGAGTCCTTATCCTCTTTTCTGATCCGCCTCCGTATGGATATGGTGGTGGATCAGTGAACTCTAAAAAAAAAGGACTATAACAGCTCATAGAGGCCTATATAGGCTGTACAGATTATACAAGGACGAGGATCGATGCAGCCAATATGGGCTGAGATGGTCATAAAGGCCCTATTTTGTTTTGTTTTTGTTTTTGTTTTTTCACTTTTCCTCATGTTTCTTGTACTTGTTTCTTCATTTGATCCTAGAGTAAGCTTAGAAACTTGTTTTAGACTAGATCTAGGTCCAGTTTGGGGATGAAAATCCAAGATTTAAGTGGAATAGGAAAAAAAGGGGTAAACCATCGCTCTTTTTGGAAGGCTTTTTCATTTTATTTATTTATTTATTTTATTTTATTATTATTTTTTTTTTTGTATTTCAATGTAATGGGCTATAATCCACCAAAGCATGCTTGAGTTGTGTTCAATGAAGGCCTGTTTAGTTTAATTCAGCAAGTCTAGTCGACAGACAACATCCTTATCAAAGAATAGTCTGATACACCATTGGATACATGTTAAATACACATCAAAATGATATATTTTGGTGTTTTACATTTTTTAAGAGAAATACATTATGATTAATGAGATTTCCAAAAGCCCTTCCCCTTCTTTTTTTCACCCACGATAATCCGTCTCTTTTGCCAACTCATGTATTTTTGTTAATTGTTCTCTTAAGAGATCATATAATGGCCTTGTGCATTTATTTGACTGGATCATAGCAGGAAGCATCTTGGAAAAGTAAAAGCTCTCCCATGGGTGCAAGATGATGGATTTGAGAGAACTTAAGTACTATCTAGTTAATGATGATCAGGGTATACTGATCATGCAAATGGACTTTAGTTTGGAATAGCTTCTGGAGTTCAGATTTCTAGATTAAAACCCAGTTGGGAAACTGCTTTAACCAAATGTTACGAAGGATGATGACAACCCTTTAGAAATTTATGATCATAAGCAGTGTTCGAGTTGTCGGTATCGCTACAAGTTTCGCTGGCCGGAGATAAAGATATAATATCGTTATCGCCGATAATATCGCCGATAACCGGAAATGCAGGGAAAAAGGGGAAATATGGAGAAAATGGTGGAATTTTTCAGTGAAACTTCAGGACATGCCTAAATACACATAGTTATATATTCAGGAATGAAAATTTTGCAAAAAGAATGCTTTAAATTAGAAGTTTCCATTTAATGGGGGCCAAAAAAGTATGCGTTGTCGTAAGAAATCACTCAAATAGTAACCAAAATTAGTTTATATAATACAAATGCAAGCTTACAACAATTAAGACATGCAAAAATAAATGAATTGAAAAAAATACACATTTCTGCCCATGTTTCATCCCCACATAGAGTGACGAGGTGGCTCGTAATCATTGTCCGGATCCCGTGGCAGTTGAGAGTAGTACTGCTGCTCAACATATTGGCAGTACTGTTCCCAGGTCATCCTCTGCTCGTACCAATTGAGGAACTCTCTTATGTACCTCTGATAGTCATCCTCCCCAAACTGTATGAGTACGCCCAGACGTGGGAATTGCGTGACATACATCGACGGCATTTCCTGAGCAGGGTACTGAGGGAACAGATCAAGTCCAACCCTGACTCCTTGATAGTATTGCTGCCAGTCATACGGGTACCCCGGATATCCTCCTGTCAAAGGGTCATGACTCGAAGAACTATCTTCCGGCTGCCTGTACCCATGGGTAGAAGAGCGTGACTGAATGTCAGAGTTGTCATGGCCATACCCGTGATATCCCCCATGAGCATAAGGTGGGACAGAGGTGGAGCTCCCCTGATCTGAACTTATGTCCATAGATGACAAGCTGCGTGTGAGAGCATCAGCCGCGGCGCGTCCGGCTTTCTTCTTCGAACGACGCTCGAACATATATCTGGGCTCTGATGCTCTCGCCCTAGATGGTGGACGAGATCCATGATCCTCGTCCTGAGTGGCATGGTCAAAGCTCTGCTCCTCAGTAAACTGGCCAACGGATCGTTGGCTCTGAGCCGTCCTGTACCCCCCACCACTGCCACCCCCACTAGTACCACCTATACTAGTGCCGGTGCCTCTGTCCCCTCCCTCATCACCGTCGTTGTCATCGTCGTCGTCGTCGTCCCCAGGACCAGTGTCAAGTGGGGGTTGAGTCTCATCATCATCATTACTCACTATGACTTGATGATGAGGAGGGAGCCGTGAAGATGCTTCCTCACCCTCATTGGAACGTGCTGAACGCCTCACCAAAGGATCAAATGAGTCTGTATCTGCCGTCTGTTCCTCTACTACCTGATCGACATCAATACCCAGAGCCGCTGCTCCCTCGGCTACCTGTGGAGCAGGGCCTCCATCCGCATCATCTAAATCAGCTGATTTGACCCACTCATAAAGTGGGTCCTCATCATCATCTCCTATCTGTGCCATGTTACCTATAGACAACAGGTCTAACGGGTCTTGATTTTCCTCCATGTCTCGGTCTACCCGCAACTGTCTCTCTCTTAACTTCATATTGTAATGGCAGTAAACGAGCTTTTGCAGCTTCTCATATGCTATTCTGTTCCTCTTGCTGGTGTGTATGAGTGACCATGTGCTCCAATTCCTCTCACACGGTGAGGAGGATACAGTTTGTGCGAGAACACGGACTGCCAATAACTGCAATGCGGGCGTGTCGACTCCGTACATCGCCCACCACTCACCTATATATCCATGAGGAGCTTGTTTTAGTTTGAAGTTTAAATGAAAAATGCAATTACTTAATTATGTTAACATACTTACATGGCATCATCGTTTCAGTCGATGCTTTTGCTAGTGCGGATGAGAATGTACCCCTCGCATCCCTAAACCGCAACAACTGTAAACACGGATTCACAGGCGATTATTTTTAAACACCCATATTTCTAGAGGCTAAAAGGAAGAAATTTTATTGCATTACCTGGTTACCGAAATCTGCTTGCGCTGTTGATTCTGGGAACAATCGTTCGAACGCCTCGTGGACAGCCAATGTCAAATCTTGATTCTCATGGAGCCGACGTTTATAATGAAATTTGGGATTCAGGTAGTATGCTGAAACCCAAATATTAGTTACTCAATTGTATTAACATGTAAACAGAAGTGATGCTTAAAGTACTTAGTTGTATCAACAAACTTACCAGCTTGGTGGAGTGGATGCTCAAGAGTCCCAGTCCATCGACGATTGATGATATTGATCACCCACTGACACGAAGTGGGGATTACAGTCATTATCCCGTCTCATGATTCTCATAAGCTCATACATTGACCCCATCGAAGGCTACATCTCATTATCTACGGCTCGTAGGACCTTGTAGATAGGATGCAGGAAGGAAATGACGTGGTGAACTTTATCCCAGAAGGTATCGGAAAGCACTATATTCGAACAGGTCTTTGCACCCTCAGTCTTCCTCTGATTCCACTCCATGTATCTCTCGGATCTGAACAAATTTCTGAGACCCACGCGGTGCCTGTATAAGCTGTCGAGTGCAATGAAGTTCGTGGCGAATCGTGTCGCGCCTGGTCTAACGATGTCCCTCCACAACACTCACGCATTGCAGCTAACAACCATGAGTGATTGTATATAAAGTTTGTCACTTTCCTCGCATCCTGGATGGTTTTCCTGACAGAATCTTTCTGACCTATCTCCTCGAGCATTAAATCAATGCAGTGTGCCGCACACGGGGTCCAATAGATATTGAACTTTTTCATTAATTTCTTCCCCGCCTTAACGAACGCACTGCCATTGTCCGTCACAACTTGGACAATATTCTGGGACCCAACATCTTTAATTACTCTTTTCAGGAGAGCATATATGTATTCGTGATCTTTTATTCTGGCCGATGCATCAATGGATTTGAGGAAAACCGGTTGTCCTCTACAGTACACCATGAAATTGATAATGGACAATTTCGTGGGTCCTGTCCACCCATCACACATGATTGTTACCCCATACTGCTTCCAGTTAGGCTGGAGTCCACGTACCCAAGCCTGCATCTCCTCGTGCTCCCGATCGAGGTAGACGCCAAGAATCTCCTGTGGCGTGGGAGGCTTCACGCCGGGCCCAGCACGCTGTACCTCCTCAATCATATTTTTGAAGTGAGGACTGGCTGCTGCATTTGCTGGTACATGGCTCGAGATGAACCACCTAGATATAGCGCCACCCACTTTCTCCCTGAGCCCCTTGTTCCACACACTTTTTAATCTTTTTTGATTAACGCCTGCGATGGGTGCATCTGGGACACGAGCGCTTTGCGTGCGTTGTAGGCCATGCCTGCTGCTCCCACCAGCCTCATGTTGGGATGTCCTAAATGACGGCCTACTCTCATCAATTCGTCTTCTTTGCTCCCCCTCCCACTCTGAAGCCCGAGACTCACGAATCACTTGTCTAAAATCACTCCTTTCTCGAGCCGTAACACAATCATAGGGGTACACGATCCCTCATCGTCGTCATCATTGTGCTCGTCGATAGCACCTAAGCCCCGTCCAGTGCCTCGTAGCTCCTCCCTCATATCCCTCTCCCAATCCTTTTGCTGCAGCTTGCGTGACTTCGCTTCATTCATCACTCTTCTCATTTCCTCTCTCACTGGCCTTGTTACACTTGGACAGTCTTTCACATTCTTGTATCCCCCTGCCAAATGTTCCTTTAGCCTAGACACTCCCCCACTCCGTATCACTTGGCCACAATAGTTGCATATGGCTCCATATTTATTCCCCTCCACTGGTCGTCCATGTTTCCATCCAATGTCCCTTGCTCCTCCTTTTCCCGATCCAGACGACATTTTGCTCCCTAGTAGTATACAAATTTGCAATAATCGACAAAAAAAGTGCATCGGCTTGTATTCAGTGTAAAAATGATAGGAATATAAATCTCAGGTGGACCACACCAGGAAAATAATAGTGATTGGATATCCACCATTAAAATAACAGTGGTCCTAAGGACCGTTGTACTGTTTACTTGACATCCAATCTGTTGATTAGGTCAACACTGCTTTTAAACTAACACTAAATGCACAAATAAAAATAAATAAAAATGTGTGTGTGCAAGGTGTAATTTGAATGTGCCTGATTTATGGTGCAACTTACTATGACTCTAACATTTGCTTTGATTTATTTTATTTTATTTTTATACCGGTGGTGCGGCCCACCTGAGAATTGGATCAACTAAATTCTCAAGGATCCACGACTCTATGGACCCACCTTAATTTGTGGGTTTTATCCACATTGTCCATCCAATTTTTCACGATCATCTTAGGTATGAGCCAAAATTGAGGTAGATAAGTGGCTTAAGTAGTCTAAATCACAAGAAGGCAGCAGTGATAATGATTCTCACCATTGAGACCTTTTGATCAAAATTTCGGAAACTTTTAACAAGTTTTAACGGTGGGCATTCAAATCTGATTATAAGTTTTACTTAAGCCTTGGATTTCCCCTCGTCTTTTTAGCTATACGAAATAATAACGTAAAATGGAGGGATGAAATGGATAAAACCCCCAACATAATGGTGGCCCATAAAGCCCTTGGCCCAGTCTGTCCACTTCATGTACATACATGTAGTCCATCTTTTTTTTTTTTTTTTTTTTTTTTTTTCCTCCTTAATTTAAGGTATTGTAAAAAATGCAGTAAATCCAAATCTCAAGTGGACGACAAGGGATTGAATGACTTTCGTTGAAAACTTCTTAAGAGGCACAAAATTTTTATATCAAGCTTGTATTTGTAGCACATGGCAAGATCTAAAGTTAAAGTGGATCCACCACAGAAAACCGTTGGAGCAATCACAACCTGAAATATTTATAGGGTCCACTATGATGTATTTTTGAGATCCAACCTATTCATAAGTTAATATTGAGATAAATGAAGTGAAAATAGAAATATCAGCTTGATCAGAAACTTCAGTTGCCCCTAAGAAGTTTTGAACGCTGGATGTCACTGTCCCCCACTGTTTTCTATAGTGGGGTCCACTTGAACTTTAGATCTATCTCATTCTTTTTCTCATGTCATAAAAAAATCTCTCCAATTAATGGGTGGTATGGATACAACACATGCATCATGGTTGGGTCCACATAGGGATCGATACCATGTGTTGAAACGAGTATCTCCACCCAGTCTACGAGTTGAGCTGTGGTTCTGGGTGTCTTTGGCTACAGCTTTTATCTGTAGCCAATCCAGAAATCAGCTTACCTGCTGATTTAATCAATATGCTGTAAGTTGGGCCCACTTTTCCCCTGCCGTGCTCTGTGGGCCCCACCATGAGGTATGTATTTCATCCATGCCGTCCATCTATTTTTATAAATTATTTTATGATAAGAAAAAAAAAAGGGATGTATATCCCATTCTCAATTGGACCACATTAAAAGAAACAGTGTTGAATGAACTTTGAGCATTAAAAACTTTTTGGGGGCCATAAAGATTTTTGAACCACCTGATCTTTGTTTTTTCCCTTCATCTGAGTCTTTATGAGCTAATTAACAGATTGGATGTCAACTAAACATTACAGTGGGCCTCATTTTTTGAGGAAAGCTCTACTTGAAACAAGGCATCTCCCCTCCGTCCGCGAGTTGAGCTATAGTTGTGGGTGTCTTTAGCTACAGCTTTTGTCTGTAGCCAATCCAGAAATCGGATTAGCTACTAAGTCACTCAGTACACTCTAAGTTGGGCCCATTTTTAATTTATGTGGTTTATCCACACCTTCCATCCGTTTTTCCATATAACTTTATGCGTTGAGCCCAAACTTGAAGCTTATACAATTCTCAAGTGGACCACACCACAGGAAACAGTGGAAATAATGATTTCCACCCTTGAAACCTTCCCCCCGTGCAGCGCAGGATGGAGATTTCCTTCCTTCGTGCTGCATCTCAGGTGGGGCCCACTGTGATGTTTGTGAAAATGCTCTCCGTTCATCCATTTTGTGAGTTCATTTTATGACATGATGCCAAAAAGGAACCGTATCTAAAGCTCAAATGAGCCTAAAAAGTGATAATTAAACGTCCACAGTTGAAATATTCGTGGGGCCACAGAGGTGTTGATTCATGCCAATATTTTTGTTTTCAGTTCATCTAAATAGTAATATCGTTATTAACGGTACAGATGGCATCTAAACATCACTGTTGAACCAGGAAAGTTTCAACAGTTGGAATTTCTCTAACCACATTTTTCCTTAAGTATGGCTCACTTGAGCAGTTAACGTCAACCAGGAGGGTTTCAACTGCGGGGTCCACCGTGATTTATGTATTTTATCCACTCCGTCCATCTATTTTATCAGATAATTTTAGATACTGAGCCTAAAAACGAAGTATATCCAAACCTCAAGTGGACCACACCATAGTAAACAGTATGAATTGAAATCTACCATTGAAAATTTCTTGGGGGCCACAGAAGTTTTGGATCAAGCTGATATTTGTGTTTTCCCTTTATCCATGTCCGTGTGATCTTATGAACAGGTTGGATGAGAAATAAACATCACTGTGGCCCCTAGAAAGGTTTTAACGGTGGAAATCATTATTCCAACTGTTTCCAATGGTATGGTCCACTCGATCTTTGGGTATGCTTAAATTTTGGTCTCAACGCCTAAAATAAGATGGACAAAACGAATGGATGGCATGGATCGACCAGATACATTCTCAGTGGGCCCAACAGAACGTAATCGCTACATTAACAGCGTACGGCACCACGTACGGATAAAATGACGCTCGCCCGATCCCCATTTACGCCCGCCTGTGCCCCAGAATCCGAAAATCTCTCAAATTTTCAAAATCCCTCTCCTTCCCACCGATTTTTGACGGAAAAAGGTAAATGTTCGGGTTGAATCTTACCGGAACTTGCAGATCTGCACGCAAGGCTGTCAATCTGCGTCTTCCTCCTCCTCCGGCCGCCACTAGGAAGGTATTTTTTGGATTTTTTTTACATGTTATCGCCGACAGACAGCTACCCCTTTTATCGACAAAGGGGGGTTGTTGGCTACAGTTCCCACTCGTGGTAGGTGGGAACAGTGCCATATCACGATTTTTTGGAAGATACCGATAATCCGGCGATATTTTCGGCGATTTTTGGGAGCGAATCGAAAAAAGGGGGTTTCGGTATCGCATAGCCGGCGATACCGATATTATCGGCGATATTTCGATATATCGAAATATCGCCGATATTTTATACACTGATCATAAGATGGCAGTTTTTTCTTACCTAACCAATACATGATTAGATCTAGCATTTTTAGTTGAGGTGGGTTGCAACTTGCAAGACAGTTTAATTATGAGCAAAAGAAAACCCATGTGAATTCAGCAAAATGATTCCTAAGGTATGTGACGGCCGCCATTGATGATTGTTTGATCTCCAATTACACTATTGGTTGTTGTGACATTGGTCTAAGTCATGTGCGTGCGTGTGTTCGTGTGCGTGCACCAGTTTTAGTGATGTCAATGGGCAGGGCTGGCTTGTTAGGCTTTTGGGATTGGCTCACTTCAGGCTAGGCTCGGGCTGCATCTAATAGCTGGTTAGGTGTTAGCCAGATTGAACTTGGCCAGCCCAGCTTGTTTACTTTCTGGGGCATTTTTATCAATATCATGCATGACTGGGCACTTGATAGATGCTCTATGTTCTGTAGGCAAGGTATTCTATAACGGTAATAGTGGCCGTAATGGCCACCACTATTACCTTTATGGGTGTAACGTCCGTTATGGGAGTTGTAACGACTATTATGATCTCCTTTATATATATATATATATATATATATTGAAAAAAGAACTTGAAAACCTGTATCGGCCTTGTAACGGACTGTTACGGCCTTTACCGGGGGTGTTGTAACGGCTTTTACTTTACGGGTCCTTTTCCGTAATGTCCATTATAGCCTTTACGACCCCGTAACGTGTAACGGTTGCCACCGTTACCTTTACGTAACGGCCTTTATAGCATACCATGTTTGTAGGGTTGTCAATGGGTACCCAGACCTGTGGATTCTTGATGGACCTGGCCTGATTTTAACAGGTATGGGTACCATTTGTTGGATCCGTTATGAAGGCAGGTTGGTTCGTATCTCACATTTTGGATCCGGTTAAAAATCGGGTCTAGTCGGGTTTGGGTTGGGTTAGTGATGGGCTTGGTTAAAGGCTTAAAGCTAGGTCAGGTCAGGTTGGGTCCGGGATGGGTCCAGATAGTTTTAATATTAAAATTATATATTTTTAATACGTATTGGTTATTCTACCAAAAGAAATGAGGTTTCCTAAACCTCGCGTATGTAAGAGAGCATGTTCACACGCCATGCACGTGTTAAAGTGGCACATCTGTGTGCAATCTAATCCATCCATCGGGTGGGCCCAACCATATAAATTCTCTTATTTGTCTCAAACTCGACTTGAAACCTAGATCCAAAGACCCGATGGGTGCCCGAACCCGTGTGGATTCTAGTATGGGTCTTTAGGAACTAGACCCAATGTTTTAAATATCGTTATCGCATAATGTATCGCACCCTTCAAATACAGATAAATATCGGTTATCGCATGGGATATATTGGTTGTATTGTGTAATGTATCGTTGTTGTTGGGAAACATGGGAACATTGGGAAATTGGTTGAATGTTTCAATAAAACTTCAGGGATTGTTGAAAAAGACATCAATACATACTTAAAAATCAAAACATTACAAAAAAAAAAGTGCACATAATAGGGGTTTCCTTTGTATGGGGTCCTAATATATGTGCTTTCCAACTGAACTAATGGAAGTATATTCAAAGTCTATTTATATAATTTATAAATGTAAGAAGACATGTATGGAAACACAAGCAATACATTCAAAAGCAAAAGAAGAATCACTGGATCAGGTTACATACATGTTTAATTTTATGTTTGGATACAAAGATTGCAACTGATTTGTGAGAAATTGAAAAAAAAAAAATCGCGACTCGACCCATCTCCTCCAAATCTCGAAATCAAAGTTCCAAATCCATAATTTTTTATGGAAGATATGAAGAATCATGGATTTGTAACCATTTGACAGCGGTTTAACGTGATTTACAACAAAAACATGGATTGAAAATTGAAAATGCTCTCTGGATCAAATAGGTGGGATATATTGGCACTACATATGTGTTTTGTATTGCACAGGTGTGATACAAGATATATCGTGGGATATATCGGCTGATATCGTTGATATTTAAAACACTGACTAGACCAAGACCTAGACCTGGTTAACTTGGGTATAGGTACTATGGGATCCGATCCAAAGCCAAACCGTTAACAGCCCTAGTGGTTTGATTGAAGTTATGGCCCTTGATAGATTAGAATATTGGAACAAGATTCATGTAGCTGACCTGATTATTTGGGATAAGGCTTAGATGATGATGATGATGATGCATGATTGGGCATGCCAAACAAACAGCTTAGCTCTTGAACAAAAGAGTTGGCAAGGCTCGGGCTTGGGCTGAACTAGGGCCCGGGATATGCATAATCATCATGTTCTGGGCTTGGGCTTGTTTATTTTGGCCTGTCACGGGCATGGGCCAGACATGGGCCTAGGTTTTACTTTGTGGACTGGGCTTGGACAGACCTTGGCCTGGCCTGAACCCGGTCCATTGACAGCCCTTATCAGTTCAGTCATGTTGCCATCAAACCATACCTTTTGTGATTGGATGGTAAATTGAGTGTTGAGAATGATTTTGGAAAGAAAATCTAGAATAATGGGGAGCATTACAATAGTGTGTTGTTGTTCTAATTTGCTTGCTTACAAGTTTTGGTATTCTCAGGAATTATCTAATGCATACTTTGTCTCGAATGCTATGTTCATGTATGAGAATTCTTTTGTATTGGAAGTAGCCCATTTTTTTGAGTTTGTCTGGAAAGCTTCGATGTGTCTCTAAGCACTAGGAAATGTCCCTAAGGGCCTGTTTGATAGGAGGGAAAATAAAGGAAAGGAAAAGAAAAATGTAAGAATCATTCAAGGATGATTTCCGTAGCACTATGGATTTCAATTTTAAGGGGTTTGAATAGCAAGTGGAAATCTCTTATTCCACTCACATAATTCACCTCATTTCTTGTGCATGAGAACTTGACTATGGAAAGGGTAATGATTGGCACATGGATTCCCCCATTTTCTTTGGAACCAAACATAGTGAAACATCCCATGATTGGAAAAGTGCTCCATTTTCATTTATTTTGTTTTGTTTTCCTTCCTATCAAACAGGCCCATGGGAAAGTTGGGACTATCTTAGTCCTAGATTGTTTTGGCTTGTTGGGGACCCACTACTTCAAGTTGTCTGAAAATACATATAGGACAGGTTACATAAAAAAATAATGAAATAAGCCAGCAAACAGAGAAGTTGGAAAGCTTCTGTGGCTTGTGGGACTGGGAACACATTGATATCTTTATGCAATATTTTATCTTTTAACTGCGGTATTTATCTTCCTTCTATTGTCCCACACTTTCTCTTCCTTGCTAAACTACACTAATCTGTTATTTTTGGTTTAATTTTGGCTGTTTGTTTTTTGTTGCATACTTGAATTTTTGTTGTTAAATGGTCTTAAACTGATTTTTATTTTTGTTATATAGGATCGGTCGAATTGGCGGCAGTTGGTGTCTCAATTTCAGTGTTTAATTTGGTTTCAAAATTATTTAATGTTCCCTTGCTCAACATTACTACATCCTTTGTTGCCGAAGAGCAGGCTTTGGTCGCTGATGGAAAGAATACTTCTCTCGGAATGGGCACAGGTCTAATACCTTCATATATGAGGCACCCACTTGTTATTTGTTCAATACTTGAAATTTTTGTTGATTTTATTGATAAGAAGCACTCTTAAGGGTTTTTTTTTTTTATTTTTTTTTTTTGTATTTGCTATTAGGTGATAACAGCTGGGGTTCAGCATCCGTACTTCAATCTGTGGGTGATAAAGAGCGGAAGAAGCTTCTTCCTGCTGTATCAACTTCTTTAGCTTTGGCTGCTGGTATTGGAATTGCAGAAGCCATTGCACTATTCATTGGCTCAGGATCCTTAATGAATATCATGGGTATACCTGTTGTACGTAAAACTAAGCTATAAAAGTTGTATTAGTGACACTGATTGTTATCTTCAAATGCGCATTGTCCTGTCTTCATAACATGCTGGCCTGAAAATTCTCTTGTCGCATGTTTTCTTTTTACTGGTTCTGGCTAAATCATGAATTCATCAATGATGGAATTTTGTGTTTTTTGGTCTGCAAGATGATATTTGTCGTTCTCAACATTACCTTGCTGAAAAATTCAAAAGTTAGTATACTAACATCACTGTATATTATCATCACTATATTGCTTCTTGAAATCTGAGAATTTTAATGTTTCATCTTTTGCTTGTGGCCATTTTCATGGGACTATATGGGCATTTCTTCAAAATTTACTGATGCACTGATGCACCATATCCAATTTCTAGACAGAAGTCACTTCTCTTCGAAGTTCATCACATCTCTTGCAGCAAGATTGAAAAGAAATCTGAAGTTTATTATTGTTGTTATTATTATTATTATTTACCGAAATGTGGGAGCACACCTCCTGTAGAATATTGATTGTAAAAAATTAGCTCACAATTTCTGCAAGAGATGTGATGCACTTCCAGGAGAAGTGCCTTTTGTCTAGAAATTAACAAACCTCACCAAAAAAAGAAAAGAAAGAAAGAAAGAAGGAAAACAGGAAAAGGAAGAACTGTTCCTGTCCGTGCAAAAATAAACAGGACAGCAACTGCAAAGCCAAACCCAAAAATATTTGACAACGAGAAATCTGTACTTAATCAAGGTTGATGAATGCATACAATTGTACCAGTTAGAGCTCAGTGCTTCTTCCAACATGCCTCATGATTGGAAAAGAACTTCTAATGGATTGTTGGTGATTACCAATCAGCCTACTGGTAGAAACTAATGCTAGCAACCTTTTGGGGGTTGAAAAATGGATTAAAGAACTAATGCTATAGCAACTTCATTCAATAATCAAAATATCATTATCTCTTTCAAAACAAATGCTGGCTATACTTATAACCTTTAGAAGATCTCCAAAGTTTCCTACTAAATCTAGAAGAAGCATACCAAGCCTTTTGGCTCACACGAGTAACTTCCCTACCACGTCGAAAGCTAATCTATGGGTTGTCATTCAAGTAAGGAAAACAAATAAGGAAACAAATGCAAGGGCTTCAAATACCACTCAAATACTGCTTCTATAAATAAAATTAGGTCCCTTGGGCTGTATGGTGCATACAAAACCCTTTTGATGTATAAGGCTTGTATAAAAAACGTATGAAGGGCATCGGTTTGCATAAAAATCCCTAAAACGGCTGTATGGTTAGACTTGCTGCCCTGGGTCAATCATTAATTTGGGCCATCCAATTGGATCTATGGGCCCCAATGTCCAAGCAGATTGTTGGATTTGGTCCAAATGAATCACCTGGCCTTGATCTGATCTCAATCATCAGTCAAGTCAATCTGGAACCTTAATATGGTCTAGATCTTCAATTTGGATGGTCCGTATCTTCTATTTAGAGGGTTGCCTTGCTAGAAAATTAATCAGCATCCTCAAATGGGCGTGATTTATGCTTGATCTACAATCTAATTGCTTGGTTTTTGATTGACCAACAAGGGAACCACTTTGTGGTCTCCATTAGATGATCTGACTGTAGTTTGGTATATGAAAAAGTAAAAAGAAGAGGATATAAGAGAAAAGAGAGAATGAATGAAGAAGAGAAGGGAGATCAGGATGGAACATCAGCTACGGGGCCGCATGATTCTATGACCCACATTCAGTATCATTAACACGCCCCCTTAAGATGGAGCATAGATATCATTCATCCCCAGCTTGTCTTGAATGCTCAATGACTTACTTACTCCAAGAGCCTTGGTGAAAATGTCTACAACTTGATTTTGAGATTTGATGTGTGCCTGGGAGATCTTTTTAGAGGACAACTTCTCACAAATAAAATGACAATCCACTTGAATATGCTTGGTCCTCTCATGGAAAACTGGGATGCTAACAATGTGAGAAGCAGCCTAATTACCACAATGTAAAGGAATGTAACCTTCAACTAAAAAACCAAGCTCATGTATTAATGTTTTGAGATGTATCAACTCGCAAGTTGTATGAGCCATAGTTTTGTTCTCAACCTCTACACTTGATCTTGCCACCACATTGTACTTTTTTCTCTTCCAAGTCACCAAATTGCCACCAACAAAGGTACAATACCATGTAGTCCAGCGTTTATCTGCAGAGGAACCGACCCACTCTATGTCTAAGTACCCCTTCAACCCGAATGTGTCCATGACTCTTATAAGTTATATTACGACCGAGGTCTCCATTCAAATATTTTAGTATACTAGTAACTGCATTCTAACGAGAACTTCCAGGAGCCTGCATGAACTAACTCGCAATACTGACGACAAATGTTATGTCATGACGGGTGATTGTGAAACATATAAGCTTTCCAACCAGCCTATGATATTTGCTTGGGTCATCAAACTAGTCTCCTTGATCCACGACCAGCTCTTGGTTAGGGTCTATAGGTGTATCAATAGGTTTGGCCCCAAGCATGCTTATTCTAATAGTAAATACGCAACATACTTATGCTAAGAAAGATCAATTCCTATGTTGGACCTGTTCACTAAAATCCCTAGAAAATACTGCAACTTCCCAAGTCTTTAGTCTGGAAATGGTAATAGAGATACATTTTGAAATGGTTTATGCCACTGTCACCATTGCTTGTAATCACGACGTCATCAACATACACAACACGCACAATCTCACATGAACCCCTTAATAAAAATTGAGCGATCACCTTGGCTCCTTAATAACCCAAAATCTAATTCCAATCGGCTAAATTTTTCGAACCATGCTTGAGGAGGTTGCTTCAACCTGTAAATTGACTTCTTGAGCATGTACACCTTATCTGATTCCCATGAGCAACATACCTAGGAGGTTTCTCCATTAACACCTCTCATATAAATCTCCATTCAAGAACACATTTAATTTGGGTACATCTGCAAAAGTTTTAGTGTAATTCACTGTCCACACTAAACACCTATCTGATCCCTTTAGCAACAAGATGAGCCTTTAACCAATCAATAGATTGTCTGGAAGATACTTAATAGTGCAAACCCATTTACATCCCACAGCTGTTTACTAGTGTGTAACCATATCAGCTCCCATGTCCCATGAGCGTATGGCTTACATCTCGTCATCCATAGCTTCCAACTGCTACTGGAAACAACTTCCTCAAAGGAACAAGGAATAGGAACAATGAACATACACGCATTGTTGGAAGGAAGGAGACAAATGATGAAGGCAAGCAAAATTCGAGATGGAATGTAGCTTGCATTGCCATGTACCTTTACATACATCAATGGGTAGATCATTAAAGGTAATAGAGGGCAATGGATCTGTGGACATGGAAGACGATGACCCGAAAATCCTCTTTCATAAACCTTTTCATCCTGACCAATGCGCCATAATGTTGACTAATTCTCTTCAGTCAAGTTTCTCTTAACACCAACATTCATATTCTTGCTCTTATGCATAGAGTTTACTAATTTGATGCCAATAGCTTGACCCCTGCCTCGATCACCATAGCCAAGGGCACGACTAATACCTGGGGTGTTCTAACTTGGAGCCCTAAAACTGGAACCAGGAGAAGGACGATTTCCAGCTATGTATGCAGATCCATCAGTGGCAACAGTAGTAGAAGATGGGACAATGACTATTTGAACAAGGGCATAGACTATTATAAGAGAAGGAAAGGGCTCCATAACTATGATCTAGTTACTAACACTCTGATATTCTGTATTTAGTCTAGAGAGAAATTGAATAGTCTGAGTCTCTTCATGTTGTTGTTGGATGAGTGGATGAGTTTATGGTCTAGAGTACAACGAGCTAGGAGAGGATTGTACATATTCAGCTTGTCTCACATACCACGTAAAATAGTGAAATACTCTCTCAGGCTTCTAGAATCTTATTGAAACTTACATATGTCCGAAATCAGCTTTTACATCCAGTATATATTGCGATCTCCCGAATACATGTCCTGGAGGGTATACTATATCATCTTAGCTAATGTTAAAAACATGACGGAATTACTAATGGTAGTCTCCACACTGTTTATAAGCAAGTCATGACCTACTAATTTTCTTTAGTCTAGGTTTTAAATCTCTCATTTGTAGAATCTGGGGGGTCATCCAAGATATAAGAAAGTCTCTCTCTTCCTCCCAAAAATAGGTTGATGGTTTGAGCCCATTACAAGTAATTGTTCCCATTCAACTTAACGATTGTAATAAACTAGGTGTGACAATCAAAGGGCCCCACAAGAGCTCTAATAGTGAGCTTATTTTCCATACTAGGTCTATAGAAGGAGCTGATAATGACCGAATATTTATATATATATATATATATATATATATATATAAAATCCAATAAAATGAACCACAAAAGGATGACATATTCACCCAACTTTCTATGTAAATAGCTAAAATAACAGAAACTCTCTCATGACAGATTTGAAACTCAAGAACAATGATAAAAAATACATGTCCAAATATATGCTTGACGTCATAATCCATTGATTTTCTTATAAAGGGGCCTAAAAACGGTGTAACTGCACATCGAATCTTTAAAAAAGAAGAAGCTATAAATACAATCATCTTGCAAAAACCCACTTATGAATGATCAGCAACAGTTAATCCGACCAACCATATGCTATATTTTCTCAGAAAAATCCCATCAATTGGGAGAAATTTAAGAAAAATTCAAAATTGGACTTTTCTACAAATTACATTGGGGGGCTTGAAACTCACTTTAAACCAGTGTTCGAAATATCGATACTATCGGCCGATATATCGGCCGATATTATCGGTATCGGGCCCTAGCGAGACGAAACTCCTCCGATAACCCCCGGAAGATACCGAAAATCCAAAACTTCAGATATCGGCCGATATTATCGTTGATAACGCACCCGGGAGCAGTGTTCGAAATATCGATACTATCGGCCGATATATCGGCCGATATTATCGATATCGGGCCCTAGCGAGACGAAACTCCTCCGATAACCCCCGGAAGATACCGAAAATCCAAAACTTCAGATATCGGCCGATATTATCGTCGATAACGCACCCGGGAGAGCATCGTTATCCGAAAAAAAAAAAAAAAAACTTTCAACGGTAGATTTCAGTACCTGTAAAGAAGATCGCCTGATCGGAAGCTGTGTTCGATGGGCCACGCGAATCGAAACCTCTGATTTGGAGAGATTTGGCCGCGAAATCCACCGAAATCGTCGAAATAATCGGCATTTGGGCGAGATTTTAGGGTTCCGGCGTCCGGAACCCTCTCTGCTTCGAAAAAAAAAGGGCCCCGAGCCCTTATGCAGAAGAAGCGGATGGGCTGGTGCATCGCACGTCACCGACGTGTTGACGTCACCAAGTTATGTGGGTCCCATCATGAGGTATATATTATATCCAAACCGTTCGTCCATTTGGCGAGCTCTTCGTAAGGCTTTATCCGAAAAATAAGACAGATCCAAAGATCAAGTGGACCACACTGGAAAAAAGCAGCGGAATATTGAACGTCCACCATTGAAACCCTTTTGGGGTCACAAAAGTTTTGGATCGTATGATTTTTGTTTTTCCTATTCATCAAGGTCTTTGTGACCTCATGAACAGATTGGATGGAAAACAAACGTTAGGGTGGACCCTACGAATGTTATAACGGTGAGAATCATTGTCCTCACTGCTATTTGTGGTGTGGTCCAATTGAGGTTTGGATGTCACTCATTTTTTGGTTCGTGATCTAAAATGATCTCTCCAAATGGATGAACGGTGTGGATATAATAAATACATTATTGGTGGGGCCATGTAACTCTGATCTCCTTTGAACTGTTTGTACAACGCGGCACGGAAGCGGATTGCGTACTGAGTAACTCAGTACCCCTAGCGTACTGAGTAAACTGTGTGGGGTCCACTGTTATTTTTTTATTTTATCCACTCCGCTAATCCATGTTAAAAGATAATTTTATGGCTTGATCCAAAAAATGAAGCAAATTAAAATCTCAACTGGACCACACCACGGGAAACATTTTGATTGAACCTCTACCATTGAAATTTTTTAGAGGCCAAAGAAGTTTTGGATCAAGCTGATGTTTGTGGTTTCTCTTCATCCATGTTTTTGTGATCTTATGAGCAGGTTGGATGACAATAAAAAATTACTTTGGACCCTATGAAGGTTTCAACGGTGGAAATCATTATTCCACACTGTTTCCTGTGTAATGGTCCACTTGAGTTTTGGATTTACTTCAATTTTGATAAAAACCCCTAAAATTAGCAGTAAAAGTGGATGGACGGTGTGGATAAACCACACACATTCACAGTGGGTCCAACTGAGTTTACTCAGTACGACAAAAGCGCACTGAGTGCCTCAGCACGCAATCTGATTTCGTGCCTCAGCTTCGCATGAAGTTCATGCGCTGAAAACTTAGGTAGGGTCCACCGTGATGTTTATGAGAAATCCACTCCGTCCATCCGTTTTTTGAAACACATTTTAAGACATAGGGCCAAAAATGAGTCGGATCCAAGACTCAAGTAGGCCGAAAACGTGAGGATTGAAGGTCCACAGTTGAAATATTCGTGGGGCCACAGGTTTTGAATCAGTCTAATATTTGGGTATTCAATTCATCCCAATAGTGATGACATAATGAACGGTATGGATGGAATGTAAACATCACTGTCGACCTAGGAAGGTTTCAATGGTAGGAATTTCCCTACCCCACCTTTTTCTTTAGTGCGGCCCACTTGAGTCTTCGATCCAGCTCAATTTTTGCCTCAAGTCTTAAAATAATCTCACAAAACTAATGGATGGAGTAGATTTCTCACAAACATCATGATGTGCCCCACTCCTGCGAAAGGATTTAGTAGGAAATCCGTGTCCCATCTTGGCACGACACATGCCCATACCTCGTATGGTACACCAGCCAATCTACACCCTCCATCCATTTTCATAAGTAATTTTAAGGCATGAGACCAAAAAGGAGACAATGAAAGATCAAGTGTACCATACTACAAGAAAATGTGGTGGCAATGATTTCACCATTGAAGCTTTTTAGGGCCCACCGTAATGTTTATTTGCCATCCAATCTATCCATGAAGTTTGACAAACCTAGATGGAAAACATAAATATTAGCTTTATCCAAAAAAATTATAGGCCCAAATAGTTTAATGGTAATCATTCAACTATCACTATTTTTTGTGTTGTGGTCCACCTCAGATTTAGATTTGCCTTATTTTTCTGCCCATGCCCTAAAATGACATGTTAAAATGAATTCCAATTGATGTTTGGATGTGACTCATTTTCATACATATCTTTATACATTTATAAATGGTATGCATCATATTTAAATATATTTACCTTAGTTTAATCAGATAACGCATGACTTAGTACCTTATACAAAGGAAATTTATTATTGTACTTCTTTTTTGATATTTTATGATTTAAAAGTGTGCATTCAGTCTTTTTAAATAATTCCCAATGTTTCATAAAAAATTCAACCATTTGCTAATGTTTCCCCATGTTTCCCAAAAAGTGCGATAAACTATGCGATACAAACGATATATCCCGTGCGATAACCGATACATATCTGTATCCCAAGGGTGCGATACATTGTGCGATACCGATATTTCGAACACTGCTTTAAACTAGCCCAGAAAAATCCAGAATAATCACCATAAATCTTCAAAAAATTGAGATCCTTCAAACCATACCCTTCATAGGCTACATGTCTGTACAGATAGTACATATGCTAACGTCAGCCGTATGGATGCTGATGCTAGCAAAGTGCGGCGGCCACGAACAAAACCACAATCAAAATCCTTGCTTTGATACCAAGTAGGAGAAGATTGGAGAAGAAACAGGGGGGAAAATAGAAGAGGAAGGATAGAAAGTGATTAAAAAAAGGGGAAGAAATGGCTAGGGCAATCAGTGGTGTAACAACAACACACCTGCGGCATATATGCAACATATGGTACTCGAGTAGAGTATACACAACTATGTACACATTCAAAAAAGGAGAAAAAGAAATATACTTTTGACTTTTACACATATATTCTCAATAGTAAGAATATAGTATTCATGTTTTCGAGTTTATGTTCAATGTCCATTAGCATGACTTGGTTACATTATGTTGTTTAGGCATTGGAATGGACTTCCCTAATAACTGATGACTTGGTTATAGTTTTTAATGTATTAGAAGTTTGGGATCTTTCATCTGACATGGTGAATGTCTTGATGTTTATTAAGTAGTTAACTGAAAGCTTCACCCGTGAATATGATTTTACAGGACTCACCAATGCGTGTACCAGCTGAGCAGTTTCTTTCACTACGGGCTTTTGGTGCTCCACCGATTGTAATAGCACTCGCTGCACAAGGCAGCTTTCGTGGATTTATGGATACAAAGACACCCTTCTATGCTGTAGGCGAGTACAAAATTTATATTGATTTTTCAGAATTGATTAGCCCAATTGTAATAGGAATGGACCATTCATTTATTTTGTTTCTGTTAGTGCATTTTCCATTTCAAGTTCATTAGTCCCCAGTGAACCATTTTTCTGTTTAAAAAAACTTGGGGTGATCGAAGGGAATTGGATTTCATAGATTTTTTTTTTTTCCCAGCATGTAATATTCACAGTCAATTTTATCTTTCTACCTGGATTTGGGTAAACCATCTTCAATCCTTTTCATTTTAAAGATTTATATACAACCCAAGTCTCTTCCAGTTACTGGAACTGTGTAACTGATCTAATTCTCAAATTTTATGAAAACCAAGAAGCCCAAAATCTTAGAACCACACCAAAGATTCATACAAGAAAGGAGAAAGACACTTCTTTGGAAGAAAAATAAATTAATTCCCTTTCACACATCAACATATACAGGGAAGGCTAGAGAAAATGGAGAGGAAAGACCCATGTGAGGGAAAAGGAAGGAGAGATTGATAAAGGTCTTTACACTTCTCTTCTCTACTTCACTCTCCTAGGCTTGGAATGCTTGGGAAAACTTCACACCCTTCTTAAAAAATGATATATGAGTAGTTTTTTACATTGAGTTGATCTTCTACTTGTAGAGGATTCTACAATCTACATCCTGCACCATTTTTCGTGTCCCCGGCTTGAATTTTGTTCAATTTGAACTTCAATTTCGATTTTCAAATTCAAACTCCACGTAGTTCATTTCACTTTCATAGTTCCTCACTTCTTTTCTGAAATGGTAACTATTGCATTTCCTGGTTAGGGTGTCTTTTCTCAGGCCTGTTTTCTTATACTTTGGTGATTCCATTTTGGCATATGAACTATAGCAGTAGTGTTACCTGATATTGGTATTAATATGATATGCTTGAGCTGTATCTTATTGTCTTAAACACTTCTCCTTCTGTAACTCGTAACAATCTAGTCATGGTGTAGATATCTTGGATGGGATGCCATAACTGTATCCACGTTGTCGATTTCAGAAATGCAGTAGTACCCTACTGGCCATATTCATGTCTGGCTTCCTAGATGTTTGGTCCTTTCTTCGCAGTCATTTGAGCAGGAGCTTTTTGATGTAGCCACTAGCCATATTCATGTCTGGCAATGTATATGTTTAATCCTTTCTTCGCTCTCATTGGACAGGAGCTTTTTAATCTCATCTCAAACGCACCCATTTCAGACCATTACCAAATTCTTTTTCCGATGGCATCCAAGGACCTCAATTTTGTTACTTTTTTTTGGTTTGAGTTTGATGACCAACAACTTAGGCTGATGCCTTCGGGTTTGTTGGACATGATCTGGGTCATTAAGATGATCATCACTACTATCGTCGTCGTCATCATCATCATCATCATCATCATCAATATGTCCGGCTATTTGGTTTGGCTTTATTTATTTATTATTATCATGTTTTGCCATCAAATTATTCATCTCAAGCAATGACGTATCTGCTGAATATTTAGGAGAAACAAATACTATATTCATTCATTCATTCATCAGACAGCTCCATATACAGTCAAATAACATAATGAGAAAACGTGACGTGAATGCCAACTCCCCCCCCCCCCCCCCCCCCCCCCTTTTCAATATGTAAGTAGGTATTGATTTGTCACAAAGTAGCCAGCACTCCCTTTCAAGTTCTAGAAGTGATGTTAACAATCCCAGCCTGTCAGTCAAAAATTAAAATCCTGTTTTTGTTTTTGGGTTTTTATTTTTGTTTTTGTTTTGTTTTCTGTTTTCTGTTATTTTTTGTTATTTTAGTTTTTTAGTTTTTTGGGTTTTTGTGTGTGTGTGGAGACAGTGGCTGTCTGATCTTTGCTTTGGAGATACAACAGTGGCTGTCTGATCTTTGTCTCCCATCCTTGATGGGGCCCACCATCTGAACAGCTTGGATCACCAAATGTTGGGCCCCTCATGTACAGTTTGTTGGCCAAACAAAATGCTTGGTAAAACATTCCATATTTCCTCAGTACTGCTATATGCTTGATAAACCAGAGTGTGCTCTTATCTTAATCAATCATTTGCATTTGGTGAATGATGGAATCCATCTCAGTGAATGTTTCTATATTTTGTTTGTCTGTATATTGTCAAAGCTGTGGATATATAATCGCATGCCGTCTTGAATAATCAGGTGCTGGCAACTTACTGAATGTGATATTGGATCCGATCTTGATCTTTCTATTTGGTCTGGGCGTCAGCGGTGCTGCCATCTCTACAGTGCTTTCCGAGTATGTATGGTTGGTGACAAAAATATACTGCTTCCATATCATTTATGGGAAAGCAAACAGTCTCAAATGCTACATTACTTTTATATGGTCTTCATTCTTTATCCTTTTCCTTTTCAGATACGTGATTGCATTTATCCTTCTTTGGAAGTTGAATGAGAAAGTAACGCTAATTCCTACAAATATTGTTGGGGAAGGAGTCGTCCGTTATCTAAAATCTGGTATGCATGGAGCCAACTTTGTTCATTATATTTGACTTGCTAGGAGCTATTTCTCCTTTGAAACTCCTTATTAATAAGATGATGTTGAAGGCAATGGTGTTGATGACATTGTGGCATATATTAATAGACATCATTATCTGACCTATAGTTGCAGAAAGTGTGAAGCGAAGCGGCAACAGATTTGGGTTTGAGAGTGGGTAGCATTTGTTTCAAAATATTATCGAATATAAACAAATAGGGAGAGGGAGCGAGTGTGTGAGTCCAAAATGCGATGAGAAGCAGGAGTGGCACTTAGAAAGATTGTGCAACTAAGATCTGACCCCAAGTTGCTGGAGAAAGGCTAAGACAATGGTGATGCTGATTGGCATCAAATTCAAATCCAAACTATAGAAATGGTCAATGAGAAATAATTTTACCAGGTGGCAGTGAAATTCTATTAGGGAAAAAAGTAAAATACTTATAAGGCGTGCATTGAATTAGAGATGATGAATATAGCTTAAAATGGAAACATGAGTGTGAGAGAATTGTAAAATGATTGATTCAGTTTGTAAGAGGAATTATAGGGTCCTCATAATGAGGACATCCGAGCAACATACCAGAGGAAGGTTGAGCCAGTCTCCTTATGGCTAGACGACCATTACATGGGGCCCACTTGGCCCAATTCACATTCCTAGCCACGTTGAAGACCCAATGTATATCTTCGTGCACGTGGGCTGCATGTAGGAGCCTGATGGACACATTAGATCGTTGGATTGAATGGACACGATGATTGGACCGTTGGATTTCAACCATGGACTATTCTGACGGTTGGATCATCATCATCGGACATCTTGATTGTGGACCCCCATGGGCCAAGAAATAGTTTAGTTGTTTGCATATTTTGTTAATTTTTGTATAGCTTGAGATTAGGATTTTAGGAATAACTTTTAATTCATTAAGCGTCTTTATGTTGAGAATCTTATCTGAGAGCACATTTTTGTAGAAGGTCTTTTCTGAAACTATAAAGGGTTGGTTGTCCCCACCCTAGCCATTATGCATGTTATGAATGAAAGAGATTTATCTCATTTTTCTTTGAGATTGAGCAAAATTTCATCCTGTGATTGGATTGGTGGTGCGAAACCATGAGGAGCAATTTCCTAGTTATCTTTTCTAATTTTCTCTCTTCTTAATAAGGTATCATCTTCTCTCATCTTCTTCTTTTCATCTTTCTTCATCTCTTCCTTTAAAATAAATAAATTAATTAATTTAAAAAAAAAACACTTTGTTATCATCCAAAACCTAAATTAACCCATCCCAAGCCTAAACCCACCACAGCTGGCCATCCTTTGTTGTCTATATGGACGTACAGATGCACGTATGTACGGTTATCCATACAAACAACCTTGTACCTTGGCTCCCTTGTTTCCTCTCGAATGCTCTTCGATTTCCTTTGCTTCCCTCTTCTAAATCCCTAAACTAATTTCACCAAATCCTAACCCTAAAATACCCAAATTCCAAAATCTCCAAACTTTCCAAACCCAAACCTCTAAAATATGAAAATTCACTGTCCAAATTATAAATCCCTAATTCCCATAACTTGAAACCCATATTTCAAATTCTAGAAACCCTAAGTCCTAAATCACTTAAACTCAAAATCTAAAATCCTATCCCGAAGCCTCCAAAAACCTCAACCCTAATGTTCCAACCCTAATTCCTCTGAGCCTAGATATCCCAAACCCATTTCCCACATTCCCTAGCCTTTAAACAACCTTAGCACGTCAAAACTCTTACAAAACACATGATTTCCATTGAATTCAGATTTACCTCTATGCTAGGATGAGAGTTCTATCTCACGTAGGTCCCGGTTAATCAGTAATTTATGAGATTCGCATTACGGGACTGTCGTAGGTTTGAATTTGGACATGTCATGTCTTTTAATTTCATGGCATCATATTAGGTTAGATCATTCCGTACTGCATTACCTCATCATGGTTTAAAAATCAGTTTTGGTGGACCATATCATTCATCACCAAGAGGGGGTCGTATTGTTCTGTATCTAATAGTCCTGTATTGGGCAGAAACGGCCATATCATTGACGGTGCCAATATTTACTAGTTTTGGACAATATTGTGTATAGTCTTGATGTATGTGGCCCGTGGTTTGGTGATTGCAGATTGGAGGATCTTATCCCTTCGATCAGTGGCCTACAAATAGACAGTATTGAAAAAAAAAAGAAGCAAAAACAAAGATGGTCCATGAAAAAGGTCATAGATTGGGCGGCTAGGGTCATCCAATCTGGAAAAGTTTCAGGGATTCCACCATTAATGGTGGGGGTCTCATCAATCAGTGATCTTGGGATCACAAGACCTCGGGCCCCACTTGTACAGAATAGGTACCTCCGGATACCACACATTCTATTGCATCACGGCTGTTGAATTCCCCTTGATTCAAACAGGCATGAGGAAAAGGAAATCTTTAAAACTCCAGGAATTTGGGTAGAGGAACTATCAGTTTTTAGTAGTTTGGAGTTGGGAGTGGTCTAGTTGTCAAGGGAATTCATTGCGACATATATATATATATATATATATATATATATATATATATATATATATATATATATATATATATAGATATATAGCACTGATGCCCAGATATGGCAGAGGCATGGCACGGATGCAGTATGATACAATGGGACTGGATTTTATGCATAAAATTGAAGCATCTAGAGCTTCATTAAGCCTAAAAGGAAGATGGTAAGAAATGTGGGTTTGGATGAGTTCCATCACAGGTGAGTTTTACGAATCGTGGGTTCGTCAAGGGGGCTGATGTTCCTTTGTACATTCTTGCTTTTGTGGTTAAACCAAAATATTAATAACAGAGTAGTGCATCAAGTCCGAATCTGGGGCTTATGAAGCAATTCTGATTTATTCTGAAAGATCTAGCTTGGTTTACTTGATAATATATTTATTTATCCTACAAATTCTGTTCTTTTGATGAGATAGATGACTGATTTTGTTATTGATATAAGGTTTATTTAGAATCTGAAGCATTGAATTTGAAACGTACAACACAACTAACATAGATTGACTAGAAGAGGAATCTCATCCATTCATATAAGCCAAAATGTTTGTGGGATGTTTGAGCCATGCATCAGGTGGATGGCACCATGTAGATGACCTAGTCCAAAGATCAGGCCTGTCAATTAATCAAGTGGATCACATTTATAAAGCAATAGATAGTTTAATAAAATGTGATAATGGGTCAAATTCAACAAATGCTGATGGCCAAAATGTTTGTGGGATGTTCAAGCTGCACATCAGGTGGATGGCACCATGTAGATGACCTAGCCCAAAAGATCAGGCCTGTTAATTCATCAAGTGGGCCACATTTATAAAGCAATGGACAGTTTAATAAAATGTGCTAATGGGTCAAATTCAACGAATGCTGATGGCCTGCCTGATGAGTGGACCAGCCTCATTTTTTGGGCTTGGTCATCAACGTGGCGGGGTCCACTTGGTGAGCTCACGTACCAATTAACACATTGATTGTGTGTAGAGGTGCTTGTGGGCTTAGCAAAACTCCATGTATTTATTTAGTGTTGTGTTTGCGTTCTCAAACTCAACATGGAATAGTGTTTATTCCCTTCAAGTCGTGACATCTTAATAATGATTTATGACCAAAGCCTTCCAAGCTCCGACCTCAAATTACTGAATGGTCCTTGAACTAAAAAAAAGGTTGTGGGTGCGGATTGCAGCCAAGACACCAGTAAAATTGTTACAGAACCAAGGGTATTAATGTAGGGGCATTTTCACACCGGGCTCGAGTGGGGTCGCCTGTGGGATGCAGGGGCACACTTGGGGTGGGCGGGGCCCACGGGGGAGGTCTCGTGTTCAAGACTTCTCACTGGGGGTAATTAATGCGCATTTCACACCGGGCTCGAGTGGGGTCGCTTGTGGGATGCGGGGACACACTCGGGGTGGGCGGCCCGTGTGAGGCAGTACCCATGTGATTTGGGGCCCACGAGGGGGGTTCGGCCGAGGTCCTAACCCATGAGATGTGGGGCCTGGGCTATGAGATAAAGGGATTAATTCGCCATACTTTAACAGTTCGAGCTTTTAGAGCAAGTGGTTAATTGTCTGCATCAAATTAGTATCAGAGCGGGAGGTCTCGTGTTCAAGACTCCTCGCTGGGGGTGATTAATGTAGGGGCATTTTCACATTGGGCTCGAGTGGGGTCGCCTGTGGGATGTAGGGGCACACTCGGAGTGGGCGGGGCCCACGGGGGAGGTCTTGTGTTCGAGACTCCTCACCGGGGGTGATTAATGCGCATTTCACACCGGGCTTAAGTGGGGTAGCCTGTGGGATGCGGGGACACACTCTGGGTGGGCGGCCTGTGTGAGGCGGTACCAATGTAATTTAGGGCCCACGAGGGGGGTTCGGCCAAGGTCCTAACCCATGAGATGTGGGGCCTGGGTTATGAGATAAAGGGATTAATTCGCCATATTGTAACAATTCGAGCTTTTAGAGCAAGTGGTTAATTGTCCCGCACCAGGTATATTTCAAAGAAAATGGGTTTTGGTATGGTGCTTTTTTGCCAAAATAATATATTGTTTGTTTCATGCAGTACTCCTAAGGAATAAACTATTATTTGGAGGAAGCACAGAACCAGTGACCCACTTGTTTGGGTTTCGTTTTATATGCCATGTTAAATGCTGAGTAAGTTTGAAAGAAGTCACTCCAATGTTCAACGAAATATAAATTTGGAGTACTTCCAGATACTACCTCATAAAAGATGCACGGAGAATGATGTTGCAGGCAAATACATAGATTTCCAAACAGTCCATGAAAACCATACAAAGCTGAACTCGTGCCATGCTCTTTTACCCTTCAAAAGAGCCTGAGATGACGTGAAAATTTGCAATATTCATAAATCATAGGGTGGACTTTCTACAGAAAAAAAGTGCTTCAATGCCTTCCATTTTATGTATTCATTCCCAGAACTTTGGACACTTGATATTTAACAAAAATGAGTGTTCGATGAAAACTAATGCGAACCCAGCTTTCAGACAATCATGGATTTGAAATCAGCATATCTTGAAAAAGAAATTGATTTCGACTATCTAGGGCCTGGAGACTTTATTTTTGACACCGTGATAATCTTTGAGGGAGAATGATGCTGACTGCATACATTCACATGCAAAAGCTGAGAATGCCAAATGACCAACATACCCATCATGCAACCAAAAAATTATACAATAAGAAGGGTTGAACTACCCATAGCAGGTAGAAATATGCATTCTACATGATCTTTTGATATTTTTTGTTCTTCTTAAATAGGTACTTTAGATATGCTTGTTTTGCAGGTGGTCTTTTAATTGCCAGAACCATTGCAGTGCTTTTAACTATGACATTGGGCACGTCCATGGCTGCACAACAGGGTCCCATTCCTATGGCTGGTCACCAAATTTGCTTGCAAGTATGGTTGGCAATATCCCTACTCACTGATGCTTTAGCACTTGCTGGTCAGGTAAGTAATTTGTTTAATTCTTCATAGTTTAACATTTTCTGCAAAGTGTATGTCTTAAGGTGCATTTGGATGTACCAGAATCTTTTGTGGATGGTTATCCATTTCAGGGGGATTACCATTTCACCTGTGATTTGGGTACATATTCCAAACGGTACCTTACCCATCATATTGTACCGTTTCTTGGTGGATCTCAACAAATAGTATTTGGTTGCTCATATCTAGGTCCACGATATTAGTTGTCTTCCATGTTCATGGTCTTATTCGAATTGGATAGTATAATCATTTTAGTTTCCATCTTTGTCGGATATCTTTGGTCTTGTGATCACCATAATTTTGCAATATGCAATCCGTTTATTCTTCAGATTCAAGTCCCACAAAATGAGCAATTTGTTCTCCCTTTGAGTCAGAATAAATATCTTTTCGAACCCTCTCTTTAAAATTGAAAGTAGATGTTCCAGCGCGAATCTCAGCAATCACTTGTTCTGAATCTACATATTGATTATTTTGAACAAAAAGAAACTTTTTGGTGGAATATTGACGTTATGTATAATAATATCCTGACTCTCAATAGTTACATACAGGTCTATATAACATAGAAAAGCTGGATGTCCATGACGTGTATGTGTGGGATGAACCAGATCCTATCCATTTCAGGGTAATAACCATTTCACCAGTGATTTGGGTACATATTCCAAATGGTACTGTACACATCATATCGTACTGTTTCTTGGTGGATCTCAACAAATAGTATTGGGCGGCTTGTATCCAAGTCCACAATATCAACTCTCTTCCATGTTCATGGTATTATTTGAATTGGACAGTATGATCATTTTAGTTTCCATCTTTGTCGGATATCTTTGGCCTTGTGATCAACATAATTTTGCAATATGCAATCCGTCTGTCTTTGGATTCAAGTCCCACAAAACAAGCAATTTCTTAGAGGATCCTGCTTTCCCATGTTCCTGGAATGTCATGAACATCCTCGAGTCATAATAGCAAATAAAGTCTGATTTCTCAAATTTCTCCTCGAAACTGCTTTTGTAAAGACTTAGACAATGCAGAATGACTCAGCCAGTTGACTACAATGTTCATCGGTATTAGTCATCAGAGCGACAGATTATTCTTACAAGTTATGACCAGACATAGCCCATCTGACTTTTTCTCGTATTGTCTGAGTTGCCTAGCTTAGTCAAATGTGCGACTTGGTTTCTATGGAAGGAGGCATATGCTAGTTCGGTGGACTATATTTTTAATGTCTTTTCCTTCTTTCCTATAGGTATCTGAATTTCATAAATTTCTGATAATTTTTTCTTTGAAAAAAGGACTTGACATGAGTAGTGGAGACAGATTGTATCAGTCTTGATCATGGTAGAGATGGGCACTAACCTCAAGTCTTAAAATCTTTGGTTACATAAATAGGAAAATTAATTCAATAGTATGCTGCGAATACAAATGTATATCTCAATAGCTTTGTGAAATCCGTGGAACAAAACTCCCAACATAAACAAGGCTATTAGAAGAATCCTATTGGTGATTGGTGAACTCTGCACAATGATGTTAGTCTTCTAGTATATCTGATGTGGACACAAGTGCATTCAAGGTGTACCAACGAAGAAAGCGTCAACCACAAGTGCCGTCCTTGTGGATAGGCGACTATTGAGGAGCTGAAGACCTTTCACATGTGATTGGACATATAGAAGACCCCACTCAGGGAAGACACATGTGAAGGAAGATTGGAGAAAGAAGACCGAGCGCCCGAACTTTCCCGCACTTATGTTATTTGCGCGTTTTTGCTTAGTTAGGGGTCTTTTAGTAATTTTATGTCTTTATTAGGGGTCTTTTAGTAATGTTATGTCTTTACTTGCTTATTCTAGGAGTATTTTAGTACTTTTATGTCTTTATTTGCTTATTTAAGTGGGTTAAAAGCCCTAGATACGAATTTCAACTATTGATTAATGAAAAAAGCAAACCCTTTGGTTGCCTCCTTCCTCTCTTCTCTCTAATGGTGCTTCTTCTCTTCCCTTGATCTTCCTCTTCTAATTTCTTCTTGTGCCCCTCCAACTTCTTCAAGGTAATTATTTCCTTCTTTCTATTTTTCAGTTTTGGCTATTCCTTCTTCGATCAAAATCTTGAGAACCGATCTAAACCCTAAACCCCCAAATTCTCAAATCCCTAATCCGAGAAACTTCTTGGTTCTTCGGACTAGTGATCTTCATTGATCGATTGGGTGTGACCATGCAAGATCGGGAGGACATTCCTTTCAATTAGGAGATGCATTGCAATGGTTGGTCCAAACAATTCATGTCTCACTAGAGATCTTCAATATGCTCCAACTAAATCAATAACACGTAGTTGGCATTGCCCCACTCCTAGAATGCCCAATGCCATGTATTATCCAAAACCTTTGACCCCTTATCCTCAAGTAGGGTTGCAACATGGGTTTGGGTCAACTCGAACCTGATTGACCCTACCTGAGTTCAGGTCGGGTTGGGTTAGTTTGTCAAGGTCCTCGGGTTGGAAAACGCCAACCAGATTTGATATTGGGTTGGGTTGGGAATAATCACATATATTTGGGTTGGGTCAGGTTGAGTAAGAGGAATTTTGGTCGGGCATCTCTGGTTGAATTTGGCTTGGGTACTCTCAATGTTGTCAAATCGCATATGCGATCATGTGCGATTGCATATGCGATCGCACAATCGCATATGCGACCACATATTTTTTGAATTTTTTTTTTAAAATCAAAAAATATGAAAAAATTTGTAAAAAAGAAAAAGAAATTAAGGATAACTTTACTAAGTTAATAAATAACTAATTTTACATATTTAAAATATATTTGAGAGAAATAAAATCAATTAAACAATGAATTAAATAACAAGTGCTTGAATCTTGATCTTCCGACTTCCAAGAGAGGGAATGTAGGGGGGAGAGAGAGAGAGAGCACTTGGAAGTAGGAAATATAAGAGAGAGATTAAGACCACTTGGAATTAAGAAATGTAAGAGAAAAATAGAGTAAAAGAGTTCTGGAATGAGAATATTACAAATGGGGGAGGTTTGGAAGCCTTCTTATAGAGAAAAAGTTTTTTTTTTTTTTTTTTTTTTTTTTTTTTTTAACAAAAAAATAAAATAAAATAACGTGCCAACCGTTGGCCAATATGCGATCACATATGCTGTATGCAATCGCATACATCGCATATGCGATCGCATATTTTTGCATATGCCACATATGCGATCACATGTGCCAGATCGCATATGCGATCTGCATATGGATATGCGCATATGCGATCGCATATGTGCATATGCAGTCGTACATGACAACAATGGGTACTCTTGAGGTGGGATTGGGCTCAGGTTCAACTTCAAACCCAACCCAACCTGCCTGAGTTGCACCCCTACCCTCAAGTGCCTTGCAATGTCCTTGCGCTCATGGAATGTTTGGGTGCACCATTATATTGAATTGCAATTACGAGTGTAATTGATGCAATCTTCAATCCACGTGTGAACCCCACATGATCACATGTATGGGTCCAACATGGCAACATGTGGATAGATTAGTGATTAGTGTTTCATTGAGGGTAAGGATTAAACTAACCTTACTTAAGGGCTGTTAGTGAGACACCCAATAAGTGAGAG
>JAJHSJ010000008.1:61509682-61586340 GCA_021015155.1 Magnolia officinalis
CCCACCGAAGTTTTGGTTCAAAGTAAAAATTTGTACCAAGGGGTTTCAAGAGGTTCTGCTTCATGTGGACTGTTCAGATTTTCGAGACTCATCGGATATGATGAGTTCTCAAAAAAGTTCGTATGTAGTCCGTGCGAACTGGTTCGTAGGTGAGCGTTCCGCTATATATATATATATATATATATATATATATATATATATATATATATATTCGAGTCGAACCGAGCTCGTGCTTCGAGCCAAGCCGAGTTCGAGTCAAACTCCACTATGTTCGAACTCGGCTTGTTTCCAAAACAAACTGGGTCATATGAAGCTTGGCTCGCCTCAAGCCATCGTTCAAGCCGAGCTAGATCGAGCTAGCCTGGCTCATGTACAGCCCTAATGGTCCATGATGTGTAGGTGGAGATAATGTAACCAAATTCACACATGAAAAATTTAATGGGGGAAAATTAGCTTGCAACATGGACTGCTTAAAATGGATGGATAACCATGAAATGGTGGACCTCCCGATGGGAGGAGTCAAATTCACCCGGTCGAATGGCTAGGGGGAGGCTGTAATGTCCAGAACCTAGGGTTGTTGAGATGGATCGAGCGTTACCCTTTATCACATTAGTGGGGCTTGCCGAAGCCAGTGTCGGACCACTGCCAGATATTGTTAGAGGTTGAAGACAAAAACTAAGGTCTGAGACCTTGCAGGTTTGAACTCATTTGGCTGGAGGTGAATGGTTTTTCTAGCGAAGTTAAAGATTGGTGGAAATCTTTTGACGTTAATGGGGTACTAGCTAGGGAAAAAGCTAGAATTGCTTAAAGGAAAATTAATGTGTGGAAAAATGAGGTATTGGGGAGATATGAGGTGGAGATGGAAGAAATTCTAAAAGGTATCCAAGCGATTGATATCAAGGCGAAAGTTGAGGAGCTGTCGAAAGAAGGTAAGGAGCAAAGAACTAAGCTTTCCCTCTAGTATGTGTGTTGCATAAAGGAGGAAGAAATTAAATGGAGGCAACAGACTAGAGCTACATGGCTAAAAGAAGGTGACGAAAACACGAGGCTTTTTCATAACATGTCAAGCACTCGGGCAAGAAACAATAGGATCAATAGTAACATGGTGGAAATGAAAAGATAAGAAGAAAAAAGAACTTTGTGAGGTGGTAGTCTCGTTTTATAAAAATCTACTTGAGGGTGGGCGTGACCAAGTCTGGACAATCTACAATTTATGATGCAGGATATGAAATTAAATATGACATGCGAGATTTCAAGCTTAAGATCATAGCAATTTTAAACCATCACAAAATTCCACATCCCACATACGATCAAACATTCAATCAAGGGGAATCTACGGGGTCCAAGCCTACACAAGTTTAGGGTTGGATCAAGTAAAATTATAAACCAAACAATACCTAAAGGAATGTAAGATTCATCTAATCTTGCAAAAGATTGTTCCCCAATTCAAGAGATTCATCATGTTTCAATTTGGGGGAAAATCTAGGGTTTGCAAAAGTTGGAAATACTTGGAATTTGGAATTAATTAGGGTTAAGGTTGGGGATTTAAGACGAGAGATGAGAAAAAGAGAAGAAATCCAGAACCTGAGACGTTCCACACGTGTGGACAACAACCAGGCCCAGCGCACGTGTGTAAGTCCTTGTCCGCACGTGTGTGGGACCCACGGAATCGGAAAATGATTCCTAGGGTTTGGTCGGCCAGGGGGAGGCCCACTCCCATACCAATTTTCGTGTCAATCCGCTACCCGGTGTGTGCGTGGTGCTCCGCTAAAGTTTCAGCCCCCTGGAGGGCCAAAATCTAAAAATCTGCTGTGGATGAGAACTTGCGTACAAAAAAAGGTGAATCTGAAGATGGGAAGGCTGTGGAAGATGATGGATGTGAGGTGTAGGAGGTGGGGACGATTTGGGATGGTTGTGGCTTCGCACCACAGTGGTTAGCCCTTCGAGGGTAGGAGGGTTTCACACCCAATTAGCTTCTTCAACTCAGAGGGATAGAGAAGAAGAAAAAACGCATAATTTTATTCATAAACTTCTATCCAAAATACCTACATGGGGTTACCTATTTATAAGAAAACCCTAAACCCCAAAAGCCGCGCCATGTGCGCACACTAATACTTAGAAATGAAGTAACAAAAATAACAACTAATCTACGCAATTAAAACCGTTCATGATGTTTCTAATAATGATAATAACCAAAACTCAAAATCTTACATCATCTAGGGTAGTGGGCCACGATCATGAGATCCAATGGTGGAATCCACATGATGATCGGGTCCACTCCAATGCTCTATAACACAACCCCCTAATTAAGAGGTCCTCCATAGATGTCGTAGTCGATCCAAATCGATAGTGGGGCCTTCCTGAGTACGTGCGTAGGGTGGGGGCGTGCGTGTTCGCATGATGTCCCCATCAACTCTCCCTGGCTGCGAAGGTTTCGCCACTGGCGAAACAAAACTCCTGAACCGCTCCAAGATGTCAGGATCAAGTCTCTGAAGTTCCTCCTCAGTGAGTCACGTACTGTCTGAAGCTGGGCGTGACTTCCACTTGACCAGGAACTTTTGAAATCCGTCGTCCAATGTTGATACTCATACTATCTGATGGTCGAGAATATCATCTATCTGCTCTCTGGGTGTGGGAAGGGTAGGTATGGGAGGTAGAGGCTAGGAAGTGGGTCGGGAAGGGGCCATGGATCAAGGGAAAGTTTGGGGAATCAGGATGGCTAGGTGAAAGGCTGTACGATGTATTAGTGGCCCCCCGAAATGCAACTAGATCCTCCACATTGAATGTGGAACTAATTCCTATGGAAGGTGGAAGATCTACCACATATGCATTGAGATCATTTCGTTTTATAATTTTGAATGGTCCATTGTCGCGCGTGTAATTTACGGACGGCTCCCTGAGGGTACCGCTTTAGCCTGATGTGGACCATCACAGTCCTCTACATTGAATTCCTTGAATCGTTTATATTGGTCTGCAGAAATTTTGTAATGTTCATTACTAGTATTGATCTTTCGTCTGATTTCTTGATGCAATGAATGAATGTGATGTGCAAAGGACTCTGCAGACTCTAATGGCCTATGGGACAGGGACATAGGGACAAGATCAATAGGCTTCCTAGGTTTATAACCAGTAATGACTCCAAGAGGACTTAAACCTGTGGATCTATTAACAAACTATTAAATGCAAACTCGGCGATAGGTAGTGCAGTGTCCCATGTCCTGGTGTGCTCCCCCACTAAACATCTGAGCAAATTTCTTAGGCTCCTATTGACCACCTCAGTCTGACCGTCGGTTTGAGGGTGGTAGGCAGAAGAAAATTAGAGCCTAGAACTCATCATATGCCATAGTGTCTTCCAAAAATAACTCATGAATCGTAAGTCACGGTCAGACATTATGGTTTTGGGTAACCCATGAATCTTGACAATCTCACTAAAGAACAATTTGGCAACATGAGATGCGTCAGAGGTCTTCGAACAAGGGATGAAGTGGGCTATTTTAAAAAAATGGTCCACAACAACAAATATGGAATCGTGTTTTTGAATAGTCTTGGGGAGCCCAAGCACGAAGTCCATAATGATGTTCTACCAAGGGGCGAATGGAATTGGCAAAGGTGTATATAGCCCCGTATTCTGCTTTTTCTGCTTTGCCAGTTGACAAGGACGACTGCCCTATAATTTTAGCCACCTCTCGCTTGAGGCTTAGCCAATAGAATCTATCCTCCACTACGGCAATGGTCTTGTCTCGTCCAAAATGACCAGTGACCCCTCCTGAATGTAACTCCCAGACAACAAAGTCACGGAGGGAGGTGCGAGGTATGTACAAACGGTCACTCCTAAACAAATATCTGTCCACTATCAAGTACTCATTGCTAGCTCCTAATAGACTCTCTAACGACAACGCGTACATAACTCCAAAATCTGGGCACTCAGAATAATCCTCTCTGACATGCTCGAGCCCCATGACTTTGACACTCATGGAATTGAGTAACGCGACTCGACGACTCAACGCGTCGGCAAGCTTATTCTCTACACCGGCCTTGTGCTTAAGCACAAAAGTGTACTCTTGAAGGAATTGGACCCACTTGGCATGCCTAGGGTTTAATTTCTTCTGAGAGTTCAGATATCTCAAAGCCTCGTGATCTGAGAACAAGATGAATTCTTGCGGCAATAGATAATGACGCCAGTGGCGCAACGACTGCACTACCGCATAGAATTCTTTGCATAGGTGGAGTATTTTTGCTTCGCTTCATTCAATTTCTCACTAAAAAAGGCGACAGGGTGCCCTTCCTGACTAAGTATTCCTCCTATGCCGACTCCTAACGCGTCGCATGCGGCTTAAAAAACTTTCGAAAAATCTGGAAGTCGCGTGACTGGAGCAATCCGTGATGGGAGCCATAATGGAACTGAAGCCTCGAATGAATCGTCTATAGATGACGGCCAAGCCGTGAAAGCTGCGCACCTTGTGAATATTGCGGGGTTCAGGCCAATTGACAATGGCCGGTTCTGCCCGCAACAACCTCCGTAGTACCCCATTCTTGGCTCCTGAGGCAGGTTCCGATCCTGGGATCCTACAAGGAGGATTTTTATAACAATATAATCATTTCCAGAAGTGCTTTCATAGTCAGATGATTATATTGTTATAAAAATCCTCCTTGTAAGATTCTAGGATCGGAACCTGCCTCAGGAGCCGAGAATGGGGTACTACGGAGGCTGTTGCGGGCAGAACCGGCCATCGGGTTCCTTGTGAGTCCGATTACCGAGTCTGGGGTGTGACAGATACTGTAATCTCTTCCTGAGAGATTCAATTCTAAAGTTATTGCCATTTAGGAATTGAGAGATACTGATCTTATGAAGGTCGAAGAGTTACTTGGCTCTCCATAAACATATGAGTTGAATTTTAAAGCTCCTAAAGCTAAGTCTATTGCTCTTAAATCTTCTAAATCTATTTCAAAAGAAAATAGTTCTAATTCTGATATTGAAAATAAAGAAAATGGCTTTGACCTTCTCGGGATCCGCTAACACACCCTCAGCTGGCACAACAAAACCTAAGAAGATAACACTACTAGATATAAACGCATACTTCTTTAGGTTGGCGTACAATTTCTCGGCTCTAAGGATCCCACAAACTTGCCTCAAATGGTTGAGGTATTGTTCCTTCGTCATGCTCAATGTTGTCAAATCGCATATGCGATCCCATGCGACTGCATATGCGTGTGCGCATATGCGATCGCACAATCGCATATGCGGTCGCATATATATATATATATATATATATATATTTTATTTTTTCATATTTTTTCAAAAAAAATAAAATAAAAATCAGAAAAATCAGAAAAAATTCAAAAAAAATCAAAAAAATCATAATAGATTATCATATGTGACATATGTTATTGGGACATGAAATACATTTAATTTAAATAAAAAATAAAAATAAAACCAACCAATTACATAGATATGAAGTTGATACATTTACAAATTATAATATAGTTAACTTGATAACTTCTTAAATCTTAACTAACATTTTACATTTAAATTAAGAAGTTATATATCAACTATCAACAATCAACAACATCAACATCAAGTCATCAGTCATCACTCATCAACACACTTAGACTTATGAGTTATGAGTTATGACTTATGAGTTATGAGACAAGAAGAAACATTAAACAAAATTAAGAAGTTATGTATGTATTTATTATTTTATTTATCTAATCAATAATCATTATTCATTATTCATAATTTCATATACATTGATCTATCATCCATTGTGGCACATCATCACCAGGTCTGCCACCACCACCACCATCATCATCATCATCAATCGAGTCATCTCCTTCTTCCACATACACTTCTTCTTCTTCCGTTTCTTCATCATCTGTACGTACTAATACTTCATCAACATCCAATGGTGGATGATCTTCTTCAGCTTGATCATCATTATCACCTTCTTCTTCTTCAATCTCCTCAATCTCATCAACGGGTTGACGGCTACTACTCGCCCCCCGGCTCCCCCCCGTCCTTCGCCTTCGAGTGATACTACTACTACCTTCACCAGGCGTCGATCCATATGCGGCATCTTCAACTTGTGCCCATGTCAGGTCCTCTCCAGCAAATACCGGGTCCTCCGTCTCTACGAGCCACTCGTTATCTGCATCCAACTCATCTAAGCAGACAGGGTCAAAGAAACCGGGCTTTTCTTTCCTACTTTGGAATCGTTCTCGCAATTTTTGGTTGTATTGAACGAAAACCAAGTCGTTGAGCTTTGTTTGCTCGAGGCGATTCCTTTTCTTGGAATGAATCTGTAAGAAAGAAAGCGCATTTGGCATTAACTATTTAGGTAATTAAAGTTTACAAAAAAACAATTAGTAAACTGTAAACAGTAAACACTAAACAGTCTCTAAACTTATCGCCTCGAACGTGCTCCAATTGCGCTCGCAACCACTCTCAGAATACGTGAGTCCAAGAATCTTCATAGCCAGCTTCTTTAGAGCTGGATCCTTTCTATTCGGGTCCACTCCATAGGCAGCCCACCAATCAGTTGAGAAAAACAGTTTAAGTATAGGTTAGTTTTAGTCTCTTAGAGACACTTTGTAGAAAAAAATCTTGTAAGTTCACTTCAGTACACTACTAACATTCATTCATAGAAGTACTTACTGGGTAATTTCAGTGTCCGATGTCTTATTACGATATCCCTTGAGAATATCCCTTCACTTTTTGTGTAGAAGTCCAGCAAACTTGAGATCTTGTCCTGTTCTCCTCTATCTGGAATCATTCTTTCCAAGACATCAATAAATCCAACCATATGCATAGTTAGTGTTTCTGTTGGATCAGCAGAAGCGAATAAACAGGCTGGGTTAAGGATGTAAGCAGCCGAATACAATGGGGATGACATTTGGCTGCCCCATCTTCTATCTATAATTTCTAAAATAGGTCTGTAATCACGGTCTCTATAGTTAAAATGGTCCATGATTTTATTTTTTGCCCTCTCCATCGCATCATATATGTAGCCCATTGCGGGCTTCTCATCCCCGTCCACCAATGCAACAGTGACTAGGGCTGGATGATTTTAGCGTCTTTACCACTTGAGTCCAAAAACTTTGAGAAAGAATTGTTTGTTGAACCCGTTTCCCTCAGCCTTCCTTGACCAAGGCCCACTTGTAAATCGGCCGACACTACAAAGCTTCTAAGTTCTGATTTCTTTGCATGTTGCCTTTGTAGTGTTAAAAAGGCTGTAGCGAAACGGGTGACTGCTGGACGTAGTAAGTTATCCTTAATGTGTTTTGTCATTCGACTAAGAAGAAGAGCGTGTTTGTACATAAAAACCGTGATTCTTCTAGCCCTTGCAATCACATTTAAAAATAATCTACCTATATCTTCTAACATGAGATCAATACAATGGGCCGCACAGGGGGTCCAAAATAAACGTTGTCTCTTCTCCATAAAGAAGACGACCGACCATTACACATACGAGGCTGCGTTATCTGTAATTACTTGTACAACGTAGTCCTCACCTATTTCTTCAACTACACTATCTAGTAAGTTAAACAAATATTCTCCTGTGTGTGAATGACCCGACGCATCCACCGACTTCAAGAACATTGTCCCAGCTGGACAATTTACCAAGAAGTTAATGAGAGATCGACCGGATCTATCGGTCCATCCATCCACCATTAGTGTACAACCATATATTTTCCATGATTCCCTATATTCAGCTATGAAGGATTGTGTATATTCAACTTCAGTTTTAAGGCATGTCTCCTTCATTTCATGATATGAAGGAGGTTTAAGCCCAGGTCCAAATTGACCTATAGCCTCAATCATTACTTTGTAGCTTTTCGATTTAACGGCGTTGAAAGCAACGCCGGTTTGGTAAAACCACTTAGCAATATATTGAATTGTGGTTTTCCTATCTTTTTGTTTATACCGGTTCTCTAAAGTTGTTTGAGCCGGCCCTTTCCCTCTACCCCTTTGGTCGACCACATCCTCGGGGTGTGGTCTACACCATCTATCTAAGGGTCCATGCCCTCGGGCTCTTTTCGATGGTTGTACTTGTGGTCTAGACCGACCTGTCGAAGTAGGGGGAGTGGGACTAGCTTGAGCTTCATCGACATCTACTACATTTATATCTTCATATGCATCTTGTTCCATATATTCCTCCTGACGTAGGGCACTATCGTATTTCTTTCTTGATTGTTTTTCCATATATTCCACGATCTCCCTTCGGATTTCTGGAGTAATCTTGTCATATGCTTTTGCATTTGACCCGGGTAAATGTGCAAGGTGTTGCTTGTGCCTTGCAATGCCACCAGAACTCACAAATCCACATAAATCACATACTATGTGAGTCTTTTCGGTAGCACTACGGTAGTGCCCATACTTCCAACCCGGGTCATTCGACTTGAGCCTCAAAGAGGAAGATTGGGAAGAAGACATGATGATGGTGGATGGTAGTGTGGTGTGTGTATTAGCACTAAAAAGTAACTAGCTAAGCTAGCTATTAAGTATTAACTAGAAACTAGAAAGTAAAGTACAAATAAAAAGAAAACTAGAACTTGGAGTTGGGAGTTGGGACTTAGGGTTAGGGGGAGAGAGAGAGAGAGAGAGAGAGAGAGAGAGTTACACACTTACACTTACACAGACACATTTACACACTTACACTTGTACTAGAAATTAGAGAGGGAGAAGAAGAGGGAGAGAGAGTGAGAGTTGAGTTACACACTTACACTTGAAGAAAGGGAGAAGAAGAGGGAAAAGAAAATGAGAAAAAGAGAGAGTTGTTAGTTGTTACACACTTACACTTGTAGAAAGAGAAGGAGAGAGAGAGAGAGAGAGAGAGAGAGAGAGAGAGAGAGAGATTTACACAAATAAAATTAAAATTACAACTTTCAACTTCCAAAATTCCAAATTCTTGTCTAAGTTGTCTACTTGTCTTCTCTTGAATCTCTTCTTCACCTTTGCCTCTTAACTTGAGTATTGTATTTGTTCTTAAATACAACTTACACTTGTATTTGTAAGTTGTAAGTTGTAACTAACTTGTAAGTTGTAACTTCAAACTTCAAACTTTTAAGTTGCTATTTGCTAACAACTAACAAAGTAAAATGAATCAATTAACATTTAACAAACAAAATATAAAAGAATTAAAAAAACTTAGAAATTAGAATTAGAAACTTAGAAATTAGAATAGAAGTTAGAAGTTAGAAGTTAGAAGAACTTGTGGAATGTGGATGGAGATTGGAGAGTGAGGAGTCTCTTGACTCTTGTCTTGAATCTTGATTCTTGAATAATGAATATGGATTGGTGGATTCTTGATCTTGATTCTTGTAAGTTGTAACCCTTCTTTGATTCTTGATTCTTGAATGTTGATTGTTGAAAGAAAAGAAAGAAATATGGAAAATTGGAAATGGAATTGGATGGAGAGGAGTGGATGTATGTAACTTGTAAGACTCTTAGAATGTATAATGTATTATGTATGTAAGATTGTAAGAATGAGAGAAATAGAGAGAATAGAGAGAGAGAGAGAGAGTTTTAGGTTTTTTTTTTTGCATTTAGGAATGCTTAGAATGCATTTTTATAGAGAAAAAATCCGGATTTAAAAAAAAAAAAAAAAAAAAGAGGTCAAAAAACGGTCAGAAATTTGACCGTTGGCCAATATGCGATCGCATACATCGCATATGCGATCGCATATGCTGGCTCAAGTGGCATATGCAATCACATACTGGCCAGATCGCATATGCCACTGCCTCATATGCGATCTGGCGAGCAATATGCGAAAATGCGATCGCATATTCGCATATGTGATCGCATTTGACAACACTGGTCATGCTATAAATCAAGATATCATCAAAGTAGACGACCAGAAACTTCCCCATTAAGGGCCTCAACACTTGGGTCATCACACGCATGAAGGTACTTAGGGCATTAGTCAGCCGAAAAGGCATGACTAGCCACTCGTATAGCCCATCCTTCGTCTTGAAGGCCATCTTCCACTTATCACCAGGGCGTACACGGATTTGGTGATAGCCACTTTTGAGGTCAATTTTCGAGAAGATAGTAGCGTTGACCATCATATCCAACATGTTATCAAGACGCGGTATGGGAAACCGATACTTGACTGTGATTTTGTTGATGACCCTACTATCAACACACATCCTCCATGTGTCATCCTTCTTAGGTGTAAGAAGGGCAGGCACGGCACACGAGCTCATGCTCTCCGAATGAAACCCTTTTTTAAGAGCTCATTAATCTATCTTTTCAACTCTGCATGCTCCTTTGGGTTCATTTATAATGAGGGAGGTTCGGGTAGAGTCGCCCCAGGTATTAAATCAATGGCGTGCTATATATCCCTCATAGGAGGAAGCTCATCCGGTAGATCCTCAGGAAAGACATCACGAAACTAGTTCATTACCGGAATGACCTCAGTGAGTAACTCTATACTAGCCTCTGGTGCACTCTTCCTAGCCACAAAGGCATACACTATCGAGTCCGACTGAGTCTCTCACTTAAAGTCTTTGGCAGTTAGAATATGGAGAGGTTTAGACTTGGACTTCGATTCCTTTAGTTCTTTTGAGCTGCTCACACCACTCTTTATGGTGGACTCCTTTCCAGTCGTGTTCTTTGGTGGAAGTGGATTTAGCTTGACTTTCTTGCCCTCAAACCAGAATGTACGCACATTCGAATGACCAAATATGGTGACATCCCTGTCATAGAGCTAGGTCCTTCCCAAAATGATATGGCCAACATCCATGGGAACAACATCACACCAAAGTGTGTCCTTATATGATCCAAACTGAATAGGAACAAGACAACGGTGCGATACTAGAATGGAAGTTTCATCAACTCAAGACACTGTATAGGGTTGAGGATGGGCTTCAAGCTTCAAGCCCAAACGGCTCACAGTGCCAGTTGATGCCATGTTGGCACAACTACCACTATCTACGATCATCTTGCAGTTCTTATCACCACATTTTGCGTAAGTATAGAAGATCGTGTTGCGGCACCAATTGTCGGTATTCTTGGCTTGTGCAAAGGCGCAACGCACAACTGCAAGGGTCGCAGACTCTTGCGCTCCCTCTTCCTCATTACTAGGGGTTTCCGCTGGCTCATATTCTTCCTCCTCATCGTCACTTTTTAGGGGCACTACTTCTACTTGCCCATCAATAAGGAACTCCTTGGTGCCCTCTTTCGTGCCACACTAGTGGGCAAAGTGACCAAACCCCTGACATCTAAAATACTTGGTCGCATCACTTTTGTGCGAGCTAGACCCGACAACTCCTTTACCCTTATCATCCTTGAGCCTCGACTGAGAACTACTGGAAGACTTATATTGATATCCAGTGTTGCGCTTAGCCACATAAGGGTTGGCCTTAGCGACAGAATCACGAAACTCAAACCACCTTCCCACAGATGCTTTGAGGTATTGCTCGACCTCCAACACTACTTGATACATCTGTTCAAGAGTGTCTATGACCTTGGCGCGCAACTCTCTCCTAATGTTAGAATGGATGCCCGTCTTAAATCGAGCAAGAGTAAGTATGGGATCCTCTTCAACCTCACATCGGGTTAAGTACTCTTCGAACTTCTTCAATGTATTCAGCCACACTCATGGAACCTTGTCGAAGAGACTATCATTCCTCAACCAACCCCAAGTGATAAGAGAAAGGGAGGTACTTTTCCTTGAGAGTTTCTTTCATTTCTCCCCAATGGACTATTGATGGCTCCCTCGACCTTTCTTTCTTTTGTTCCACGGTAGCCCAAAACCTCTTTGCTTGGCCCATAAGCTTCATCTTGGCAAATCGGACTCGACGAGCATCCGACATGTCATACCACTCAAAATAGTGATCCATATCCACCAACCAATATAGAAAAACTTTAGGGTCCAAGTTGCCATCAAACGTAGGGGCCTCTACTCTAACTCCCTTAAGGAGTTGCGCATCTGGGTCATAATGATCATGATATCCCTCGCGGGGTAGGTGCATGGGTGTGCGCCTATGACCCATTACTTGGCCACCCCCATTCCTTTACTTATCCTTCTGACCACCTACCTGAGATTGGGCATTTTCCCCAATGGTGGGGTTTGCCCGGGTGGAGGTCTCTAGTTGGTTAACACGCACATTAAGCTGTTCAAAGTGTTGGTCAATACGTTGTTCCAAGCGCCTACCCAAAGACTCAAAGTGTCGGGTTATGTTGTTCATTGACTCTTGCAATTGCTCCATGTTTAGTGTAAGGTGCAAACCAAAACCACGACCAGTACGTGTGGGCATATAACCACTCACTCAACTCAAAGACCCTCTAATACAACTATATGCGTCTAAATGGGACTAAATGATCCTATAAGACTCTATATGAGGGAAACTACATAACGCTACTAAAATTCCAGCAATAACTGCCCAGATAATTTGTTAACAGAAAATTCAACCATCAAACTTGGGGATTTTCTGGCAACAGAAAATTCAGCAGCCCATATTGTGAATGATGGGTCCTAAACAGCCCTATATGATGGGACTTGATGCAAAATAAATATAAATAAACTAAACCCTAAATATGCAATGCATTCTCCTATAAAAAAAAACCTAAGCTTTGATACCAAATTTGATGCAGGACATGAAATTAAATATGACATATGAGATTTCAAGCTAAAAATCATACCAATTTTAAACCATCACAAAATTCCACGTCCTACATACGATCAAACATTCAATCAAGGGAAATCTACGGCGTCCAAGCCTACACAAGTTTAGGGCTGGATCAAGTAAATTATAAACTAAACAATACCCAAAGGAATGTAAGATTCATCCAATCTTGGAAATGATTGTTCCCCAATTCAAGAGATTCACCATGTTTCAATTCGAGAGAAAATCTAAGGTTTGCAAAAGTTAGAAATACTTGGAATTTGGGATTATCTAGGGTTAGGGTTGGAGATTTAAGGCAAGAGAGGAGAAAAAAAGAAGAAATCCAGAACCTCAGACGATCCACACGTGTGGGAAACAACCTGGCCCAGGCGCACGTGCGTGAGTCCCTGTCAGCACGTGTGTGGGGCCCATGGAATCGGAAAACGACTCCTAGGGTTTGTTCAGCCAGGGGAGGCCCATTCTCACACCAATTTTCATGTCGATCCGCTACCCGGTGTGTGCGTGGTGCTCCGCCGAAGTTTCAGCCTCCCTGGAGAGCCAGAATCTGAAAATCTACCGTGGAAGAGAGCTTGTGTAGAAAAAAAAAAAGGTGAATCTGAAGATGGGAGGCTGTGGAAGATGATGGATATGGGGTGTAAGAGGTGGGGACGATTTGGGATGGTTGTGGCTTCGCACCACGGTAGTTAGCCCTTTGAGAAAGAGAGGCTTTTGCACCCAATTAGCTTCTTCAACTCAGAAGGATAGAGAAGAAGAAAAAATGCAGAATTTTATTCATAAACTTCAATCCAAAATACCTACATGGGGTTGCCTATTTATAAGAAAACCCTAAACCCCAAAAGTCGCGCCATGTGCGCTCACTAATACTTAGAAATGAAGTAACGAAAATAACAACTAATATACGCAATCAAAACCGTTCATGATGTTTCTAATAATGATAATATCAAAAACTCAAAATCCTAGATCATCTAGGGTAGTGGGCCACGATCATGAGATCCAATGGTGGAATCCACATGATGATCGGGTCCACTCCAATGCTCCATAGCACAACCCTCTAACTAAGAGGTCCTCCATATATGTTGTCGTTGATCCAGATCGACAGCGGGGCCTTCCTCCTCCTTGAGTACGTGCGTAGGGTGGGGGATGTGCGCGTGCGCATGATGTCCCCATCAATTTAGGCATCTCTTGGAAGATGAAGTTAACTCTTTGGAGAAACTGTTCTCCGAATAAGAGGTAAGGTAAGCAGTTGACTTCCTATGCAAAGAAAAAGCCTCTGGTCCAGATGGTTTCCCTATGGCTTTCTTTCAAGTATTTTGGGAGATAGTGAAAGGAAATGTAATGAGCTTTATGGAGGAGTTATTTGAGAGAGGCCGATTATTGGATGGATTGGGGTGTCGTTCATAGCAATTATTCTAAAGATGATAGGGGTGGAAAATTTACTAGATTTTAGGCCGATTAGCCTCGTCGGGGCGCCTTACAAAAATCTTGCAAAAACATTGGCAAACAAATTCCGTAAAGTGCTCCCATATATCATCTCTAGTGGCTACATTTATTGAACACCGCTAAATAACAAACAACACACGAAAACATTAATGCTTGACATAAAGATGGCGAAAAGGGAATTGTTGCAAGCTTGACCTTGAGAAGGCTTATGACCATGTAGATTGAGACTTTTTTTATTACATGTTGGGTCGCATGGAGCGTAGATCAATGTGGAGAGATAGGATGCAGGAATGTTTACGATCGATAACCTTTTCAGTTTTAGTCAATGGCTCTCATAAAGGATACTTGAAAAGCTCGAGAGCAATCTAGCAAGGGGATCTGCTATCCCCTTTCCTATTTTTGGTGGTGGTAGATGCGCTTGGTAGGATGCTAGAGAAGGGAAGGAGATTGGCCTTATTCGGGCTTTAAGGTGAAGAGAATGGCTGCCCAAATCTCCCATCTCCAATTTGCAGACGACACCTTGCTTTTATGTGATGCAAACTTCACTTTGGTGGATAACTTAAAGAAGATTATCAAATGCTTCGAGGTAGTGTTAGGATTGAAGGTTAATATTGCCAAAAGTGAGATGCTAGGGGTTCGCATGTCTAAAGAAGAGATTAACCGGATGGCAGTTGTCTTCGAATACAGGCAGGATCTTTCCCATCAAACTACCTTGGTTTCCCTCGATGTATAGGGAAACCGACAATGCATTAATGGGACAGGGTAGTGGAAAGGGTAGAACACGGGTTGGCTTGATGGAAGTATGGATACTTGTCTTTGGGTGGGCAAATAACCCTTATAAAAGCCGCATTGTCGATTATGCCATTATATTTTCCCTTTTTAGGTGCCCGAAGTCGATGCTGCCCAGATTGAAAAAGTTGAGATGGGATTTCCTGTGGGAGGGCCTAGAAGGGAAGAAGTTCCACTTGCTCAAATGGGAAGAGGTGCGTAGACCTTATGGGGACAAAGGAGCCTATACAAGGGACTTAAAAAATGAATCTTGCACTAATAAGAAAATGATCACGGAGGTTTGGGCTAGAAGAGGGGGCCTTGTGGAGGGAGGTCATGGCTAGCAAATGTGGATGCCAGGTCGGTGGTTGGTGGGTTAGAAAATACTTTCTTTATAAGGCTTCGAGCGTCTGGAAAATAGTCTCTATTCTGAAAGGCATGCTTAGTGAAGGAATAGGCTTTGATATGAGCAATGGGGAAAGGATTCCGTTTTTGGAAGATGTGTGGATAGGGGAATCTCCTCTAACAGTAGAATTCCATCGGTTGGCATATATACAATGGAGCAGGATGTTACGGTTGCTTGGTGCTATTCCCAATATGGTAGGGAAGTGGTGTGGTCTCCTCCATGTTGTAGGAACATGTTAGACGAAGAAGTGAAAGAGTTTACAAAGTTACAGGTTTACCTTCAAAATTGCCTTTCGTTGGAGGTCTGTGACAGGATGATATGGAAAAAAGGAAAGATCTGGTCGATTCTCAGTCTGGTCTTTTTATAAAATGTTGCTATCTCCTTCTGTAGGCAGGAAACATGTTCAGATGGCTAGGCTTTGATCCTATGGTGCTTCACCAAAAGTTGTGGGCTTTTCACGTGGCTAGCGGGGAGAAAGAGTCATTACAATAGAATAATCTCCGAAGAAGGTCAATGGTTATCCCCAACATGTCTCATGTGTATGGATAATGCGGAAACGATCAACCATCTTTTTGTGCGGTGCTCATTCGCCCAGAAAATTTGGGAAAGCTTTCTCGTCTCTTATGGGGTCTCTTGGGTTCTGCTGGCTTCAATTGAAGACTTGATAATGGCATGACATGGTGTCGGGCTTGGGAATGAGAGGAAAGTTTTTGGACATTGGCTTTGTTAGCTAGTTTATGGGCAATTTGAGGGGAAAGAAATGATAGATGCTTTTGGAATTCTTAGATCAATAAGGTGCGTGGCCAATAAAGCAAAGATCCTTGTAGTTGAACGGGGTTCCTCTTTATCCAAAGTAGAGGATTGTAATTTTCATTTCTTTTGAGATTGTAAATTTCTAGGTTTTCTTTTTGTTGCTTCCTAAAAAAAGTGTTTTATTGAAAAAAAATGTGTTTAATTCGGTTTGTCAAAAAAAAAAAAAAAAAAAGTTTTTTTTTTTTGCCCGTCTTCCAAAGTATACAAAGTTTTAAATGCTTGATCAATCATATGAGTTTTTATTTTTTAATTTTTAAATATGGAGTCTAGAATGGAGTTTTGCTAACTAGGGTCCACACACCTCTATAAGCAGTCTACGGGTCATTAGAGCCATGCATCAGGTAGGGCCCGACGTATAGATGAACTGACCCAAAATTGGGCTGGTCCATCAATCAGGAGGACAAATGCTTATCCAGATTGCGGATCCCTGCCAACGTTTTTAAAACCATCCGTTTGTTTCGTACATGTTTGGCCCACCTCATGATTTGACCAGCCTGATTTTATGGGCCAGGTCATCTACCCAGTAGGGTCCACATGATGCATGGATTGGATGTCCCGTGCTAGTGACAGATTGGTACATATAGCTGTGTGGAGGTGTGTACAGAACTGTTATCACTGAGGCATTAACCGTTCGAGTATTATCTCACCCAAACTTCAATCAGATAGGGGCAGTAACTGGAGTTGCTCTGGCTGTCCTCTTGTTCCTTGGATTTGGGGCCTTTTCTAGCTTATTTAGCACGGATCCTGCCGTTTTGGAGATTGCCTTGTCTGGGCTTTTGGTAAGTAGCCATTTATCAGCTCAGTGTTTTATCTATTATTTTAGAGCTAAGGCTACCATGAGAGTAAGATGTTGATCCTACTATCCCAACACATGCCAATGTGTTCTGTGTGTGAAAGATCCAAGCCATTAATCAGGTTTGGCCCAGCCACAGGTATGTGCTGTGGCTGAAACATCAGGCACTTCAGATGTCATGTGAGCCAGTCATGGACATCAAATGTGGGAAGTTGGTCAACTTGTCAGTATGTGCATTTGTCAGGTGGCATGTTCCTTGTACATGCCGTAGTCCAAAATGCAGGCTGATATAGTCATCAGATGTGCAACACGTGGATGTGAAATGTGGATCTCTGCTCCCTTTTTCTTGTGCATATGGTCCATTTGATAAGCAGAAAGTCCTGATTTCAGGCTATGGCACATACTTGGTCGGCCCCACCTGATGAATGGCCAATATGTTGCACACGTGAAGAGAGTAGGATTTGATATTCTACTTTGCAAGTAGCTACTGCATTTCTCATACTTCTATGGACAAGATAGTTGGAAATCCACACCTGAAAGTTAGAAAATTTCATAGTTTGTTGCAGGATCTCAGCCAATGAATGCCCTTGCTTTCGTATTTGATGGGCTCTACTATGGTGTTTCAGACTTTGCATTTGCTGCATATTCAATGGTACATCTAAGTTCATCTGATGTCTTACTGTTGGCAGCTTCTCCTTCCTCAAGCGCATTTGTTTCTAGAAACTATGACGAGTTTGAATGTATGAAAAAGTTGAATTTTGAACATTCAATTCAATCAAGAGGAAATGACCAGATTGTAATAATGTGCCCCAGCATTCATGAGGAACTAGCCTTCAAATCACACTTACATTCCTTTCGAAGTCCAACTTGTTTGTAATGTAATTGCAATCTTGAGCCTAGTCCTTCAAAACAATTTCTATGGATGGTAGTTGCAATTTGGGTCATTGCCACTTCATTGAACTGATTATTGGAATTCAATTCAATTGTGCATCGAAACACGGCCTATAAGAGCACACTTTGGATAATGGATTCTCCCTGCGCAGGTGTTGGCGGGACTGATTTCTTCAGTGTTTCTAGTTGTGGCTGCTCCTGTATTTGGTCTTGCTGGTGTATGGACAGGGTTGTTTCTTTTCATGACCTTGCGGGTAGTTGCTGGATTTTGGAGGTGCACATGAAAATCCAAGTTCTGAATTTGGGTGGTTTCTATCCATTTTTGTAATGTATGTGTTATGTTCAGGTTGGGTGCCAAAGATGGACCGTGGAAAGTGGTGTGGTCGGAGGTAGAGACGGGGATGGCTGAGAAATGATGGAGATATTCACAAGCAGTGCTACGCATATGTGCGGTTGTGGATTATGCATGTGTTTGCACTTTGCACTGGTACGTTTTTCTTCACATGGAGGAATTATTTGATCCTGATGATCAGAACATTAATATGTCCTGATATGCAATATCATACAAGTGGGGCCACGTATTTGTGATCTAAACTGTTGATTCCATGCCCCCACCATGGATGAGGTGATGACCGCGAAGTCTTGCTGACTAGAAGATCCTAGCATTTCAATCATCTTACAACAAAAAGATACAGCAACAGTCTGATGAAAGGCTAAAAGCTTGGATGGCTAGAATCTTCCAATATGGAAGGCTATCGGTCATCCTCTACTAATGGTGGAAGTCATGTACAACAGTTCAAATCAGAAAGATGGGCCCCACTTGTAGGCCACTTATATGGTCATGCTGCTTGAGGACCCAGAAATTCCTTTGTGACTCAGCTCAATCACAAAGATCTAAAACTCGACTAGCCAAGGAAATTTTAATAAAACCCTGAGCCCACTCATGGATGCCTAACTTGATTTTCCAAGTACATTGAATCTCTCTTGGCTCTCTATGGCACTCCACAACTCCAGACTTTATACCAAGGTGACTAATAAATCATAGATGAAGTATTATTATACAATGAGTGGCCCAAACCAGTGGCACTTTTATTTATGCCCGCATTTTGTAAGGGTGTGGCCCACCTTTCAATGATCAAGATTGTTCATCTGATGGATCCTGTTATTTGCATGGCGCTATTTTATTTGTAACCATCCTTTTGTGGGACACTTGGACAGATAGGTCTGTTTCAAGGAAGGTCCCACCATATCTGGGTCATGGAATGAGGGCCCACATGAACAGAATGCTGGCCCAGACTGTATTATATGAAATGAGAACTACACAACCTAGACATGCATGAATATATGAATGCCTCCTGGTATCTATGGATTGAAATGTGTTAGGTGGAAGGTACTGGTAACTTGAGAGAGACCCCAAATTGCGACTCATGAACACAAGATTGCTAGTTGGATGCTGACATAAATGCTATGGATGCCCATTTCGCTTTTTCCATCCAAAGTTCTAGATTGAAACTTGGGAGGATCTATTTTCATGCCCTCTATATAGTACATACATTCAGATCAGCACTGGATACTGAATTCTGATGATAATCAGCTTGAGATGCCTTTAGTACGATGTGGGGTGGGCCATCGGAGGACTGTGGGCGATGTGGGTTTCCACTATGCTATGATATGCATTGAGAGAAGATGCACAGAAGGCCAGATGGTTGTCAAAAAACATCGCTAGTGTATATATTATGTGCTGTATATTTCCAAGAAATTTAGTAAACTCGTTCTGCTCCCATTTCTCTTCTTTTTTTTTTTTTTTTTGTATATCTTTCTCCTCAAGTCTTGTTGTGATTACCAGTGTCTGATGAATACCGAAAATGAATATGGTCAGGATGTTACTTCCTGTATTTCATAATCATGTGCATGTTGGAATTGAAGCATGTTCGTCGGATTGTATCTAGATTGAGTGATGGCTTTTGTAATTGAAGAAACGTACTACTAATGTTTGTTCTAAAGTACAAGTGTTTTTTAGTTCAGTTGAGTAATCTGTATAGGTGGCTGCTGCTTGCCTTTTGTTTGTAACTGATGAAGTGGGTCCCACTGTGGATGGCTGATGCTGCAAAGAATGCCACCCTCAAATAATCCTAGCCATCTGGATCACTGGAAGATGGGTCCCTCCACGGCCCCAATGAAAATGCCAGTTATTCGGGTCAAGAATTTTAGTTTACCTCATGTAATTGTTGTGTTTTTAACATAGTTATTTACTAGAAGTCCTGGGTTGTGGTTTTCCTTTCTTCCATGTATTAGATTATGGATCTTTGATTTCCATTCCTTATGAGGCTGTTTGGATTGGTGGAACCGTCTCGAGAACTGTGGAAATTAGATCAATTTCCATAGATGTAATATTTTCCCCTTTTGGTGAAACTAATTTTACCTTTGGAAATCGATTTCCATTTCCATGGTTTTCTTCGAAAAACAGCGATCTCAAATTCCTCGAAAAAAAAAAAAGATTTAGATTTCTACTATTGAGAGAGCTCACTTTCTTACCGTTAACCTTTTAACATTTTCATGGAAATTATGTATGCTAACATCAGATTAAAATAGATTCTTTTCAATACATTTCCTTTTCCTCTAATGTGAACATGTTTTGATTTCCACCAATACAAATATGAACACGCGAAAACATCAGGTATGAATATTTCTACCATCCAATTGGTGTGATCTTTGATTGATGCTGACCATCGGTTGATGGACAGACATTTGCTACTTATAACACCATGACAACAAGATAAAACATCAAGGTCTAATTAATCACTTTAGGCCTGTTTGTTTAGGGTGAAAGCAAAACCTGAAAATGCAAAACATGCAAGTGGAAATGTGATCTCAACATTTCTGTTTTGCACCATGAACCTGCATGGAAAGTGCTTTTCTTTTTTCCATTCTCACTCTTTGTGTTGCCATTTTGAAAAGGGTATATCTACCCAAATGAAGGAAGGTTGCAAACACATCAGAGCGTCAACAACCGTGGAAAAGAGATTAATAGGTTGTTGTGGGGAAATGGTTTTATTCACCCTTTGAATACCATGTAAAGAAAAATCAATTTCCTCTTCTTTGGGTTCTCAAATAGAGGAAACTGTCGCTTCAAAGGAATTCATTTTCTTTTTCCATGGTCGATAATGTCTCTGTCTGCACAAACAGGTTAGTGTAATTTAGGTGTATTTAAATGAAATATGCTAGTCCTTGTTAAAGTTACCAAACGTTTCATATAGTGTCGATAATTATAATTACACCCTTGAGAGGTATGTAAATATATAATCATTAATATATGAACTTTCTGATACTCCCCCCTAAAGTTAGTGCATATACGGGTGAACTTACACTTAGAAGATAAAATTGATAGTGTCTAAGGGCTCAGGTGAAAGATCTTGTAGGTAACTCTCATCTTGCATTTGGGTGGTATAAATCAGTATTTGATGTTATATATATATATATATATATATATATATATATATATATATATATATATAATTAATTATTTATTTATTATTTTTAATTATGCAAAGTGACAATCGATCTCAGTATGGTCAATGTTTTTCATGGACGGTGGGATTTGCTAGATTTTAGATGACAACTTTATTATTATAGTAATTACTAAAAAAAACATTATGGCCAGAGTGGAGAAGCATGGGATGTTGTGGACATGGAATGCCCGCCACACCTTGTGGTAGGAAGTTCTTGTGATCAGAAGCTTGGTGGGGCCCACCGTGACGCTTGTGAAATCCACTTCGTCCATTTTTTTTTTCAGATCGTATTTGGACATTGTTCACTCTCCCCAAGTATAGGGTTGTGATGTAGTAATAAAACTCGGTAAGACCGAGGTCGAATCCACAGGGACTGAAAGCTGTACGTAATCTGAAGTTAACCAGAACTAGAACTAGCCTAATATGAAATCTAAATCAATTGTGATTTGAGGAATAATGGTGAAATAACAATCTAAAACTGAAGAGAAATTCAGAGAAGGAACACTAGGGATTCAGAGGATCCACTTGTAGAGATCAGGGAGATCTTATGCCTGGATTAAAAATCAGGGAAATTAACTGAACTGCCGTTGATATAGTTTTCAAGAGATGAGAGGTATATGAATTAGAATGAATTCCATCACCAAACCATGCCCAGGAGACAAAGCAAACAACAGAATTATACTAATTACCAACCAGTCAACATGTTTATGAAGGTTAGGAAGGGTACCGTCATCCAACCATGCCCAGGAGACGATGGTAAACAACAGGGCTTCCTGACGTCATAAACATCAAAAGGAAAAGGAAATACTCAAAGCCATTGTAGACCCATTGTAATTTCAGTCACAACAGACCATTAAAGACTAAAAATATTCCCTTAATAATCAAACTAATAACAAATTCAATTCTTAAATTCAAATTAAATTAAATGCATAGAAAACACTCCCATCTCACTACAAGCTTCACCTCTTAGCCATAGCTAAGAGGTTTAGCCTAGCATGAGGGAGCTAAACATCTTAAAATAAAATAGATAAGAAATAAAAAAAATTCTAAAGTATTTCTCTTTCTCTGCTCCACGTTCCAACCGTGCCTCAGCCGAATCAGATGATCTTCCAGCCTGTCCAATCTCTTGCTCCCTGTCTCGGGTGCTGTAGTTGATCCCTTCCTCTCTCTCTTTTCTTCTCTTTTATAGACAAAGATGGTGCTGTGGAGAGCTTCAAATCGTGCGGAAGGGAGGTCGCTGCTTCAAAGCTACGCAATAGGTTCACGTGTTTGAACTTGTGGTAAGCATTATTGCTGTTTCATTGGATTTTTCTCCTCTAGGACCTGTTAATACAGCCTTTGGGCTTCGAATGAACGGTCCAGATCAACCCCTACGGGCCGTGATGGTGGCCCACAGAGTTCGGAATTTTCGAACATTCGCGAAACAGGGACCTGCGTAACTCTTACGCTGGATCTTAGTGGAGTCCTTGATCGGATCATAATGAGAAATCCACACCGTCCATTGGATTCCCGGCGAAAAACCGTCCGGGAAGTGCAAGACTGGGTTGATTTCGGTGTGTTCCATCGGGATTTCTACTCTACCGTCCGTCCTCCGTTTGGATGGTATATCCTCGCGATTGGTTGCATGGGACCAAAGTATCAGCGTGGTCATGGTCGTGGCTATCTACTGGGTCAAATGATCGGTTCAGATTGATCAGAAGGACCATTATGGTGGCCCACTGAGATCGTTTGTTCGGTTGCTGGCGGACTTCATGCGAACAGATGAGTCTCGCGTTGTGGTTGGTGAACCTATGATTGATCCCATCTGCGAAATCCAGTCCGTCCATTCAATTTCTCATGAAAAATCGGTCGGACGTGATCAGTTTTGGATTAGCTTCGACGAGAATTAAGTCGTTTTGCTTGGCACCATTCAATCCTGCGTCTACACCTCCTGTTTATACAGCATCCAAGAAAAGCAAGAGGAGAATCAAGGTACGGTCGGTTTGACGTCATGAACTCAGTGAACGGTGTGGATCTTCGAAAAATGTTATGATGGTGGCCCACCAGGAGTTGACAGCAACTCCCTATTGCGTAAATTCGGAATTCCGAATTCGCATCGAGTCAGCGACTGCTGACCGTTTCCGTCGGTCTGGTGCACCTCCTGTGCACGTGTGCCGTGCACACTTTCATCGTATAGAGTGGGTCCAACCTCAATATTTGAGAAATCTACTCCGTCCATCCACTTTTTCAGCTCATTTAATGGATTGAGACCAAAAGTGAAGCATATCCAGATATCAGGTGGGCCATAAATTAGAGTTTTAGTGGGTGGATCTGCTCGTTAGGCTACTTCCACAACGATCCAATGGATGATTTTTGACGTGTACGGTTAATTTATGGTTCTCAGCCACGTATGAAGTTTCGAGCCGAACGGATGGTGGGAACCGCATGATCTTGCATTCTGGATGATTTTCAAGCCACTTGAACTTCAGTTTCTTGGTTTTCACTGATCTTTAGCGTGTACATCCGTCGATCTTGGTCCCCTGGAGTTCTTCCCTTGCTTTGGTGACTTTAGAGCGTTAAATTCCATGCGTTTAGCACCTTTTTGTAATCCAAGCTCTTTAAATAACTCTGCATCATAACACGATTAAAGCGGGCCATTAAACGGCATCATGTTCATAAATCCAAGTAGTAACTAGGGTCTGATATGCAATATTTGACCCTCAACAGACATAAGCCTAAAAAATGAGACATATCCAAAACTCAAGTAGGCCATACGACAGGAAACAGTGAGGATTGAACATTCACTATTGAAACATTTGTAGGCCATAGAAGTTTTGCACCACTAACATTTTTGTGTTTTCAGTTCATCCCGATAAGATGACTTTATGAACGGTTTGGATGGCATATAAACATCACCGTGGACCTCAGGGAGGTTTGAATGGTAGGCATTTCCCTACCCACTTTTTCCTATCGTACACGTACAGCCCACTTGGCTTTTGGGTCTGCTTCATTTTTGGGCTCATGTCCTAATACAAGCTGGCAAAACGATAGTAGACCCCACCCTGGCAACTAATGTGAGAAATTTTGAATTTTTATGATTACATCAAGCAGTACTTCCATAGCACTGAAATCTGCTCGATGGCATCGAACTCTCATCGATAGATATGTTGATTTACATATTTAAGACATCAATCAACAATGAGTACCTCAATAATCGGTTCCAACAAGTTCTTTCTCAACATTAAATATTTCATCGCATGTCATGCCTACATACACCTAAACAAAACAGGATCGTGGAGTGAAAACATTAGGTAAAACACACGTCTCACTCTTCTTGCCCAAGCTGGTATACCACCCACTTATTATGTTGAAGTGTTTAACGCCAGTCTACCTTATTAATAGTCTTCTCACAAAATTCTTAAATTTTGTATTACCTTTTGAAAAGTTATTTTACGGAACTTCTAACTACCTTGTTCTTCAAATTTTTGGGTGTTCGTGTTTTCATTATTTAGTGTCATTTAACAAAAATAAACTTCAGTTTCGATCTACAAAGTGCATGTTTCTTAGATATTTTCTCCATCATCAAGGTCATCGGTGTCTTGATCTTGAAAATGGAAGGGTTTATCTGTCCCAACAGTCATCTTTGATGAGTCATCTTTTCCATTTAAATCTTCATCTCAAGAGTATTGCTACTTTGCCATGGGCAAGCGTTCTTTGGTGCACCTTTACCCTGTCCCTCCCTTGTGGCCTCATCTATCATCTCAGCCACCGCCCGCTGTAGAAACGTTTAAATCTAAGTCATCCATTTCATCCATGGCTGAAACCACTCTTACTTGTTCACCATCATCGCTTTCCTCTTCACCTTATATATATACCTACAGTAGCAGACACCAGTGTGCACAATTCTCCTAATATACCACTCGTTCCGGACGCACCAACTACCATAAGATCAAGTGCTTCTTCATCATCTACACATTCGATGGTAACACAAGAAAATTATGGGACCCGCAAACCCAATCCAAAATATGTTTTAGCAATTTATATACCTCCTATGCTAGTCAAGCCATCATGCTACAGTTAAGCCATCGAACATCCTAAATGGCGCCTGTCATGGGAGTTAAAAGCTGAATCCGGATTCTCTGCCTGCCACAAGTAGGAAAATCATGCTTGTAGCAATCTGATTAGGCCACATCATCACATACTGCATTTAATACAATAGTGCTAACAATGTCAATGATAACGTGGATAAAAAATGCAGTATATCCAAATCTCAAGTGGACCACACCACAGGAAACAGTGGTGACTAGCCATTAAAAACTACTTAGGCCACAAAAGTAATTCATGTATTCATTTCATTCAAGTCTTTGTGACCTTTACACCCTGATCCATAGCTCAAGTGGTAGAATGAGTGAAATATAGCTCACTTCAACAATGAGGTCACCTTATCAATAGGTAAGCTATATTTAGCTATTCTTTTCATCTTGGTCTTTGTGACCTTATCAATAGATTTGATGGCAAATAAATGTCCCGTGGGACTCAAGAAAGAAGTTTTTAACAGCGCACGTTTAATCATCATTGTTTCCTAAGGTGTGGTCCACTCATAACTTGGATGTGCTGCATTTTTTGGTTCATAGGCTAAAATGATCAAGCAAAAGGGGTGGGCAGCATGGATATAAGACACATACATCACAGTGGAACCATAGAGATCCACCGACCTAGCTAGGTGGATCCTGAACGTATGTAATCATATCCAACATCCCATCATTTGGGGCAGACTGGAAACAAACCCTTGCCAAACATCACACGGATACGCAAGTATGTAAGTATGGATCGTTCGGCAGTATCCCAACTGGACATATACGCATAGATGCATGTCCCACGTGACGAGACAAGTGAGTTATTGTTTGGGCCATTGAATATTAACTGTGGAACATATGATGACCGGCCAGGATCTCAAAATCTCCTCTTCAAACCTATCCTTGCAGAAAAATGTCATTTAAAAAAAATAATAATAAAAATTTGGGATTTGCCGCTTGGACGTGGCCAGGGGTCACAATGGGCCAGTTCCAAGACACGGAAGCTAGCCCATATCCACTATGTACCTACACTATGTTCCTCCTTAAATGGGTACCCGTAGCAACTATATGTCACGCTCCAAAATTCGGCACTCAAATAAGGTAACTCCAATCCCAAGTTTCCAAGTATGAGCTTAAGAAAAATGCATGCGTGTCCTCGTTTAGATTCACATTCATTAAATACATAAATATTCAGAGTAACACATGTTAACTTAGCGGATAGAAAGTGAGGTAGAGATAAAAAAAAAAAAATTCAAAAATATATGGCTAATATGTAAAGATACAATTCCAAACGTAATGTCTACCCATATGAGATTATACAAATCAAAATAAATGTAATATTTACAAAAAATACAACTACCCAAAGTGATGGAACAATGAGTCTACTAGGATGCGCTGAGCATACCGCCATTTAATCATATTCCAGAGTCATCTACATATGTCAAATAAAAGGCGTCAAACACCAATATAGTGAAGAAATATCCCTAAGATTTAACTCGAAACATTTTAGTTATAAGCAGGTTCATGACAAATGCATACTTCTACATGTAATACTCTTAAGCATGTTACACATAAATACTAAGCAGGTTACACATGTTATCAATACAATCAAGCATAAGTAATCATGACATAACAAAACAAATAGTTTTATAATCTAGTTGTTAAGTGCATTAATGCACTGATGAGATGATGCATGATCCTCACAATCCAACGCTCCCTCAACAAGCGACTTCAATGCCTATTTGTAGAATGCTAGTGCTCCCTCAACAAACAACTCCAACATATTTCACAACTATCTTTCGTAGGATATGCATGATTAACTAAGTGATTATTAATGTCGGTTCATACAGAAAGTTGACGAAGCTGATTACCACCATGATATCACGAGTAATTATCCATGGCTCGTTACGGCACATAGTGGCTCTTCACCAGTCTCCCTTGATTCAAATTAAGGCATCACCCGTTATATATCATAAATCAATAATTCAAAAGGTATAACATGATACCCAATATGATGTAAATCAATATGGTAAGGGTTGTCACCCAGATACTGAGTATGAATAATCAATTCAAAGGTGTGGGCTTGTCACTCAAAACTAAAGCAATATAAAGAAAAAGACTCGTTACTCAATTCAATTCACGCCCGGGTCATTCGAACGGTACTCTGACACGCAACTATTGGTTGAGTATTTGATGAGAGCCGTTTGAATAATAATCTGTCACATCCATTAATGCTCACTAATCACTATGAAGAGGCTCGTCACCCCAACATTGGCTGACAGCTCAAACAAAGTGTTTCATTTTACCATGTTCAGCTTATGAGTCTTCGTAGGATTGTAACTTACTAATGGTTATGAGTAGACTTAAATCAACGGTAATAGTGGTATCCCAGATTCTATCGAATATTATACAATCACCTAACATAAGAATGATTGAACCCTGCATTAGACTGATGTGATCAACTATGGAGGACCCCAAGCAAACAGGCATTGGGTGTATGTCATCTTGTGTAGTTCCAACTACTGTCGATCATCCGTGTTCAACTTTTGTCAGCCATATAAGTCTAGGACAACCACCCCAAAGCTGGCCATCCACTTATTAAAATAATTTGTAGAGCTCGATCCACTACAACAACAATCCATATTTAATAATTACATAATCATCACAACAAAATTCAATACCACACTAGGGTATACCAATTGAACACATGCATGAATTAATACGATCCAAGTAACGCCAGCGCAATCCGACCTATATCAACTCATAACAATTGAACACATATACAATTCAATACAATTCAACTTACATTAGCATAATCCGATCTATATCAATATTTCTTAACATTCGATAACGAAGAGTTCTAATATTAGGAATTCCATATCACTCAAGTATTTCATCGAGCATGTTATCAGTCAAATAGCAAACAAACACATTTAATCATTTAAAATGTCAAATACAAGCTTGAGGGTAGATCTTCACCTTACAGTCGAAAGCTTTCGATTCGAATGTGACCCTAGTGTCGAAAAATTAGAAAAAAATGCTTCAAACCTTAATCCATAAGCAATCTTATAATTAGTAAATTAAATTATAATTTAATTAAACTTTAATTTAGGGTTAAGGGTTTCACCTAATTTAATTCGAGCAAACCCCAACTCGATTCAGCGAGTTGTGACCCGAAATTGGCGTACAATCGCATCCACATGGGGTCACGCCCAAATATAACTTCCACAATAGCATGAGCCATTAATCCTAAATGATTGTTGGGACCTCAAGTCCTAACATGAACAAACCCATGGGTTAGGATTTTGGGGAAAAACTTATTCTTACATCAAATCGAGTGGGCTTACATATGATTTATGGAATTTAATACCTATGGCTTGAAATCGAAAGGTATGATACTTCACGTACCTTTAATTAAAAGTAAAAATAATTTGACAAAAGAAATAGTAGCTCCAAGGGTTTTCGTCGAGAGGAATCTAACGAAAGAAATACTAAGAATCCATTTATCTCTCTGTCACTCTCCTTCTCTTCTTCATTCTCTCTTCCTCTCTCTCTTTCTCTCGCTCTTTCTCTTATTTGCTAGGGAAAATTCATATGGGGAGAGGGGGACTGAAATAAATGGATATTTATAGTACCAGATGTGGTGCAAATGATCCTAATGCATAGGTACTTACTATTATAACCCTACGAAAGGTTGTTTCTAGCTTTTGGAGCCACTAAAGGGTGTACGGATCGATTTATATCATATGATAGTTGTCCTTAGTGGTGATTTATGTAAGGCTTTGATCGCCCTACAAATCAAACACACCGATCAATGGTTATGATCAAAAGTCAGTTTGATGGTTATCAATCATTGATCAAGGTCGTGGCTATATGGATGTGTGTAGGACAATACTCTATGTTAGTATCTTAAGTTTGGTTGTGATTTAATGGCCTGAAAATCACAACTTCGGACAAGATCGAAGGTGGACAATTAACTTAAGTTCTTACTGATTTTAGCCTAGCCTCACACAACACATATGCTACCTTTCGGCTCCAAATTGAGAAATTGCACGCACTGCCTCAGCTCAACGTTCATGATGGATGTCAAGCTGTAACACCCCGAACTTTCAATCCTCGGGTGTCACCACGTGGGTCTGAATTAGCCTATATGTATGTGGTAACACACGTAGCTAGATAACACACGTCGGGTGGTCCCATAACCTACATACCTATATAATGAATGAATAAATAAATAAAGACAGATAAATAAATAAATGACAATGAATATGTAATAATAATAATAATAACGATAATAATAATGATAGTAAGTATTACAACTTACTCTACTAATAACAGTTAATATTCTAAAAACCTAGTATAGGTGGTCCCGGGTGTATGAATAAATCCCTAGGACCCTTTTTAATTGTTGAGGTCTAAATTCAGGATGATCTGATTACCAATTCAACGGAAACCCTCAACTAGAGCTTATAGCTGAGAGTATGGCCCACCCAAACTTTAGATCTGCCCCATTCTTGGTCAAGGGCTTTTCTTTAGCCTTCTAAGTGGAATGGACGGGGTAGATTATGATAATAAACATTACAGTGGGCCCCTACACAATGCACGTGCACTGAGAGTGCTTGTGCACGAGGAGCGCTAAGACCATTGGCTCGGTCAAACTAGCTTTGACCGAGCATTTCTCAAATTTCATTCCCGCCTTCCCTTCCTGTTTGAAATCGACTCACTTCAAGCCTCTAGGTTGCCCACCACGGCCACTTTCCGAGCCATCCAAGCCATTCAAATTTTTCATGGGACTCACACGATCAAAACGGTATAGCTGTTTGACCCCTTGTAAGTGGACGGGGGAGATGGATTGCCACCGTCCATCCTTGCCAAAAATAGCCCGACCGAGAGCCTGTGGGAGGAAAGAGAGAGAGAACCGCCCTTCCTCTTTGGGAAGGACGAATCTCAGCCGTCCGTTATGAGGGCACATCCCAACCGTTGAGGGCTTTCTCTCCCTCGACTATAAAGGAGGGCATGTAGCCCTTAGGATTGATACCAAGAGAGTGTGGTGAGGAAGGAAGAAAGCAGGGAGAGAAAACAGAGAAGGAAGGTGAGCCTGGCACTCACTGTCCCAGCTCCATCCGTGAGAAACGGGTTGAGCTGAGTCAGTGTGAGCCCACGGCTGCACCACTTGAGTGGAAAAGAGAAAGAAAAGAAAGCAAGGGAAGAGTGAGTGTGGAAGAAAGGAATCGTATGCGCGTGCAGTTCAAGTGGGGCCGACAGAGCAGGTAACACCTTCTTTCTTCCTCCTCTAAAAATACTCCCGACTCTAGCTATGCATTCAAACTTAAAAGTAACTGTAATTTGCACTTAAAAACAGCCAAATCAGGGCCAATACTGGGACCGAAACCATGACTTCTGATGGGCCGTTAAACAGCCTGAAAACAGGGAAGAAGACAGGCTTCCATCGGCCTGATTTTTGGGTTGCAGACGACCCTGCAATGGACTTTAAAAAAAAAAAAAAAAAGAAAAAAGAAAAAAAAAATCCTTAAAAAGGGCCCTAGATTCAGCAGAGATCCAGCCATTAACCAAGCTCTGCGCCGGACTAAAACGAGCCACCTAACTGGGCCGTTCCTCAGATCATAACTTGGCTATAAGGATCCTTTGGTGGGTGTCCAAACTACAGCCGTAACTGGGCCTTTTTGGAGCCAGAACCATGACAGGGAGTAAGCCCTGTTCAAGCTCTAAACCGCCTGCATGGAAGAAGAGCCAACTGGGCCCCACCAAACTGTAGGTGGGCCGCACCTTACCACCCCAGGTGGGTCGCACCCTGCAACAGCCCAGAAGCTGCGATCTGGTTCCCTCTTTCTAACCAGGTGGGCCACCTCCTATATAAATCTAAGTGGGCCACACCCTGCCAACATGGGCCCTGAAAAACGAAGGTGGGCCTCACTCAAACACCATGTGGGCTGCACGTTTTGGGCCGTCCCAAACAGACAGTAGGCTCCCTGGATGTGCACCTTACATAATATAATGATATTTTATTCGTATTATATATATACATATATACACGTGCCATCGAGCCATGGCGGGCTGTACCAAAATCAAACAGTCCATCTATGAACGGTGTAGTCAGACCATCCACCCATTTCATCAGACCCTGCACGTTTTAAAAAAGAAAAGGGGGAGTACATATAGGTATATAGAACACATGCACGTAAATTTTATGATAATAAATGTTATCATGATAAATGGTAGGTCCCACACGTGTGGACCCACCTGTGGTGTGGACGGCTGGAATACCCTCCAGTACAAGTTAATATAATAAAATATTATATGGGCCCTACATGCACGTGGAACCCACCAGGTATAAATGTGCTTATATAAACATATAATATATACGTGGGCCACATCACGTGGGAAAGCATCAGTATGGGCGTGTTCCATCCCAGCCGTCTATCCATTTGACGGGCTCATCCATACGACGATGGACCATGAGCAGTGCATCCACGCCATACCTGATCTGTTACATGCAGCATGGTGCACGTGGATTGCACCCAGGTCGTCCAATGAACCGTCCAGTGATGGATGGTGGACATGTACATGGGGGGAAAATATATATGATAATGATACACTAATAAGTAAACTACATACATATATGTACATATATATGTAATATATATACATGTTCTATGTGGGCCACACCTTGTAGAAGCCCACCCCGATATTTTTACTCCTAGCCGTCCATCTGGACGGACTGTGGGGACCCCACCTTGATGTTCTAGTCCTGGCCGAACATCTGGCTGGGATCCAAGCCATCCATCAACACAATAGGTCCCACCATGGTAGTGGTGTTTTATCTGCACCGGTTGTACTGTATATCCCAAACTAATGTAAGTATTATATTCACACCATCCATATGACGGTGAGCCCTGCCATTGGAAAGAGTACCGTCCTGAGGGTGCTGGACAATGTTTGGAACAATGCTGAGCCGTACTTGGATAGCACCGATCTGCATGAACTATATTTGGGTGGTGCTGATTTACATGGACTATGTTTGGGCAATGCTAATCATCATTAGTGAGACATGTACCCCACAAACGATAGTGTATAGTAATACAGGTTACATTTACAACTACTGAAATGATCTTTGGTGTAACTTAAGCTCTCACTTGGGGCCACTTTGATGGATAAAAATATGGCGGACCCGTTCCCTCTAGCAAAGGCCAAAAAGGCCTTGTTATTATCCCTTCGGACCCTCACGTTAGTTGGACAAAACCATAGGGATACCTGACAAATATAAACTGTGATTTTAGGAAATTCCTTGAGTGACCTTGGGCCGCAAGAGAACTTGGACCAAGCACGCGAACACGACCTTACAGGTGATGATTCTTCCCCTTAAGCTTTCCATCTTCTCATTAGCTTAAGTTATAGTTTTTATTTAAATTCATAATTGATATCTCCCTTTATAATCACATGTGTTAGCTGGTGGAAATTGAATTGTTGTATTACATACTTTATGATTATCCTGTATAATTGTTCATGCTTGTGTTCTTTTTGTGGATTGCTCATGGAACTTAAACTGGTACATTGGTGAAAAATTCCCACATATGAATGTACACCCATACTTGGGATGTAACTTGACTAGTTGTGATCGTAATGGATCTTCGACTTGGTGGTTATTGGGTGATGGTCTAGATGGATCATTGATGTGGGCTTACCATCCAGGGTTGTTGTGCCCAATGATTTTTAAGGATGGTTTTCATCGTATGGTTTTGATATTGGCCCTATGTGGCATATTTTGATACTCGCCCTGCAGGGTTCAGTTTTGATATTTTCCCTATATGGGTTCGATATTTTATACTGTGCAACCATGCGATGGTAAGCCCCATATACTGTATTTGATTGACCACTAGTCGACAGATTTCCATTAAACATCCCAAGATGGTAGCCTCATGGGCCGGGGATGGTGGAATGGGACACTATGCTCGAGCCGTCGGCCTATGCTGGGCCATGTGCTCCCCGTAGTGACCGTGAGCTTACTTAAATCGGCTGGTTGCAATTAGACTAATAATGGGCTGACAAATCATGCATACATGACATATTTCGATGGCTTGGATCACTCTACCCTGCGATTATGCTGAATGTTGCGCTTATTACCAATCATTCGATTGTGATAATGACTCGGATCACTCTGCCCTGCGATTATACTGAATGTTGCGCTGATGACCAGTCTTATCCTTGGATGATGACCCCAAAAGCCTATCCGGATGTTTTACCCGGGGCACCGACCGTCCGGATGTTTTACCCGGGTCGATGATTACGTTCATGCATCCATGCATATAATAAGACTGCATTTACTCTGCTTTGGTTGTCTGGATGTTTTATACTATTTCTTACCAAATGTGGCGGTGTGTAATCTTGAGGGGAGTTCACACTAAGTTGGTCACTCATCCATCAAATATATAACCGTACAGGTAGTACAGGTGGCCCTAATGATGTTCTCATTCATATTGGTGAGGAACAGGCTAAGGTTGACAATGGTGCATGATTATATTTGCTAAGGGCTGCTACAGGATTTCACAGCTCAAGATTGTTGCAAATTTACTTTGTTTCACATATAATGTTATTTCATTTCGTATTCGTAAGAATGGAGACATTGGTTTGTATAAGTCATTATGGACACTGTCTTATAAACCCTAAATGAAATTGAAATTTTCATTTATGCTAATTTGTCCACTCTACGCTCATCAGCTTACTCTGATAAAAGAAATATATATACTCGAATTTGACCATCCTTTAAGGTTAACACTCGGGTTTTTGGGAAACGGATCGTGTACTCGGGTCCTAAAAAGTCGGGGTGTTACACAAGCCCAACAATATAAATGTTTTTCTATAGTTTCGGATTTAGTGGACCACAAACAGGTGGTTTAAAGCTAGTTCGGTTAATCTATGTATTTTTAGAATAGCTTTAGCAATGAGATTTCTTGTATAGGGAGATTAGGATTTGAATTAGCTACATTCATAGCGCAACATATTCTTAATTAGAGAAAATGATGATTTGGTCTTAATAATCCCAATTAAGAATCCCAATTTGAATAAATTTAAAATTTCCTGAAATAGTAAGATACACTAAGAATAGAAAATCCTAATTTATTTACACAAGATGATTCCTGATATGATTAGAAGCAATTCATAAGAAGATACTAAGTACTAAAACTCTACGATAAAAATGATACATTCAATCCATTAGTGACTTGTAGTTACATTTTTATTTTTTTTATTTTTGTTTCAACAGGCCATTTGTTGGTGACGTTTTTGGCAATTTTAGTTACTGAATTATTTTTATAAATTTTTTGGTAATTGATCATCAAGTCCCAACAAGTTTTACTTCATTTGGAGTTCCAAAAAAGTTTAAAAATTCTAAAAGTACCAATTGTTTGAAACTGACGATTTTCTTCATAGTTCCAAAACGTCCTAAATTCAACCTAATTTAGTTTTTTTTTTTTTTTTCTATGAAAATAAACTCATCAATATTCAATATAGTTTTGAAATCACTTCAATCAGAGTTGTATTGAAGAAGATACATATTTTTGAAGTTAGTGCATTTAAGTTATCTAAATGGGGGCCAAAATTACAATTTATAGAACTTCAGAGCTAGAATTGTAGGGTTGATCGTGGAATTTCACGGTTAATAGTAGACATCTAGACAAAGTACGGTCGACCACGATTTGACAGGGTCGACCCTAGGGCTGTTTATCTAAATTTTGCAATTTTTTGTTTTTTTTTTTTCTAAAAAAACAAAAAGTATCTTCAACCTGAAGTTTCTTAGGTCGGTTTAAGTAAAACCTATATAAGTAGGGTATCTAATCATGTTTAGGGCATCCCTAGGGTTTGAAAAGAAATTGATGGCTATTTAGAAGTGAAGAAATATGAGGAATAAAGCCTTATAGGATTTTATAGCATCCCTCACACACACACATTAACATTGTCACGGTCAGCTGTGACTTGCTGTTTAATGCAGCATGGTCGACTGTGCTCATCCAAGGTCGACCGTGACCACCCATTTTCACATTTTTCTTGAAATTTTTGAATTTTCATGCTCCTCACTCTTAAAGTTAATCTCTTCTTGATTCCATCTGCCCATCGTAGTGGTTCATCGGGCGATTGTGAACGAATTGTAACCATATATATTTGATCACATTGACCAAGGCAATCCTAACACTCAAATTTCAATGTTTAAATTTATATAGCATGGGAAACTGACATAAGGTTCTCGTTTCAAGTTTTCGAGCTCTTAAGACGTTTCAAACTGAGAAATTTGGCCTTAAAGTTTGTCCCTAATTACTACGCCAAAATCGCGAATTTACGACGGACCAAATCCGTCGTAAAACTAAATAAACGACGGATTTCGTCCGTCGCCTGGTCCGTCGCTGTTTACTGGGTCGTTTTTTATTTTCGACGGATAAAATCCGTCGTTTAATCTGCGACGGGTAAGGTCCGTCGCATAGTAGCGATGGATAAGATCCGTCGCAAAAATAAATAATCCGTCGCTGAAATTCAGAAAAAACCACCCGAATTATTCGTCATTAAAAATATTAGCGACGGATAAGATCCGTCGCTAATATGAGGAGGCGACGGACCTCAAATCTGTCGTCCGTTGGCAGTTCAGAAATTAGCGACGGATTTGGTCCGTCGCTAAAATAGCTACGAATTAAAAAAAATTGTCAGGTTCATTTGTATTTTTTTATGAATCTTAACACCTGATAGTTGTTCAAAAAATAATTCACAGGATTGTTTAATAATATCGTAATCATGTTTCACCCATTTAACATTCATCAAGACAAAATAATCAACATGATACCAATCAAACAGTTAACGGTCTATTAATACTAAAGGAATCAATTAAGATACTAAATCTGGCTCTCTGGCTTGTTACTGCTAGTTTATTGTGCCGGGCTGCTGCAAACCAGCTGGTCATAGCCAGTATGGTTGAAAGTTGTTCTTTGAGGTTGCTGTTTTGGACATGATATTAAATGTTCATTGTTAAATAACATCAAATAAGCAGAGTAGGGTCCTGTGATCATTGGTTTGTAGTGTAGAAACCATACTGAAACAAACATAGGCATGTAAGTACAACATAGACAATAAATTGGCTGCATCATCTTACAGAAATGGTTGGAATAAACGAAACACACTGAAGGAGATGAGGCACCTTTGGAGCTGCTATTTGTTGCTTAGCATGGTTTTGAGTACCAACTTTCAACCTTATATAGAATCTCTTTCCTACTAAAAGCTTCTTTCACCTTTGCAATTTGAGCCTCAAGTTGTTCCAAAATGCACGAGGGGTCAATACTCCTACATAGAAGAGATGGCATCATCAGAAAAATGATAGATGATGCCACGACCAATGATAACCAACATAAAACTGTGAAAGTTTTTGCAGTATTAACAGATAATGCCACAACCATGACCACCATAAAAACTCCTAAAAGCATACCTGTCTCATGATGGGGTCAGATAGAATGTTCTGAACACAATCCGCCTCAATGGAAAACTTTAAAAACAGTGAAGGCATATAGATTAACGGTCACAGATGTAGTCACCACCACTACATATGAGGTGGGATCTAATAGAGACACCTGCACATGAAAATGGGGGTATTCTGGTCTTTAAAAAAATAGATTTAGATAATCATTACATATTTATGTTACATATTGTGGTAATTTGTAAAACAAACAGCCCTTTAGGTACTCATATCCTACAAACTCTTGAACTTGCCATACTCAATACTCACCACCCTTAGGTAACATAGACATTTTGGCTGAGATTCTTCAAAATGTGGTTTGGATGTAAGCAGGGCAGAAATGTGGGCACGCTTTGGCGTGCTACTTTAACCAGATTTTGGCAGCAGCATGCCTTTCTGCTTTGGAAACTGTGAACACCCAAACGCATCGTAGGACTCAACTTTTAAAGGTAACAAGAAGCAAAAACCAGCATGGCATACCAAAAACAACTTGCATCTCTTTTGGCTTATGAGAAGAACATGAAAGCAGACATAGCTCTCTTTGGTGCATTAGGATCCTTCTTTCTTCTTTGGTTCTCTTCTTTGAACCATCTTCATCTCCATCCTTGGATTTCCTCTTAGAAGAAGATGCCTTAGGAGCAGCTGCTTCTTTCTTAGCTTCCTTCTTGAGTGGCTTCTGAAATGGGAAGAAAAGAGAATTATTAACTTTCATGGCCAGACATTGATGAAAAAGCTATAGTATGTAATCAAAAGCACCAAAACATTCTAAAACAGCAATGGCGACTACATAAATTGCCATGTCAAAATCAAGTATCAGAACTTTCTAGTTACCCAACTTCTATTGAAACAAGGAGTAAAAACAAGCGAGTTGATGTAGTTTACTTCTTTGTCATCACCGTTTTCACTAGCATCTGATTCTTCGTCTCCAGAATCATCAGTAGGAGAGCCTCCATCATCCTTCTCCACAACAAAATCTTCATCCTGAAAATAATGAATCCATGAAGGCTATCATTAAGTACCCATATTTCATATGGGATAAAATGATACAGTGATCACCGACGACTAAAGAGTACCTCTTCATCGCTTTCCTCACCACCAGCTTCGTTTTTAATCTGTTCAAGATGTGGATCTACAGCATCATCATCAGCAGCCTGAAGAGCATCTTCAACACCATTAGTCTGTCATTGGCTTGCTCCAAAGTTCATAATTTTCAACCCTTTTCCACCGTGAAGAGCAAATAGGGCATGGTCTAAACAAAGCGGAACGATAGTTTAAAAAAAAAAAAACTCAACTCAATGTTCAGCTGTGGAACCATACTTGCAAAGATAAAAATGACTGTTAACATGTTTGTGTCCTCAAGCTGATGGAAGTAGGAAATTGAAGTTGGCTTTTATTCCATAGGACTGACTGCATGCAACAATGAACAAGGCCATGGAAGTTTTGATGTACCTTTGATGTTATTATCAACCTTGTGTATTATTTGCTTCCCATATTCATAAGGAAGTCAAGCTTGTTGTAGGTTGATGACTTGGCCAAACAGGATCCTATGAATGGAGTCTCTCCCTCAGGGTACGGAGAAAGTGAGAAGCTACAAGTTATACAGCAAGTGATTAGCTGCATAAGCAATTGGGCAAGCCTCATAAGAATCTCAAACTATTCTAGGGATGATTTCGTCTGGTATATACTCTATCAGATGAAGTGTTACAAACCTAATATTCTCAAATTATAGGTTTGTAATTTCTGTAAAATAATAACAAGATGTAGCCTTCAACATGAACCACTATTAAGATAATAACTATCATGTCTTATCTGAAATGTGAAATTTGCAAACAGTTAAAGGTCTCAAGCATGAAATGCCAAACAATTTAATCACCTTGTTTGCAGTCCACATGAACTCTAGATCTGCTTCATTTTGGGGCTTATGCTCGAAAATGAGCTGGCAAAAGGGATGGGGTGTATAACACATGCATCACAGTGGACCCCACAGTTCCTGCCACAAGGCAAGATTGGGAGATCTGCTTCCCATTCATTTGGGGGTCTGCATTCACATATGAAAAACTCAGTCAGTAAACAGTCTTTCACAATTTCAGAGAGAAAAACATTGAGAAGATGTGATTTATAAACATTGTGCATTTTTATGAACATGAGAGCAAATTAGCATTACATAAGGTCAAACCTTGAAAACTTTGGTGTAAATTTTGTCACACTCTGCATGAAAATCACAACGTACTTATTTTTATTGAACGAGACCAAGTAACAGTGTCATGAATAATTTTATTATTATTTTTTTTTTTGTGAGAAGGAAAGAATCAAAATCAGTGTAGAGATCATAAGGTCTCACCCAACTACCACCATCATAATGATGCCAAATCTTCTTGCATATGCCACAATATTTCTTTGATTTCAATAACTGTAATGACAATGCAATATGAAATCATGAACAATAGACATTATCAAGAATACAATTCAAAATAGCAATAAAAATCAAATTGTTGTACTCAAAAGTTATATTTGAAGTACTCTAGTTAAGGTATGAAATACAAACCCTGGTATAATGTTTACATAGTATCTGGCCTTCAGGCACCACAGCCTTCACAACATTGATCCAATTTGTTTTTCTAAAGTACAACCTACATAGAAAAACTAAAATAAATTAGCTCCCTATCAAATACTACTCAATTGAATGGGCAAACCTGAGTATAAAGCAGAAAGATAACCCCCATGACATATGCTCAATCTCCTAGAATCTACAAGCCTCTCGAACTCGACATATTCAATCTGGATAGGGAATGAATCAAGAACAGACCACACCACTCTCTAAATAGGATGGCATGTCTCATACGCACATCCGCAAACAGGCACGCTCACCATGCACATCAAAAGAGTTAATTTGCATAGGAATGATAGTACTTTTAGGGAGATATACCTCCTCATGGGAAATGAGAGTAGGAGGCTTGGGTAGAAAGAAGCTTTTCTCGAGTGGATAAAGAACTCGGTCTTCAGCTTTTAATGGTGACTTAACTGCATATCCATCTTGACAACTACAGAATTTTCCTGGTCTAATAATTCTGGTGTCACATAAACCACGCAAGATTACAGGGAAGACTTCATAAATTAACCCCTGAAAATGTGCAGAAAAAAAAAATCTAATCAGGCTGGATATGCATGTAACTTGTTGCTGTGAAACAAAGTCTACAACAACAAGAAATAGACACCATCTAAGGCACAAAATATGAGAACACAAAGATCTGCTCAGTTTTCCAATGATGGGATAAAAATGTTGAAATGGGTCTTGTTGAAGCCCAAAATAAGTTACATGCAAAAATACGGAGGGGAGAAGAACCAATAACAACAAATGATTAAGTGACAACATGGATCTTACTTCCAAGATAACAGAGAAATGTGCTGTCTTACTTGCTGAAAGACCCTCCACCCTCATCTGAAAGTTAAAATTACATCAGAACAAAGGATAAAAAACAAACAATTGAAAAAGTAGAACGTATCATCAAATTCAATCTGTCCAGATCTGACTCCTTTTGGAGGCTGTTTGATAGTCTAATACTTCTACCTGAATTTACTCATTAGATCATTCAAAGTCATAAGCATATCATTTGTGTCATTAACTTCTGCTTCCAATAACCCAAGGAGATTAGAGTGATAAACTGCTGATGCCACAGAGCTAGAAATTTAGAAGAGCTTTGCAATAAGGGCCAAAACCCGAATCCGTGCCTGGAATATCCATATGCAGTAAGCAAAAGACTGAAGCATGGCATCGAGTAGGTAACAGATAATTTATAGTATGAATGATGCCTGGCAAAGCCAACCAAAATAGCTTCTTCTTTTCTTTTCTTTTCTTTTTTTTTTTTTTTATTTATTTTTATTTTTTTTACACATGCACTCACACCCCACACACCCCCACACGCTTACACCACAATGGGATTTCACCACAATGGGTACTCGAACCCATGACCTCATGTTGAAACTCTTGTGAGTCTACCATGCACTGAGGCATGAGTAAGGACCCAGCCAACCAACATAGCTGAAAGCATAATTTGGGTAGGGTTGGCAACGGGCCAGGTGGCCCACCCATCCCACCTTTGGACCGAGATTGGACCTATTAGATTAGTTTGTGGGCTAGGCTTTGGACCCAACATGTATCCACTAATTAATTTCGAGTTGAGCTTGGGTCAGGTTATTCTACCATATAAAATCCATTTCTTTGTACATGTGTGGCCCACGTGATCAACGGTAGATCATTGGTTTTCATTTTTCCAATGTGATCAACAGATGAAATAGGAACATATGGGCCGAACCAACCTTGGAGTGTTGGGTGAGGCACCCAATTCCAGCCCATATCCACATATGGGTCGGGTCCAATTAATCATTAGGCATCCAATGGGCCCGAACGGGTCTAAAGTAGTTTTGGATTTGGAAAGGTCAAGGCCCACACAAGCCTTATCCATACTCCTTGAATTTCTCGCACTTTGTTTTCTCTCTTTGTTTTTCAGTGATAAGAAATGCTCCAGTGCATTCAGAAACACTAAGTTATAGTGCTCCCAGTTACACTGGGACACATATACAGTCAGGTCCATTGATCTAGACTTCTCATTAGGTCCAACATATAGTCATGGGCTACCCTACCTCGAGATTTAAGATTTCCCAATTGAAAATGGGAACTTTATCACTTTTTCTTTTTACACTGTGACCCACTTTACCAAAAAAAAAAAAAAACGGATGAAAGTTACCCCTTCATTACACTATTGAAAGCACTGATAATTTTTCTTTTTTTTTTTTAAAGCATCATCACCATCATCCTACAGCGGGCCATGCCTGCAAGATGCCATACATGGCCAATGATGGGGCTTCTTTTCATAAAAGATTGATCACGTTTGCTGCCAACCCAAGTGGGAAAAGAAGAGCATGCTCTGATTGTGGGGCCCACTGGAAATGTGTGAACCAGTCACATAGACAATGGGCCTAGCAAGACGCACTTTTCCATACTGGATGCAAATGAACTGATAGTATAAATAAATAAATAAATCAAATTTGAACTGTATTGATTTGCCCACCTGAGTAAAGAAGTGCATCTAGAGGGATATTTTGATCAATATGCATGGATTTCGGCCACCCTGTTCTTAGGTGCCCCTATCAGCATACGATTGGTGATCCACGTTTGCTCCTCCTGGATTGGATTTGGGCTATACCTTTTGAATTGATTTGGGTCGGGCCTATTTGAATTTTCCTGGGCCTTGAGATCATCCGGTTCGCATGAGTTTCCAAACAATCTCCATTGACCATAACTTGTTGCTGTTTTGATTGCAGTGGATCTTCTGGGTGGGCCCCTTCGTCGGAGCCGCGCTCGCAGCCATGTACCATGGGTTGCCAACCCTACCCAGCCAACCAACATAGCTGAAAGCATAATTTTTTAGGTGCATATCTTCATCAGTGTTTGTTGGGAAGATGATACCCTAACCACAGTTGGCATAGCAACACCGATCTAGCGCTGGCCCTGCCCTCTGATTGTTGGAAGGATTGGAAGGACTCAGGGCAGCCAGGGATGATTGCTCCAGTGATGCCGGAGAGTTTGCCGGAGATAGAGAGAGAGAGAGAGAGAGAGAGAGAGAGAGAGAGAGAGAGAGAGAGAGAGAGAGAGGAAATCTAACGGGCCGTTTGAACGACGCTCGATGGAGGATTTGTCGATGGAAGATGAAGTAGGGAAAAGAGTAAAGGAGGGAAAAGAGGCGCCCGATGGATTTGGGATGGATTTGGGAATCCTCTTTCAAATAAGATAACATTTTCAAATCCGTATGTTATGAGTTTTCCACTAAATAATATCACAAAATCTATTGACGGTCGTACATGCATGGGACCGGTTTCTAGATGGTTAAAATTATATTATATAATCAAAATATATAAATATTTACCATTTACAACTATACTAATTCTTTAGATGGTCTGGATAAGTCTATACCTTAGCCAATATTATTATAAACAAGTCACTACTATTTTACATTAAATACAAAACTTGCAGTGAAAACGAGAAACAAAAAAAACGTTAAACTTAGCTTTGGACATGGCTCTATGGCCCCAACATGATTGATTTGATTCATCCACGCCATCCATCCATTTCTCCGCATCATTTTGTCATCGATCTCAAAAATTGAACTGAAATAAATCTTGGGTGGACCACACGATGAGAAAACACTAGTGCTTAGACATCCACCATTAAAATCCTCCTAAGGCCCACTGTACTGTTTATTTGACATCCAATCTGTTGATTTGGTCATACAGGACCAAATGAAGGGAAAAAACGAAAATCAGCTTGATCCAAAACTTTTATGGCTACCAAAATATTTTTAATGGTTGACACATTTAATGGTTTTCTATGGTATGGTCCACTTGAGCTTTGGATATGCTTTAATTTTGGGCTCAACCGCTAAAATGATATGGAAAAATGGATTGACAGAGTGGATAAACCAAATACATTCACTGTGTCATTGCTAATTGGATACGGCATGGTAGGATGCAATGTGCGTTGAAACCCTCTTGGCTGCCCCCTTTAAATTATGGGATATCCCAAAAATCAGCCGTATACAGAACTTAGGTGGGTCGTACCATCTAAAATCATGTGAAGAAATGCCTAAAACATATAAAAGCACTTGGTGGTGCCCACCTGAAATTTTTATGCATTTGAAACTTGGTTTGACTCCTCATCCAAGTGGGACACATAATGGATGGGCTAGATTTGTGAACCATATCTTGGTGGGCCGAACAAATGATTATGAATATTTTAATGGAGGGTAATCCCTCTCAACTTTTGTATGTGGTGTGGCCCAAAAAAGTCACGTATTGACTTGATTTTTAAGCCCTAGGCCCACCATGGAATGGTGCATCTGACTGATGGGGTAGATGTGGGGCCACTTTGATTTTATATTGTATATCCGTATGATGCATTTGTTTTGCCAACTCATTGTAAGACATGAGCCCAAAAATGAATCATATTCAAATATCAGGTGGACCACACCACATGAAAACAATAGTGATTGGTTATCCATCATTAAAATCGTCGTAAGGCCAACTGTACTGGTTTTTTTTTTTTTTTTTACATGGAGACTATAATTCTTCTTCAAGAGACAATGTTCAACAAGTTCAACTACTGCTGCAACAAGGGCAGATACTTCATAACCATGAAGAATGAGTAAATCTTTCTATTTTTTTTTTATTTTTTATTTTTTTTATAGGAACAGGATTCCTTAAAATTTTACAAAGGGAGAAATCCGAATTATAAAAGAGATTTCAACATCAAAACTGGAAAAAAAAAAAAAGCATCATTTTGTTTTCAACTTTTTAATTTTCTTTTTTAAAATGATTTTTTTTTTTCAAAATCTCATTGCTTTTCTAAATTTTTCTTTTAATTTCAAATTTTGAACATTTTCAATTATTTTTCAAAATTACAAACTTTTTCAACTTCTTTATTTTTTGTTTCAAAATGTTTGTTTTTTGATAAAGTATTAATTTTTTAATATCATTTTATTTTAAAATTTTCAATTCTTTTTAACTTCTCCATTTTTTAAAAGCATTTTATTCGAACTTGACAATTTTTATCGAATTTCTCAATTTTATTTTAGTTTTCAAAATACAAACTCTTATTTTGTTTTTCAAAATATTATCATTTTTCAACATTGTGAAAATTTTCACATTTTTAAAAATATTTTTATCTCAAAATCAAAAGCTTTTTTTTTTTTTTTTTTTTTCAAATTTATCAAATTTATTCAATATTCTCTCCTCCCCCCCCCCCCCCCCCCCCCCCCCCCCCCCCCCCCCCCCCCAAAACAGATTTTTATTAAATCATGATTTTTATTTTTTCAAAATCTCATTTTTTTTCTCTAACATTGTTAAATTTTTTATTCTCAATATTCTTTTTCATCTGATATTACAAATCATTTAAATATTAGTTTTAAATTAAAAAAAATAATTTCCACTTATTTATTATAAAAACAATTTTATTTTTATTTATTTTTAATTTTTTTACATTCAATCAATTGTTAAAAAATAATTTTATATACAAATATATACAATTAAACCACTGAAATTCTATTAAAAATAATTATTAGACTACAAAAAAACATATTTTTCCACCATATTAAAAAAAAAAAAAGAAAAAATTAATGTTTAGGGCAAAAGTCCTTTTACGACGGACCACGATCCGTCGCAAAAGCAACTGAAAACCGTCGTCTTGGGCGGGATTTGCAACCGATCATTTTCCGTCGCAAAATCAAAATTTGCGACGGATTTAATCCGTCGCTAATTTACGACGGATAAAATCCGTTGTAAATCCGTCGTAAATCAGATTTTAGCGACGGATTTAGGTCCGTCGCGAAATTCCGCGACGTTTGAACTACGGATTCACGAGAACGGCGGGATTGGCGACGGACCTTTTCCCTTAGCGACGGATTATATCCGTCGTTAAACCAAGCGATTTTTGCGACGGATGAAGTCCGTCGCAAAAATGCGTCGCAAATCGGCCTTTTTGACGTAGTGTAATTTAGTGGATTTCCTACATTACCGGGTACTCCTAAAATTAGAAAAATTCTCATTTTTCATGGTTGTACTGTGCTCCTCGCGATGGCACCGTCTGGTTCTGTATAGGTTACCCGAACTTCACATTCCACTCTCAGTCAGGCATATTTAGTGGATCCAAAATCATTCATTTTGGATTCAAACATGTGCAAATACACACAAACATGCATTCAAATCAATAAATTAAAGTTAATACTCAAGGACCTCCAATTTTCAAGTTGACAAAATTTGTTGCGTTACGCTATACCACCTACATCAATCACAAAAATAAGCGATGAGCGTGGCAGGCCCACAAATAAGCCATAAGCAATGATCCATGAAATATTCTTTCAAAATGAATGAATGACGTCGAAAGACACATACGTCGTAACCGGCCCAGAGATTTTCCAGCACCCACCAATAGCTCGGTCTTGGAGAGATCACTACCACAGTCTCATAACTGATATGTACAAGCGGCACACAACCACGAATTCTATCCGTTAAAAAAGTGGGCCATCCTCGTGTTGACTTTGCAAAGTTCTGTGGGCCCCACCGTGATGTGTGTATTATATCGACACTGTCCATCTAATTTTCCTGATCATTTTAGGGCATGAACCTAAAAATGAGGCAGATCCAAAGCTCAAATGGACCACCTCACGTAGAGAGGTGGGGACAAGACATCTACCATTGAAACCTTCCTAAGACTCACCATGATGTATATTTGTCATCTAACCTATTCACGAGGTCACACAGAACTAGATGCAGCAAAAACACACAAATATCAGCTTGATCCAAAATTTCCATGGCCCCTAGGAAGTTTTCAATAGTAGTTGTTCAATCCCCCATTATTTTTTGTGATGTGGTCCACTTGAGCTTTGAATCTAGCTCATTTTTAGGCTCATGCCGTAAAATGATATGAAAAAATGAATGAACGACATGGATACAACACATACAGCAAGATGCGGCCCACAGAACTTTGCCACATCAACACGTGGTGTATCCTACACTAGGAAACCGGAGTCCAATTTTGACGGACACGGATTGCGTCCCACCGCTCCATCTCTAGCTACAAACAGGTAGATCTACGGAAGAGCCCAGCATGATGTATCTGTTCATCCACAACGTCCATCCCTTTTTCTAAGATCATTTTAATGTATGAACTCAAAAATGAGGCAGATCTAACTCTCAAATGGATCTGCCTCATTTTCAGGCTCATACCTTAAAATAATATGGGAAAAGAGACGGACCGCGTAGATAAACAGATACATCACGGTTGGCCCACACAGATCTGCACGTTCCCGGCTAGAGATGGGCAGGATAGGACACACTCTGCTTTCATTTTGACATTAATACAGAAGCTGATTTATTCCGTCCAGGCGGGACCCTGTGAAGTCCACTGTAATGTAAGTGTTTTATCCGCACAGTTCATTCATTTATTCATATCATTTTATGATATGAACAAGAAAAGGTATATCCAACCACACGGTGGGGATTAAACGGCCACCATTGAAAACTTCTGGAGATCTGCAGAAGTTTTGGATCGAGCTGATATTTGTGTTTTTCTTCGTCCTGCATGAACTTATGAACAGGCAAATAAAAATAACGGTGGCAGGTTCAAACTGGGTGTCATTATCACCGGACGCGGATTGCGTCCTACCTCCCCCCAAACACAAAGTGATGTAAGTGTTTATCCACGCCGTTCATCGCTTTTATCAGATCATTTTAAGGTATATTTATAAAATTGAAGCAGATACAAAGCTCCAGTGGACCACACCGGAGGAAGCTGCAGTGATAATGACACCCACCGTTGAAACCTTTCTAATGGCCACCGTGTTGTTTTTTTTTATTTTAATCATCCAACCTATTAATAAGGTCATGTAGAAGTGGATGAAGTGAAAAAAATAAATATTAGCTTGATCCGAAACTTCTCCAGCTCCCAAGAAATTTTTAATGGTGGAAATTAAATCCCCACTTTGTGGTCCACTTAAGCCCTGTACCTTGCTCAGTGTTTCTCTCATAACTTAAAATGATCTGAGAAAAGCGATTAACGGCTTGGATAAAATACTTACATCACGGTGGGCCCCACAGAGCCCTCTGGGGTAGGACGCAATCCGCGTCCCATTATCACCTATCTGGCATGTGTATCAACGGTCATTTCTGCCTGCCGACCAGATAACTCCTACCAAAAGGATATCAGTAACGAGAAAAACTAACCGAAAGCAAATGGTAAGATAACGGCAAATCGTCTCTACTGTAACAACACGTTAAAGCTATCACCCTAAAGCACACGTACGTGACACGTTATATCGTGGATCGGAATCGTTTGAGCTATCAAATGATTGTCTATTGTTTAAGATTCATGGGAATGATCCTATCCATCGAAAACTTGTCCGTTAAATGGATGGTGTAAATCATAAGCAATTGATATTGATAAAGAACGCTGAAATAAAGTTATAAATTCCATTTTTCCTTAGTATAATATCTGATTATCAATAGATGGACGGTCTGGATTTTCAGTATCTTAACTGATACGTGTACATTCAATGGGTGGCGTTTGATATATATATAATTCCCAAGAATTCAAAAAAGAGGACCCGTATTGTCTGTGCCCCGCGCACAGGAAGTTCCTATAGTCGGATGCTGTGTGGGCCCATAGAAATTCCTGTAACCAATCCACTCCGTCCATCAGTTTTGAAAGACTAAAATAGAATGGCTATATAAAAATCTGCCTAATCCAAAACTCATGTGCGGTATAGAACAAGAAACAGTGGGAACGGAAACGTCCCATTGAAACCTAACTGGAGCCGACCATGATGTTTAGATGATATCCAAACTGTTCATAGGTTATTATCTCTGATATATACTGTATATTCAAATATTTTTTTAAGGAACAGCTTCTGCGTCCCCACAAAATTTCCAATGGTGACCATTCAATCCCTTCTGTCTCATGTGGCGTGGCCTATATAAGTATTTTATATGCCTTTAAAAAAAATAAAATAAAATTTCCACCCTATTTTGGTATTTAAAAACTGATGGACGGAGTAGATTTATCAAGGTCATCTCCGTGGGCTCACATGGCTTACGACTAGAGGAACTTCGCATACAAAAAAAAAAAAGAAAAAAGAAAAAGAAGACATGTGGTACGTAGTCAACGTTCAACGCTAATTATTCTTGGACGAGAACCCATCGCAGTTTCCTCACGGCCACCAATCTGTCTCACTCTCTTCCTCTCTTTTATAAAATCCTCTCCCTTCCCATCCTTGAAGTTGCTTCTTGCACCAGAACAGCATCGAGGAGTTTCTGGCCATGGAGGCCACCACGATATTGCAGGCTGTTGCCGGCAATATATCCTCCCTCCATGGCCAGGGCACGGTAGACTCCGGCGTCATGTGCCATCTAAGGCGAAATATCCACTCAGTAGGTGTCTTCAATGGAGAAAACAACATGAAAGCCGCTCTCCCTCTATTGATGCTGCAAATCTTCTTGATGAACATAATCACACGCTGCGCCCGGTATATCTTAAGGCCTCTCAAACAACCTAGTGCCATCGCCGACATTATTGTAAGCCTTTTCTCTCTTTCTTCTTCCCTGTTCTTGAGGCTAGATTTCTTAAATAGAAGCGACTCTTGACCGTATTAGCAAGTGCATGAACAATGGTTAATTGAGATTTTGCAAATTGTGATGGACTACCTTTGTGGATGTAGTATGCCCAACGATCACATGATCATACAATATTAGGTTTGTTTGGAATGTAGGATTAGGTGGTATGGAATTTCATTTTATCCTGCATTTGGAAACAATAGAAATAATTGAATTAATAAACGTATATATATATCGTCCAATCCCAGTAGAAAGTATAGTGGGATTTATGATGGATTTGGAAATATATTATATTTGTGGGCCTCATGTTGATGCATGTGTTTTATATATCTATGCCGTCCATCCATATGCGCCTTTACACGTAAAAATTAAGTTGCATATGCAAACAGGTGACTGGTATAAATTATAAAATTTGACTTGTTGATTACAATTCCATGGTCCCAAATATAGGATTTACTTCATATAGTGTTTTTTCTAAAGGAAGAATTTGATCCCAAATGTGAGTTCGGCGGTCAAAATACCATCTAAGGCAATTCAATACCATTCAATCCGACATTTCAAACATGTCCTAAATATTTTCTTGAATTTGAACTATTGACTATTTTCATTTGATGGACATCCATTGGATGGGTAGAATTTCCTGGTTAATTCGATTTTAGGGACATGCTCCATCCATAATATATCAGCCAAGGAACTTGATTAACAAAAACTTTTTTTTTTTTAGAACAACAAAATATATATTCAACAATTGAAAAATGGTTATGATTGTTGTATCAATGTGATTTTCAAGATATGCCCCATTAAAAATAGAGGTTGTGATTGACTTACATTATTGGAAAGATTGCTTACTAGTCTAGCCTTTTTAATAAATAAAGCATCAAAATGTAAGTGATTAAGCCATTGCTAATCTTGCATGATCCATGCTGTTTATTAGGGCGGTATCATTGTTGGCCCTACACTTTTGGGACGAAGCAAGAAGTTCAATAGCATATTTTTTCCATCTGATAGCTACTATACCATGGCGACGTTGGCGAGAATGGGGACAGTATTCTACTTTCTCATCCAAGGATTGAAGATGGACCCCATGTTGATCCGCAAATCTGGTAAAAGGGAAGTGGTAATAGCTGTGTTTGGCTTCTTGGTTCCATTGACTCTATACTTCTGCGTGTATCTCATCCTCGTACAATTACAAGGAACTGTTGTCATCGAGGGGATGTTCATGATAAGACTAGGAGTGGTAGTCTCCCTTTCAATATTCTCCACTATTCATCCGATCATAGAGGAGCTGAACCTCCTGAATTTAGAGCTTGGCCGGATAACCTTATCAGCATCGCTTATAGACTTTTTCACATCAATGGTTGGGATTTTGATCTTTGATACTTTCAGAAATGGTAGGACCCGTCCCTTAATGGGATTGATGTTCTTTGTTAGCTTTGTGGCAGTAAGCTTATTTGTTGTATTTATAATCCGGCCGATCGCATTGTGGACCATCCGTCGGACACATGAGGGAGGAACCATGGACCGGGGATACGTCAGTGGATTCCAATTCATGACCATGGTCATGGCGCTCATTGGTAACTTCTTTGGGACGTCTGTATTTAATGGGTCTTTGTTGATGGGATTGGCAATACCAGCCGGACGACCGCTCGCATCAGCCATTGTGGATAAAACTGAGGCTTTCATTAATGTGATTTTTCTGCCTCTATTCTTCAGCAGCATCGGTTTGAGGTGCAATGTGTTCAGTGTCACGAATTGGATGAATTTCATGAACTTGCAACTTCTGATCATGGTTGCATTTATCGGGAGATTGGTGGGGACCCTTTTGCCTGCTTTGTATCACAAGATCCCTTTTCGGGATTCGCTTGCCCTGGGCCTCATGATGAACCTCCGCGGCTTTGTGGAGGTGATTTTTTGTATGCATTGGCTTGATAGCAAGGTATAATTTCCTTCTATATTTCTACCCATTTTCATTTCATTTTCTCTTAGCCGAAAGAAACAAAGCCTAATTACCGGCACGCAGTCGGCTCTAAATCTATTTGATTTACCTATTTCATTGATCTTAGCCTAGGGTGCCTTTGGTTGATTGCTTGACATGAAGTCTATGTAAATAATTGATTGCTTGACATGAAGTCTATGTAAATAATCTAAGATTATTAAGCCAGTATGCAAAATGTCAAAATCGGCCTAAAAAAGATTTAATAAAAATAATAAATAATAAATATTCTATATTAAATATGAAATTAGAAATTAGATCCAAATTATGGAGTGTTGCCAAAATTCCACGATTTACGATACATGATTTCAGTAGAATACTAAGAAAAATGATTTATATCCCACCTTGAATCCCTTTTTTACGTGAATACCTTTTTTTTATGTGAATAGTACTCCCGAATCTATGATTTGAATCCTACAATTTTGCAATTCAAATTTTCATTTACAATTCAAATTAAACTTAAGTTCTCTTCTTTTTAAATTTCACTTGGCTTTCGTTTTATGTTTTTAAATTAGTTGGGACTTTAAGAAGTATTTAGAGAAGGTAAAATTATATTATTTGTTCTTTACAAGAGATTAATTATCATCTCTTTTAACATTAAATCATGGATTTTTTTTAAAAAAAAAATTCTAACTTTTTAACTGGTTAAAGCACCAAATTCATGTATGACTTATTTAGAATATTTCTGTCGATGTTTACAATCATGTTGACTTATATGTATTATGGAATGGTGTTTAGAAATTAAAATATCTTTTTCCATTGGTCTACAATATCAAATACCACTTTTCCTACCTGACTCTGCATTGAAGAAAGGTAATCAAAACATAAATTATTAAAGAATTCTCATGTGTTTTTAAGAAAAAAAAAATAATTGAAAGTAAAAATAAAATAAAATTAAAGATAAGAATCCTTTAATACTATCAAGACATGTTATTGCTTGGTGCCTATTGATGACAAAAGGATGATTGCTGAGTTTTACTTTTGTTTTTTTTTTTTTTTCTACTTATATATTTTTCATATTTTTTTTTTTTCAAAAATTTAAGAAAATTATTAAAAAATCTCACTATTTACAATATGATTTGCAATTCGATATGATTCAACCTTATTATGATTTGCGATCCAATAACAATTTAGACAACATTAACTATAGATAATTAGGTCGGGTCCGGATCCTCTTCCTATAGATGTAAAACATAATCTGACTTCTTTATTGTGCATTGTATTTAAAGCAATGCTCGTCCTCCCTTCAGTAGGCCTATGTAGGAACAAAATGTCTCCATCAGTTACTATTATTACCAATCACACTCATGATGAGAGGTCCGTTCGTCTGCTTAAAATGTAGTTATTGTGGTTAATTAACTTGGTTAAACCTAATTGCATTGGGAAAACCGATCAAACATTCAACTTTTGAACCTATTACAACTCAGCAATAGACAATGATCGGATAATCGAAAGTGACGCAGTGAAAGTCGAGATTTATGTCACTAGTTCCATGTCATATGGCATGGGTCATCAACCCAACTTATTTGGACTTGAACCCAACCTAGACAAGAGTCTAAGATTGTAAATGGGCTAGTCCAATGTCATGCAAAACCAAAATTTTGATTGTGCAAATGATCATTAATGAATGAATATTATGAAACTCTCTTCCTCAAAGAAAGAAAGAAAGAAAGAAAAAAAAAGACTTATTTGCTCTTGTTGAAATGTGCAGATGATTGGGAATGAAGTATATGGCACATTGGTGGTGCTAATGGTTGTAATCACAGCTATTTTATCTCCCATCGTTCAGATGTTGACTAAAAATGTCAAGCCATACAGGCCCTACAACAAGAGAACCATAGAACACTTCAAGCACAAAACTGAGCTATGCATACTAACATGCATAAATAGCCAAGACAACGTCCCAACCATGATCAATCTCCTTGAAGCAACTCACTCTGACTCGGAAAACCCAATATGTGTGTATCTCCTCAACACGTTTGAACTCCTCGGTCGCGCCATGCCCATTCTCATTGAACATGAGAAACTAAAGAGAGTATCATCCATGAACCAATCCTATTCCATTGTTAGTGCCTTCCGCAACTATGAGCAACGCAACAAAGGGTCTGTTGCGGTCCGACCGTTTGCTGCCCTGGCCCCTTACAGCAGCATGCACCATGACATATGCAAGCTTGCATTGGATAAGAAGGCATCATTGTTGATAGTCCCCTACCATAAGCAACAAGCAATTGGAGGAATTAGTGTTGTGAACCGCGCTTTCCGAACCATCAATCCTAACATCCTAGTTGAGTCTCCTTGCTCCGTTGGAATCATCGTCGATCGTGCCGGGCATGCTGGCAATGCAAAATACTCCTCCGTCAATCTCGAGTACCGTGTTGGTGTACTAATCTTAGGAGGCTGTGACTGTCGCGAAGTGTTGTCCTATGCATTGCGGATGTCGAAAAACCCACAGGTGAAACTTACAGTGATGCGGCTCATCCCAACCGTTGACAGTAAGGATTGTCTAACAGAGAAGCAGCAAGATAATCAGCTGGTGGCCCACTTCAGAGTTGTATGTTCTGGCAACAATAGGGTGGTGTATAGGGAGAAATCAGTCAGCAATGGTGAGCAGATAGTTAGAGCAATCCGTTCCATGGGGGATAATTTCGATCTTGTAATGGTTGGTCGGAGACTAGGGTTGGGCACTTCGATCATCGAAGGTCTGACAGATTGGACCAATTCACCAGAGCTAGGGGTGATTGGCGACATCGTGGCTTCACCAGATTTCTTTGAGGCCCCAGTCTCGGTGCTAGTGGTGCAACAAGGTAAACATGGCTGTAGTGGGTCCACCTTCCTGGCCTCAACTTGAAAAATACATTGTGAGCCTTTGTGCAGTTTTGTTACGTAGGATTCAAGGAAATTTTGAAACTGTACAGGCTCTAAAGATGAGCCAGGTTTAGATCAAGATTTTAAAATAGGCTTGTAGTGATCACCCCCCACTTTTTTGTTTTTTTGTTTTTTTTTTTGGTTAATTTTTTGGCGGTTGGTGCTTAGAAACAATGTTTCTTTTGAGTGCCTCTTATCTTTTTGTTTGTATCTCTTTAGTCTGAGTGATGGCTTACTATTGTTCCATCCCGTCGTGATCTAGGCCTTTCAGTTTGGAAGTCCTACTCATGTAGATGGACTAGATGGTAAAAATTTTGCTGATGAGAAGTGGCTAATTGTTTATATTTGTGATTAAGAAATAAGGGCCCAGATTAGGCCATCTAAGGTGGGACGAACCGGATGAACGGTTTGGATCTCTACGTGGCGTGGCAGAAAGGTGAAATTCCGGGATTTAATATATTTTGCATCTAATCTACACGCTACCATATGTGCCTGTATAGCATGTGAGTGATCGATCCATACCGTCCATCATGTTCATAGCTCCATTTAGATATGCTTGCCATAAAAATCAAGCCGGTCATGAAAGAAATGGATGGATGCTGTATGTAATCATTATGCCACATCGGCTTAGGCGGCCTTATACACGTGTGAGCTCAGTGAAATTTCATTGGGAAAATTGTCCGCATGTGCATTTTTTTAAAAGGATTTTTACAACAAAATTCCTCTGGAATGAGCAATTTACGGAATAATGCCTGGTGATTAGAAATTCTAGGGAGATTCTAAAAAGGAAATTTAAAAAATGCCCTAGTCATTTTTCTTTTTCTTTTGATGGCGTGTTTGGATTCATGAAAAGGAAAGGAAATACCATTTCCTATTAAATTATTTTATATTGTTTATGAAGACTTTATATATATATATATATATATATATATATATATATATATATATATATATATATATATATATATATATATATATATATTAGAATAAATAAGAAACACCACTTCTCATTTTCTCTTTTTTATTAAAAAATTAAAAAAATAATTTTCCCACTGGAAGGAAAATAAATTTCTCACCACTAAAACACACAAGTGCCACCACCCATCTTTTATCGTCTCACATGTTTAACATGTGCCGGTGTTTCACCATCCATCTTATATTGTACCACACACATGCTACTATTCCACATGTACAACCATCCATCTTCACTTGGGCCCCACATGTATGAAGCAGCTGACATGTGAGCTTATGTGCCACCATCCATTTTTACTTGGGTCTCACATGTACAAAATTCCTCTATACCACATGTGCTACAATCAATCTTTAATCACATTTTTCTTTAACACACGCACTTAAACAGCTCACGTATATTTGCACTACATTGGGATTTCACCACTATAGGTACTTGAACCCATTACTTCGTGTTGAAACTCTTGTGGGTCTACCCACTGGGGCATCTTCAATCACTTAGAATGTACCACATGTACATATATATATATGCACATGTACTCATACATGTTTGTCCTTCTCCAAGAGTCCTAAATTGTCACATGCCAATTGTTATTACCAAAATTTTCTAAAGATTTTTTTAACCAAACAATAAATTTGGAAATAAATACCATTTAAAAAAAGAAAAAAGAAAATCCTATTTAAAAACAAATATAGAAAATAAAGCTTTGTTTCCAACAATTTCTTAAAAATAAGGTTTCTCAATAAATCATGTATCCTTTCCCATGTTTCCATAGATTCAGTGAGGCTCTTACTGAAAGTCGAGAATTGTGGATGTGGAGCCCACGTGGTATTTGTATAACATCTAATCAATCCAACATAAGTACCCATCATGGTGATTACATGAACCAAAATCTGTTTGATCGAATCATGAGATGGGCTAAAGCTTTAATTTGGATATCCTTTAAGTGGTGTATATTATCATTTATCGTTTGGCCCACCTTTTGATTGGGTCCTCCATATTTTTGTCTTCTAATAATCACCCTGTGGTGCATTTGATGGAGTACTGTTGGAATTTGAATGTGAGACATACTATATGGGCCCCACAATTCTCAATTCCCCACTTTAAAAATTACAAAGATAAATGACAGCAATTGAGTAATTTCTCATCTTAAAAAGCACAACTGGTTTGTCAAGACAATACTTGGAAAATTCTGAATTCCCGATTAAAAATCCTTTTTTAAATTTGAAACTTTTAAAAAGATTACCAATTTCATCTAGAATTTAGAATCGGTTGCCTTTTTCAAGAAGGTTTTGAATAAGCTACTGTGTTATAGCTTAAGTAATTATCATTTACATTTCTTAATGGAAGTTGGGGTTCATCTGGCAAGCAAAGGCATGGGCGATTGGGAGGGCCCCACCTTGATATTTATGTGAAAACTATCCGGACCACCAGGTGTGTCACTCCATGTCAGGACCAGGTGTCCAAAATCAATCCCATTCATGATTCAAACTGACCACACAAAAGTAAATAGTGCACAGGGAAGCCCTCACCCTCTGAATTATTTCCCTTAGTGTCGCTATCTGAATCATGGATGGGCATGATATTTGAGCCGGTTGAGTAAATTTGGTGAGACATCTAATGGTTGGAATAGAATTCATATAGTAATCACAGTGGATCTTGTAAAAATTAGGGGTGGATGTCTCTTTCCTTTGGCATGGCCCATTTAAATCACGGGAGTTGACCCGACCCTGTTTGCGCAAAACAGCGTCCGTCTCTGCGGACGCTGATTTTTGCTAGTGGGACCCAGTCATTGCCTATATCAACAATCTGGACCATCCATTCGTTCCGTGGGTCAGCCATAACCCACTCCTAGGTGACGGAATCCCGCAAGACTATGTAGATCCGTTTTCGACTGTTCGAGTGTAAAACGGACGGTGGAGTAAAAGTATAGGTGGACCACACTAAATCCGAGAAAAAAATACCCATTTCTGGGTGGTTTTTCGAGCTGAATACAAGGAACGGACTGGATTCTCAAAAGACACCAAGAAGTGGGTCCCACCGAGAGTCCAGCGTCGATATGTCTGCGGACTCTGTTTACGCACGTCCAAAAATTCCGGACGTTGCGGGCCTTTGATTGTGGTCGGATGAATGATCCAGACCGTCCATTGTGAAGGCCGTCGAAAAACGTCCCAAGGAACGTTAGTATTGAGGACGAGATTGTAAGGAAAGTGGGAGTTGTGGGCGATGTTGTAACGCCCTGAAAATCGGGGGTCGAGCATAATCTCAACTCCCGAGTTCCAGAACATCACTTATGCAACAAAATGAATGATGATTGAATGTTGACTGTATTCGTGCATTGAACATGAGTGAGATTAAGCCAAAACAGCATATCATACTCCAGAGACAGTTAAGTTTGCAAGCGGAAGACTGTGATAGATAGATAAAATATATAATTTATGATGAGTCTCCAGAGTGTGATAACATTACCAGGTTAAATAAATACAAGTGCGGTTCTAAAATGTACCAAATGTGAGGAAGTGTAACGCCTCCTATCCCATGTACCATAGCCCCGTCAATACAATATCAGGTCTTCATTGACCTGCCAGAGAGATACAGATAGGAGAACTCCTCCTATCATCACAGAAGTAGTCCGGCTCTGCTTCACAAGCATCGCCATCACCTGAAACTCAACAAATCTGGTGGGTGTTCGGAACACCGTCCCGTAACGTGGGAGTGAGTGATCAACTCAGTGGAACAATAAAGCATAGGTTAACATGTTATCAAATCAATCAAGCAGTAATGATAAAGCAGTACAAATCAAGCATTTCTAACTACTCTTGTTAAGTGTAAAAATGATATGACATGATGCTGTATGCCCTTGCCAAACCACCCTCAAGCGACATCATCTTACGTTCGCGAATGCTTACTCCCTCAGTGCGCCACATCTACAAAGCACATGCGGTGCGATGATGCTCATGATTACCAAGTTTTTATTAGTCCATTTCAAACAGCAGTATTGGGAACTAAGGTACCTCCCTTGTATCATTCCCAAACATGATCCATTCTAGGGTCGTCAATCCTAGATAATCTCATACGATATTATGGTTTGAGAAGCGTAGTGAAGGCATCGCAAAGGGCTCGTCACCCGTCAGCGCGGATACAGATCTCACCGTATGCGGCTCAATTGCTGGCCGTCAGCTCAAGTACAGGTCTCACCATACTCGGCTCAATCACTAGCTGTCAGCTCAAGTACAGGTCTCACCGTACTCGGCTCAACTCACACTCTAGTTGCTGTGAAAGACTCGTGGCCAATCACAGACCCTTGGAGTGTACTCGATGATACCACGGAGGACTCGTCGCCTGTCAGCACGAGCACAGATCTCACCGTACTCGGCTCTCGCCGAAGTATCGACAACTCGAATACAGTGTCCCATACCACCGTATTCGGCTCACGAGTTGGTTGCGCAATGGTCACTACAGGGAGGCACATGGCCCCAGCGTAGGCCGACAGCTCGACCACGGTGTCCCATACCACCATGCCCGGCTCATGCGTCTTAGCGGATCGAGGTACCATGGTTAAAAAGGGGTTTCACTGGTAAGTTTGGTACCCTAGGTTCAAGTAGTAGCGTCCAAACAGGGTGAACATGCATAAGGCAGATCGGGTTACTTGACGAGCTCGACTAGCACGATCGCCCGTTGAGCTGCACGACATGAAGTGCATAAACAACTTCGTGTGGCCTAGCCACTGCCGACAGGCAACGCACGACTCGAGTTCGTCGAACACATCCCACGTGGCAAACGAATCTCAGCCACGAGTTCAATCTCGTTACCGATTGCCTGGACTATAATCATAGCCCCAAGCACAATTAATTGCAGATAGACAAAGCAGTACTGGATCAAGATTCAACTCATACAGTCAAGGTCTGGTATTATCCGTTTAGGGCTGCCAGGGCTGTTGCACGCACTCGTTGCTCCGCTCCCCATCACCCATGACGGATCATACAACATAAATATAAATTTAAACATATGCATTACATAGTTAAAATCATAAAGCAGTTGAGCATGTTATGAATCACAACACAAGCATGAGTTTGTACATATTCAATTCATAATCACACAACTATCAAAGGAGATCATACACATAGTGAAAAGAGGTTGAGAATCATATCTCAACACCCTTATATATTACAATTTGCCAACTACTACACATTCAGACATTTCAAGAAACACTTAAACAAACATACATCAACATACATGACATATGTCGATCACATAGGCATTAGGCCAAATCCTTTCGCTAGGGAGTTGCCCCAATCATAACACGCGTACACCCACGACGGATAGTCATGGCACGCAGGAAACCAAGTTCCATATTCATTCAGCTATTTTCACAAATACTTGGGCCACACATTTTAGCACATATAGTGTATACTGGCCATGGCGTGATTTAGGGCAAATCCTTTCGTCAAAGGGATATCGCCATTACAACAATCATATATCCATGACAATTAGTCATGGCGAGCACGAATGAGAATTCTATACTCATTCAGCCATTTTCACAAACACTTAGAATACACTATTCCAACATACATAGTGTAAGTTAGCAAACATGTATTAGGGCTATTCTTTCGCTAAGCGGTTATTTATCCGCGTATACCGTATTCATACAACAATTAATCATGACAATTACATTTCCAAAATCCGCACGTATGCGGAATTTCTAGAATGCGCAATTTCAACATACATGACATTTACACATGAACATGTATTTTTGCGATCCCTTTCGCCAAACTAGCATTTTATCCACACATGATATAATCAAACATTAAATAAACATGTCAAACATTTTCCCAAGAAAAATACGTATACGGTATTTCTACGTATATCTAGAGTATGTGAAAATCCATATTCTTTATCGCTAATCGAAACAGGAAACGGAAAGCACTTTGTACATGTGCATTTGCATGCAGATCATGAATCTATCATTATCTGACATTGAAAGCGTTGAAAAACGTAACTTATACGCTTAAAGTCCTCACCTCAGCCCTTGGAATTCCAACAAATCAGCAAGGGTGTTGGAGCTTCCGTATACGGGAGTTTCCTAGCCTAAAGAGCGCATTCGATTAGTCTTTGCATAACCTACCACTAATCAAGCTCAAATCAGACCTAGGGTTAGGGTTTCTTACCTTCAAATGGGATGGACACCGCCGGGAAAACCCCTGGAATAGGGCGGTGTAGGCCGTGGGAGGAGTGGAAGCAGCAGGAGGAAGATCGGCTTCGATCTCCAAGACTTTCTCTCTCTTTTCTCTCTTTCTCTCTAAGGGTTTGCACCCAAATTCGTATGGCTGTGAGAGGGGCTGTTCTAAGCCCCTTTTATAGCCAAAAACATGTCCAAAACAGACTCAGGTTCAAGGGTGGCTGCATATGTAGGCAGTTCGCCACTTTCCAAGCTCAAAAGGTATGTTCTGGTGGCCCTCTTTGAGCCAAACGTCAGACTTAAGCTCACCATCTACGGATCTACGTGGGATTACGTTTTCGACTCGATCGGATTCCCAGATCGCACGTGGCAGACCACTTTCAGTTCAACGGTCAGTGGGCCACGATCAGAAATTCTGAGTACATGTAAATGTTCCTGAAATTTTTCTTAATCCGAGGGTGTAATTTGGTCTGATTCCGACGGTCAGGTTGCTTAATACTGACGTGCAACCAAAAGGTGCCAGATCACTATTCCAGATATTTTTATTTGGATGGGAATAGTGTTTTTCACACACACCCTCGCTCCGGATCGAAATAATGGCCGTGGGACATCGGAATCGCCTGATTTTTGAGATGATTGTCAAGCCCAGTGGGGCGGTCCTGGTTCCTTAGCTTCGTGTTAATCGGACTCCCGATGTGCGATCTAGCCCTCATACGAAGTTTGTTTCAGTCCCGAGAGCAGACGGGTAATGAGTTTGGCTCTAGACTTTAGGGTAACCTAGAGTCACTAATTCTGCAAGTTTTGGGTCTTGCAGATCTTATTTAAAGCGATCCCAACGGATTTCATGACTAACCGGGTTTAGTACTTAGTTAACTTTGTTAAATTTCTAAAGGATTTAATCCTATGTGTTTTCTGGTTGAGATGGTACTTAGGCCTTTGCAGTTTGTATATAAAGTGATCCAAGTTTTACTACTTAGCTAGTTTAAGATAGTGTCTAGGGCGAAAGTGCTTTGAAAAATTGAAAGCACAAGGTAGTGAAGGGTTGGATTTGTGAAGAAAATGGTTTAAGACGGGATTTGAGGCTTTGAATTGAGCGTTTGAAAAGTTAATCAGGTGTTAAGATTGACCCAATGCCTAAGGATGTCTAATCCCAGGCTGGCAAAAATCCAGGATGTTACAGATGTCTTCCAGCTGCGACTTCAACATACGTTAACAACTGTAGAGGTAGTTTCTAAAGAAGATTTTCACCGACTCCAGCGCAGGAGCAGCCGACCTTCCCTGCCTATAAGAGAGAGAGAGAGGAAGAAAGAGGGGTATCTCGGTTTGGACGTGAAGCATACGTGATCAGGGAGAGAGTTATCTTTTTCTTTTAGTTGTTTTCTTTTCTTTTCTTCTTTAGAGCTTAGCCCACCATGTTGGGTTAAACCTCTTAGCTAGGGCTAAGAGGTGACGCTTGTGGCGTGATGGGCAGACTCTACGGTTTTGATTTATCCTTTTGAATTGAATTGATGTTAATTTAGTTTGATTGATAGGAATGCTTTCAGTTTTTAATGGTTTGTTGTGACTGAAATTGCAATAGATCTGCGATAGCTTTGAGCATGTTCTTAGCATTATAGGGTTATGAATTTGGGAACCCTGTTGTTCACCATCGTCTCCTGGGCATGGTTGGATGATGGAATCCTTCCTAACATTCATATATCTCTCAGATTGGCTGTGGATTGGTATAATTCTGTTGTTTATCTTGTCTCATGGGCATGGTTTTGTGATGGAATCCATTCTAATTTACAACCGTCTGCTCTCTTGAAAACTAGGTCAAAGGAAGTTCAAAATTGATTTTCAGGTTATATATTCCAACTTGATGAAGATGAGACTCGAAGTCCAGTTGAGTTCATAAATCAAGCATAGATCTCCCTGATCTCTACAAGTGGATCCACTGAATCCCTAGTTTCCTACCTTTAAATTTCACAAGTTTTAGTTTAATCATTCACCATTATTTCTTCAGATTCTCTCGATTTAGATCTCATCTTATTCTAGTTCTAGTCCTGGTTATTTTCAGATAACGTACAGGTTTTAGTCCTTGTGGATTCGACCTCGGTCTCACCGAGTTTATTACTACATCACAACCCTATACTTGGGGTGTGAACAAGTTATGATGTAGTAATAAACTCGGTGAGACCGAGGTCGAATCCACAAGGACTGAAACCTGTACGTTATCTGAAAATAACTAGGACTAGAACTAGAATAAGATGAGATCTAAATCGAGAGAATCTGAGGAAATAATGGTGAATGATTAAACTAAAACTTGTGAAATTTAAAGGTAGGAAACTAGGGATTCAGTGGATCCACTTGTAGAGATCAGGGAGATCTATGCTTGATTCATGAACTCAACTAGACTTCGAGTCTCATCTTCATCAAGTTGGAATATATAACCTGAAAATCAATTTTGAACTTCCTTCGATCTAGTTTTCAAGAGAGCAGACGGTTGTAAATTAGAATGGATTCCATCACAAAACCATGCCCATGAGATAAGATAAACAACAGAATTATACCAATCCACAGCCAATCTGAGAGATATATGAATGTTAGGAAGGATTCCATCATCCAACCATGCCCAGGAGACGATGGTGAACAATAGGGTTCCCAAATTCATAACCCTATAATGCTAAGAACATGCTCAAAGCTATCGCAGATCTATTACAATTTCAGTCACAACAAACCATTAAAAACTGAAAGCATTCCTATCAATCAAACTAAATCAACATCAATTCAATTCAAAAGGATAAATCAAAACCGTAGAGTCTGCCCATCACGCCACAAGCTTCACCTCTTAGCCCTAGCTAAGAGGTTTAACCCAACATGGTGGGCTAAGCTCTAAAGAAGAAAAGAAATGAAAACAATTAAAAGAAAAAGATAACTCTCTCCCTGATCACGTATGCTTCACGTCCAAACCGAGATACCCCTCTCTCTTCCCTCTCTCTCTCTCTCTCTCTCTCTCTCTCTCTCTCTCTTATAGGCAGGGAAGGTCAGCTGCTTCTGCGTTGGAGTCGGTGAAAATCTTCTTTAGAAACTGCCTCTACAGCTATTAACGTATGTTGAAGTCGCAGCTGGAAGACATCGCCCACAACTCCCACTTTCATTACAATCTCATCCTCATTACTAACGTTCCTTGGGACGTTTTTTGACGGCCTTCACAATGGACGGTCTGGATCGTTCATCCGACCACGATCAAAGGCCCACAACGTCCAGAATTTTCGGACGTGCTTAAACAGAGTCCGCAGACATATCGACGTTGGACTGTCGGTGGGACCCACTTCTTGGTGTCTTTTGAGAATCGAGTCCGTTCCTTGTTTCAACTCGAAAAACCACCTAGAAATGGGTATTTTGTTCTCGGATTTAGTGTGGCCCACCTATACTTTTACTCCATCGTCCGTTTTGCACTCGAACAGTCCAAAACGGATCTACATAGTCTTGCGGGATTCCGTCACCTAGGAGTGGGTTATGGCTGACCCACGGAACGAATGGACGGTCCAGATTGTTGATATAGGCAATGACTGGGTCCCACTAGCAAAAATTAGCGTCCGCAGAGACGGAAGTTGTTTTGCGCAAACAGGGTCGGATCAGCGTAAGTTGACCGGACCTTTTAGTCCAGTGCACACTATGCACTGTCATAGTCGGTGGGGTCTACATGTGATGTTTTTGAGAGATCCATTCCATTCATTTGCGTTTCCACTCCCTTTAAGGGGTCGAGACAAAACTTGAAGTATTTCATAATACCAGGCGGGCCCTAAATCAAGATTTTATGGGCTGATCTGTCAGTTTAGCCACTTCCACAGGGATAGTGGAGCTGAAATTTGATGCGTACGGTTCATTTATGGTCCTTAGGACATGTATGGAGTTTCGAGCTGAACGGACGATGGGAACCCTGTGATCTTGCATTCTAGACAACTTTTAGGCCCCTTTGGACCCAATCACTCGGATATCTGGCATGTATATTCTCCGATCTTGGTCCCCTGGGCTCCGTCCTCTGTCTTGGTGTCTTCAGAGCATCAAATCCACACTTTTAGTACATGTTTCTAGTCCAAGCTTGCAATTATACCTTGCATCACAAACACGATTAAAATGGATCATTAAACAGTATCATGTTCGTAAATCTAGGCAGTAACTGGGGTCTTATATGCAATATTTGACCCTCAACAATGGGTCAACTTTATTTTTTGACCCTGGGCCTAATGTGGGATTACACATGTAATGGTTGGATTAGATTTCACATACACATCATGGTGGGCTCTAAAAACTGGAGTGGGTCTCGCTTACATTAAAAAGAAAAAAAACTCATGGCATTTTACGAGACTTCCACCCTTGGTTTTTGATAGGTCCACCGTGATGTGTGTATGTGAGATCTACTCCAATCATCAGTTGAGTAATCCCACAAGTGGCCCAGAGTAATAAATAAATAAATAAAAATCAGGTTCAACTTTGATTCAGGTTTGCCAAACCAAAGGAAATAATTACAAGTAGGGGTGCACATGGGTCGGTTTGGTCCGGTTCTGGGGTGAAACCAGAACTGAACCGTTCCTAACGGTTCCACAGTTTTTGGAATCGGAACCGGACCGTTAGCACCATAGAACCGAACCGGAACCGGACCGTGAAAAACGGTTCGGTTCCACAGTGTTTTTTTTTTATATATCAAAACCTATCTGTTTCATATGCTTTTCAATTATTGAAGTGAATAATATTGCAAAGATATTTCTTTCTGCTATCATATAGTACTAAAACAACAACTAAAGATCGAGAGTTCCAACTACGGCTTTGCATAAAATTGAAAACCACAATAAATCAAGTTCCATTTCAAGACCCACTTCTGATGATGCTTAGAAGATGGTTTCTTCTTCGAAGCCAATGGCTGAGGCTTTAGATTCCATTCCGCTTCAATGGGGTCTAACCAATTCAGCGGATGACGATTGAACCATGGCCAGTTGGGCACGGTGACCAGTGTCGTCAGAATGACACCACTGGCATATAGATTAGTAGCATGGTCTGGAAAGAACAGATGGAGTAGCCCACAACAAATGCAACTATAGCAAAGGTGACGAGCATGATTTGCATCAATAACTCTGATAGCTTCTACCCTTGCCAATCCATCTGCAACAACATCCGATCTTTCTACGATTCAAGACCTTAAACCCTAGAGGAGAGACAAGAAAGTGAGGTCTAGGGTTGGGGGTTTTGGAGAGTAGATTCAAAGAAGGTAAGATCTAGGGTTTGGGTTTTTGGAGAGGAGATGCAACGAAGGTATAGGAAAATGGGAACTTTGGGGTTTTATTATTATTATTTTTTTAAACAAATGCTAGGATCCACGGTTCGGATCTACGGTTCGTAGCACCCCTAATTACAAGGGACATCTACCCTTGATTTTTACCGGGCCTACGGTGATGTTTATATGAAATCCACTCTAATCATTAGATGCTACATCAAAATATAGGGCTGGCCAAAACATCGTGTCATCCATGATTCAGGTGAGCCGCATGAATAAAAACAGTTTGGAGGATGAGAGTCACCTACGCATTATTTTCAGTCATGTGATCCATTTGAATCATGGATAGAGTTGATTTTTTGGCCTTATCCCTAAGATGGGATGACACACGTAGTTATCAGAGTGGATTTCACATAAATAATCCTAGAGCAGTCAAGAACTAGGTTATTCGCACCAAAGAGTGTAGTAGAGCTATGAAGCAGTCGTATCATTAAGAAGTTGGAGAATCAGAGCAATCAAGCCGAGGCCTTACTGATCAACGGTTCTAGTAGTGATGTATTATATTTTCGACACTCACTACACCAAAATTACCAAACTGGTACGGTTGGCATTTTGGTTAGAGAAAATTAGGACTGTGGACCCCACCTTTTAGCCAGATGGTTTTATGAAAGAAGACAAACCTTCTTTTACAAGTTAGACCTCCACGTGCGGAGACCCATTTTTAGGGCAAAAATACCCCTTCTATTCACTGCGGCTGGTTAAAGCTCTCACTTCTCACTTCTGCTTTCACTGCCGTTGCTTTCATCTCCCTTTCTGCTTTCACAGTCGTTGCTTTCACCCCCTTTCCTCACTCTGTTTCCACGAGAAAGACCAGCGCAACTCATTTTGTGGGCCCCCCTTATCAGCATTATGTCTTCTTCTGAAAATGGTCGGTCCAGGGAAGAAATCACGCACCACAGGTATATTTGACACTCAGTTGGGCCCACACCAGCCTTGTGGCTGGTGGTTGGTGCTCTGTGGGCCCCACCAATCACAATGTGTTTCATCGTTTCCGTTCATCCATTTTTACAGATCATTTTAGAGGTTTATCCTAAAAATAAAAGGGATCTAAATCTTAGATGTACCACACTACAGGAAAATAGTAGTGATTGGATATCCATCATTTAAATCCTCCTGAGGCCCACTGTAGTGTTTATCTAAAATCTAATCTGTTTATTAGGTCATAAAGACCCATATGAAGGCTAAAAGTAAAGATCATCTTGATCTAATACTTTTTATGGCCCCATAAAGTTTTTAATGGTCGATGTTCATTAAACACTGTTTCCTGTAATGTGGTCCAATTGAGATCAGGATATACCTCATTTTTTTTGTATAATACCATAAAATGATCTATAAAAATAGATGGACGGCATGGATGAAACACATACATCATGATGGGGCCCACAGAGCACCGAACACCAGCCATTGGCTGGTGGTAGGGGGAGTAGCCAATCTGTTTCCTGTAGTATATATACGCCGTCCATCTGTTTTTCCATCTAATTTAAGGTGTTGAGCCTCAAATTGAAGCATGCCAAAATATCAAGTGGATCATACCACTGGAAACAGTGGGCATAATGATTTTCGAGTTTGCCCTGCTGATTTCATGTTTGCCCCGCTGATCTCATGTTTGGCCCGCTAATATTTTACATATATAGTGAGGAACTCATTTACTTGCTAATGAAATAACATGTTCATGTCCACCAATTAATTTACGTGAAAAAATCAAGTGCCAAAATGAATGATATTGAGAAAGACTTGTGCTAACGTATGTTACTTAATAAACTAATAGGGAACGGTTACGAATTGGGATTTCTTGACACCCAGTACATGTGCCCATCAAAAGCCCTATTCGCCATCTCATCTGCCAATGATTGTGGTCCTTTTGGTTCGAAAGAAAATAACTTATTTAGAATTTCCAACAACATTTATGAAATCCCCGATGTAAGTCGCAGTGACAACATGGATATCTTGAAAATGTAGTTGTATCCTAATATATTTCCCGAGATTTGCCCATTCTCTCGGTATTTTAGTGAGAAATAAAGTATGGAAATCATAAGTAAGTAACAAATGCAAACATAAAATAGTAGGATCTGCAGTTAACAGAGTAATATAGCAAAAAAATTACAAATAGATTACGACACAAATTTCTATAGCTTTTAGCATTCCAGTAGGATCTACAGTTCTTATAGAATAGTAGTACTCACCGGCATGAAGCCTTCTTCCCTTGAGACTTTTCAGTTCTTCTCTAATTAGCACGGACAAGCGAGCTTTCAAATACAGTTCATCAATAGGAATTCCATAGAGAATCATTCTCAACGCAAGAAAATCATCCATGTCTGTAACAATGTAACACTAATTTAACACGATTTTCTAGCTTGCCCCACTGATATTTTAGTTTGCCTCGCTGTTTTTCTAGTTTGCCCCACTAATATTTCAATTTGCCTCGCTGTTTTTCTAGTTTACCCCGCTGATATTTCAGTTTGCCTCGTTGTTTTTCTAGTTTTCCCCACTGATATTTCACTTTGCCTCGCTGTTTTTCTAATTTGCCCTGTTGTTATTTCACTTTGCCTCGTTGTTTTTCTAGTTTGCCCCACTGATATTTCGGCTTGACCCATTGTTTTTCTAGTTTGCCTCGCTGATATTTCACTTTGCCTCACTGTTTTTCTAGTTTGCCCCGCTGATATTTCAGTTTGCCCCGCCGTTTTTCTAGTTTGCCCCGCTGATATTTCAGTTTGCCTCGCTGTTTTTATAGTTTACCCCGCTGATATTTCAGTTTGCTTCGCTGTTTTTCTAGTTTGCCCCGCTGATATTTCAGTTTGCCCCGTTGTTTTTCTAGTTTGCCCTGCTGTTTTTTAAGTTTGCCCCGCTGTTTTTCTACCATTGTGCTTAGTAAACTCCGTTGGGCCCACATTGAATGTATGTAGTATATCCACGCCGTCCATCCGTTTTCCGAACTTATTTTAGCAGTTTAGCGCGAAATTGAAGCTTATCAAAAGATCAATTGGATCATACCATGGGAAACAGCGGGGCATAATGATTTTCACCGTTGAAACCATAGTGGGCCCAACAATGATGTTTGTTTGTTATCCACAGAGAATCATTCTCAACGCAAGAAAATTATCCACGTCTGTAACAATGTAACAGACATAGATTCCATGTATGAATGGGCATGATTTGTTGGAGTGTGTGTGTGTGTGTGTGTGTGTGTGTATATAAAGGTTCTATGAGGATCTTTAATAGGATTGTAAGGGTCATTTTTAGTTTTCTATTTTGGGAAGAAAAAAATATGATTTATGATAAGATTTGTAATTCGATACAATTTAACCCCTACTACGATTTGCGATACGATAATGATTTTGACAACATTGGTCACATGACTCACATCACTTGCATTTAATTGTAATGATGATTTTGCTGCATTATTTGTTTCACCCACAAATTATGGTTAAAATGGTGGTTTTATAGTGTGAAAATGTAAGGATTATATATAACTTTACCTCCATCCTTTGTAAGTGTAATTGACTCTCGATATACGAGCCACAATTTACGTTTAAACAAACACTTAGAAATGGTAATAATGGCTCCTTTGCATTGCATTTCATATGAAATTAGAAAATCAAACACGCATTGGGGAGAAAACATTCTCTTGAAGAGGGAGAGTTTGAACAAAAATCTGTTTTTCTAATTTGCCCCGCTGATATTTCACTTTGCCTCGCTGTTTTTCTAGTTTGTCCAGCTGTTATTTCACTTTGCCTCGCTGTTTTCTAGTTTGCCCCGCTGATATTTCAGCTTGACCCGCCGTTTTTCTAGTTTGCCCCGCTGATATTTCACTTTGTCTTGCTATTTTTCTAGTTTGCCGCGCCGATATTTCACTTTGCCTCGCTGTTTTTCTAGTTTGCCCCACTGATATTTCACTTTTCCTCGCTGTTTTTCTAGTCTACCCTGCTAATATTTCTGTTTGCCCCACCATTTTTCTAGTTTGCCCCAATGATATTTCACTTTGCCTCGCTGTTTTTTTAGTTTGCCCCGCTATTTTTCTACCATTGTACTAAGTAAACTCCGTTGGGCCCACATTGATTGTATGTAGTATATCCACGCCGTCCTTCCATTTTCCCAACTTATTTTAGCGGTTTAGCCTGAAATTGAAGCATATCAAAAGATCAATTGGATCATACCATAGGAAACAGCGGGGCATAATGATTTTCACCGTTGAAACCATAGTGGGCCCAACAGTGATGTTTGTTTGTTATCTACAGAGAATCATTCTCAACACAAGAAAAGCATCCATGTTTGTAACAATGTAACAGACATAGATTCCATGTATGAATGGGCTTGATTTGTTAGAGTGTGTGTGTGTATATGTGTGGTGTGTGTGTTGTATATATATATATATATATGTATATATATATATATATATATATATATATATATATATATATATATATATATAAAGGTTTTATGAGGATCTTTAATAGGATTGTAAGGGTCATTTTTAGTTTTTTATTTTGGGAAGAAAGAAAAATACGATTTACGATAAGATTTGTAATTCGATACAATTTAACCCCTACTACGATTTGCGTTACGATAACGATTTTGACAACATTGGTCACATGACTCACATCACTTGCATTTAACTGTAATGATGATTTTGCTGCATTGTTTGTTTCACCCACAAATCATGGTTAACATGGTGGTTTTATAGTGTGAAAATGTAAGGATTATATATAACTTTACCTCCATCCTTTGCAAGTGTAATTGACTCTCGATATACGAGTCACAATTTATGTTTAAACAAACACTTGGAAATGGTAATGTTGGCTCCTTTGCATTTCATATGAAATTGGAAAATTAAACACGCATTTGGGAGAAAACATTCTCTTGAAGAGGGAGAGTTTGAACAAAAATCTGTTTTTCTAGTTTGCCTCGCTGATATTTCACTTTGCCTCGCTGTTTTTCTAGTTTGCCCCACTGATATTTCACTTTGCCTCGCTGTTTTTCTAGTTTGCCCCGCTGATATTTTAGCTTGACCCGCCGTTTTTCTAGTTTGCCCCGCTGATATTTCACTTTGCCTCGCTGTTTTTCTAGTTTGCCCCGCTGATATTGCTGTTTGCCTCGCTGTTTTTTTAGTTTGCCCCGCTGATATTTCAGTTTGTCCCGCCGTTTTTCTAGTTTGCCCCGCTGATATTTCAGTTTGCCTCGCTGTTTTTCTACCATTGTACTAAATAAACTCCGTTGGGCCCACATTGAATGTATGTAGTATATCCACGCCATCCATCCGTTTTTCCAACTTCTTTTAGCGGTTTAGCCCGAAATTGAAGCATGTCAAAAGATCAATTGGATCATACCATGGAAAACAGTGGGGCATAATGATTTTCACCGTTGAAACCATAGTGGGCCCAACAGTGATCAATTTTAGTTATAAAATGTTTTTATATCCATTGGTGCAGGCAATGAAAATCCTGCCGTCATCTCCAAGCCAACATGTAGGTGTACACTGACATGGTGGTTTGACAAGGTGAAGGGTGGAGTGGAGAAGCACGATAGTCGCCTAAATCTGTTCAGGCAATCCTCTTTCGCGTTTTTATTACATGTTACATCCTTTAGTTTTGTAGCGGCCATATTTTAGCTACTTTTAGTAAGATACAACTGTGATTCAATATTTGAGATCAAGGGGAGGCAATTGCAGTTTTTCGAGATGGATTTTGCCCTCATTACCGGTCTTAAGACTGGAGATCTTACTATACCCAAGAATCGTTGCACTACGAGAACACTAAGAGACAAATACTTTAAAGAACATCCAATATTTAAGAAGCACCTAATGGGCGTGTTTGAGAGATTAGTTGACACCAATAAGCATGATGACGTAGTGAAGGTTGCCCTACTTCTAGTTGTGGAGTGCTTTCTTAGGGAAACCGAACTGAAAACTAGGTGCAACATGGATTATATTCACCTGGTGGACTCGTTAGATGATTTCTATATGTATCCTTGGGGTAATTTGGGATACATTACAATGTTGCAAGGAATCGAATCTGCCGTTGCTGCATCAAGTTCCCCTCGGTACACTGTATGTGATTGTGTCCTTCCTCTACAAGTAAGAACACCTTTTATTTTTGATATGTTTTCTCTCTATAGTCATCTTTGAATTTTATGGTTGAAATTTCATTCTAATAGGTATGGGCTGTAGAGATATTACCGGCCCTACAAGAGTGTGTTGTTTCGTATGTTCCCCATCAAATTCCACGCTTCATTCAATATCGAGGCTGGAAGTGTTGGAGGTACAAAAGAATACATGTTATTGTCTAGAGTAAAGCTGTAAGTTTATATATGTCCAAGCATTTACTTTGCTTAACTTGACAACCTTATCAATTTTTATCTTAACATTACTCCTTGTTCTTTTGCAGACATCGGTAGTGATGAAATTAGAACCAATGCTACGAGAATGGAAAACGGATGTCGTTCGCTCGGTGCGTGACAATTTCCAGGTGAGATGTTATGAAAAATGAACTATATTTTTTCATCGGGGCTAAAGTTATCCTTACATTTTGTAGCTCACTCAAACACAAGAAGATGATGAGGAGGGTAATGAGATTGATTATGAGGAGGATGGCGAGTCAGAAGATAACGATGAGAAAGGCGTGGAGGGAGAGGGACCGAGGGAGGGTATACCAATGGGGGTGTTATGAAGAATGTTATTTTTATGGAGGAATTTCGGATTGAGAGGGATGAGTTGAAAAAGGAGAGGGAGGAATTGAAGAAGGAGAGGGATGAATTGAGAAAAGAGAGGGAAGGGATGAGACGCAAAGAAGCAATGATTGATGAGAAGGAAAATATGTTACTGAAAGAGAAAGAGCAATTGAGGATGGAGAAGGAATTATTTTTTGAGGAGAGGAAAAAGTTAGCTAATGAGATGGAGGAGTTTAATAAGAAAAAGGAAGGTAGTCGTACACAGAGTAGATGTTTTATGATGGAAGAGGAGGGTGAGGAGTTGAGGAAGAGAGGGGAAGTAAATGATGGCCCACATACAGAACCTAGACATGGGGATCTGGATGGGCAATCATATAGTAATGCCAAAGGTAATGAATTGTATGCATCCACTTCTCATCCCGTTTATAAAAGGAGAACCAAAAGGATACCGAAGCCGTCATATTACAAGATATCTCTGTACTTGTCCCCGTCTGCAATCGATACAACCCCTGGGCCGGTTCCCGAAATGGAGCAAGTAACAACTTTTACAACTTCTCTGATACCATTTCCTCTACAGATGGATCCTTTCAGGATACTATCCACACTGGAGGTGAAAGAGGCAGAGGACTGGTATGAAGCAAACAAGGCCATGGTAGCAGGGAAATGGTTTAGTACGATATGGCTGAAGATGCGTGGGTTGATAGCGAGGTCCGCAATACTAATTTATTCTCTATATGTATTGATTGACATATAATTATATGTTATATTAATCTATGATTAACATTCTACTATCCTATTGATTAGGCTATCGACACATACATCGAGTTCCTTGAGAAAAGGCATAACGACCTTTCAAAAGCATATCCTCAGGATTGCAAGTTCTGTCCTACGTTTTTTACGGTAACTGTTTATTGCATTAATCTGTAATGTCATTGAAAATTTCATTTTCTTACGTGTATTGAACTTTCATCGTGTTTGTAACAGCAAAGCCTTGAGGGTTGTTTGCCTATTTTGATTGCATACCGGGACTTCAAATCGGCCTCAGAACGGGCCGAGCTATTAGGTCAGATGAGTACGACCTATGCAATTGCTAAGCACCGAGATAAACCATACGCCAAGCCAATTTGGTGTTATGAACGGGTAATGCATTTGTTATAGAGCATCATCCCTTACTGTTATGTCTTCTATCATGTTTGACTAATATATTATTTTGTAAATCATGAATAGGTCTATACGCCCATAAATCACGAAAATTCACATTGGTTTCTGCTAGTCATCTACCCTATAGCAAGAGAAGTTGTTGTTGTCGATAGCTTGTGCACAAATTTATTGCCAAAGTACAAGCAAAAGATGAAGAAGATGACTGATGCACTCCCCATTCTCTTCCATGCCACTGGAGACAGCACTGCGCTTGAAGGGCAGAAGCGGACCGTCATAGTTGATGAATCTGCGCTGAAGCAGGACAATGGTTATGATTGTGGTATATTCGTAATGAAATATATCGACATTTTGTGTAGCGGTCTCACCTTGGCGGAAATAGACATGCAAAAATTCACCGCCGATTGGAGGAAGTCAATAGCATATGATTGTTTGTCTCTAGTTTGTAGATGATATTTGTCCAGTGCCCCCCCACCCCTGGAGAATTTGGAAAGATGTTGTATACATTGTATTATATACATCGTTGAATATACATTGTAAGTTATGATGTATAGCATACTTTGTAAGTTTTGATGTATAGCATACTTTGATAATTTTGGTGGATAACATACTTTGAAAATTTTTAAATTTTCACCGAAATTGTAAGTTATGATGTATAACATACTTTGTATGTTTGGTGGATGATGAAATGAACTTTATACTTTGTCCCACTATACGGGGGCTCTCATTTTCATGTTTCCCCTGCCAATTTTCTAGTTCCCCCCGCTGTTTTTCTAGTGTGCCTTGAGAGATCCTTCCAACACCATAATATGGTCTACTGTTGATCTCATCTGAATCAGTCCAATAGCTAAAAGAACACTACTTTGAAGATACAGTTTGAATTATCGGATTTAATGGTACCAGTCCGGGCATGATGAATGCATGTGTACACTTTCAGAATATCGAGACTTCATGAGCTAAAGCAGACATTACCAAATGCAGTTGCAGCTTCGCTCTTCACTTGCTGCACAAAAAGAAAGAAAAAAGAACAATATAGTGTGAATTTGATTGTTATTACAAATTAATATGACACCATCCTGCAATTCACGACAATTGAACATCCAAACAACCCAAAATATCCAATCGGATTCAAACAGAACTTGAATTCAAGACAAGATCTGACAAAACAGGAAAAGAATCCACTAAGAGAAGAATAATGAATGCAACAACATGTATTTACACAATCTGGAGCAGTACAATGGGTAAGACAATTCATTTGTCCTAACCCTCATTTATACTTCAATCAATTAGCTCTTGCAATAACAGAAGTAGCATACACCAATATCCATCTCTAGCTCCCTCACTAATCATACCAGATACTACTGAAAATAGTTCCATGGTGACTAGAAAGATACTTCAAACCATAACTAAATATCGAGACTGAATCGAGCACTTACAATAAACTAAACAAAAGATGTTTATACCCAAATCCATAGACCAACTGGCAGACTGAGTAGAGATACCTCGTTTCAAAAACTGAGGTCTTGGTTTTTGATCGTAGTGGGGTGGCTGGTGTAGGGTCGGTGTCTACTGACATGGGGTTTACTAGTAAGCTAACCCACATTTCCATGCATTTCACGGTCAAATCGCTTCACTTCATGGTCATTTCCATGCATTTCACGGTCATTCCCGGCGATTCCGTGTTGATTCATGGTCATTTCCACGCATTTCACAGCCAATTCCCTTCATTTCCATGCATTTGATTGTCAATTCGCTTCACCTCATCCCTAAAATCATATATGATACGTCAAGTAACTAATTTTGGTTTAGAAGGTATTCTTGTTATGTGAATAAAGAAAAAAAAGAAAGAAAGAAAAGAAGAGGTAAAAAAAAATTTTCAACTGGGTTCCTACATGCAAATGCAAAATTCAAATACTCTCATGTTCTCATGCTATAGGATAGACACACATGACAACTATGCAGGGTTGTCATTCAATCCCATGTTCTTATACAAATGAAAAATTCAAATACTCCCAACAAGGATGGAATTTAATCATGTTCGTTTCGTTCCCTACTGGGGATGGCTAACATGGAGGAAGTGTACTGACATGGGTGTGTACAACAAACAAATCCAAGCAAATAGAGAAGATTAAAAAAAAAACATTAAAACTTAGATAGTAAGAAGTTGCAATCATCGATATAATCGACATATCGACAATATAATCGACACAAGTCATCGATATATCGACAACTTGTAGATGATATCGACGTATTGCACAATCAGAAATGTACAGTCGATTTAATCTTCATATCGTCGATATAATCGATGTTAGTCATCGATATTATCTACATATCATTGATTGTATCGACAACATGTCGATAATATCGAATATGGATGACAAATGTCCAACAATATTTGAAGCATTTTCATATTTTAACGATATATCGACATCATATCGATTTATCGATCATATATACATATCGATATATCGAAAACGTATCAACAATATCGAATTTGGTCGTCATTTGTCCAACAAGTAATCGCCGGAATTTACGTATTTCATCGATATATCGACAACATGTCGATATATCGATCATATATGCATATCGATATATCGAAATCGTGGCGATAATATTGAATTTAGTCGCCATTTGTCCAGTAAGCACAGCCAGAATTTCATGATTTCAACGATATATCGACATCCTGTCGATATATCGATCATATATACATATCGATATATCAAAAACATGGCGATAATATCGAATTTGGTTTAGAATTGTCCAACAAGAGTTGGTTCATATTCCTATTTTATCGATATATCGCTAATATCTCGATATGTCGATAGTATAACATATCGATATATCGATATATTGTCGACAGAATATCGAAAAAATGATTCGTCGATTGAATCGACATATCATCGATATCATCCATGTAAGTCATCGATGTAATCGATATATGATCGATTTAATCGGTATAAGTGATCGATAATATCGTCAATTTGTCGATAATATCGAATGTTGATGACAAATGTCCAGCAACATTTGTGGGATTTTAACAATGTATCGACATATTGTCGATATATCGATGGGATTTACATTTCGATATATCGACAATATGTCGATAATATCGAATTAGGAGTTTAAGTGTCCAAAAACGAAACATTATAAAATGGAAGATGACGATATATCGATAGTTTGTCGATATATCGATAGTAACTTGTCGATATATCGACAAAATGTCGATATATCGATGGATTACGGTTTTTTTAAAAAAAAAGCAATAACTGCTTTCACTAACCAGCAGTTATTACACTAAACGGTTGTTTATTTGCACTCCTTCTCTAACCTTCCCACCACTTCATCTCCAGCGGATTTCTCCACATTAGCACCCTTAATCTTTGGGAGATTTCTCCTAATACGATCTCGGTAAGTTTGTGTTCATTGCATCCGATCATATTCCTCTCTATTTGTCTTCCTCTTCTCCATCATCTTTTATTTCCTATTTTAATGCGTATGCACAAAGAGTAGTTTGATCCAACACACTATTTTCTTCTTCTTCTTCTT
>JAJHSJ010000008.1:61586440-61835544 GCA_021015155.1 Magnolia officinalis
AGTTGATATTCAATTCGTACATTTATGGCCCCCTATAGAAAAGACCCGACGGATCCCCTTTAGGTCACGTGCTGACTAAATCCGCTCCCACATTCTACCAGTTGACCAGATAACACCTCCTAAAGGAAACCGGTGACGAGAAAATTAACCGAAAGATATGGTACGATAATGATAGAACCGTCTCTATTTTAACAATATGTTAGAGTTATCAATCCAAAGTACACGTGGTAGGTTACATGGTGGATCTGAATCGTTGTCTTTTAAATGTAAGGTTCGTATCAAAATTAGTTAAAATCAATGAAGAACACTGAAAGAAAGTGATAAATGTAATTGTTCTCTTAATAATATTTATGATTTTCACTAGATGGAGAGTCCTGATTGATTATATTATCTGACACGTGTACATTCGATGGGTGGCGTTTTAATATTATGGTACATATACATCTATATTATAATTTTTAGAGATAGAAGTCAACGTTCAACGCCTTTTATGCATGAATGAGAAGCGATCGCTGTTTCCTCACGTCCACCTATCTCTCTCCCTCTCTTAATTGGTCTAGAACTTTCGTGGCCCACGAGAGTTTTTAATGGCCAATCACCCTGTTTCCTATGGTATGGACCACCTTAGATTTAGTTCTCAGGTGGATTACTTTACAAGAGGTAGTGATCATGGGAGGCCCACTATTAAAAACATCCTAGGGTCCACTATAATATTCATTTTTTGTTTAACCTACTAATAATGTCACAAAGACCTGAAATACAAATATCAACTTGTCTAAGACTTCCATGGTCCACAAAAAGTTTTTAATGACCACTCACCATTGTTTCCTGTAATGTGGTCCACCTGAGATTTGAATCTGCTTGATTTTTTGACCTATTCTCTAAAATAAGTTGGCAAAACGGATAAACAGAGTTGATATTCAATTCGTACATCTATGGCCCCCTACAGAAAAGACCCGACGGATCTCCTTTAGGTCATGTGCTGACTGAATCCGCTCCTACATTCCGTCAGTTGACCAGATTACACCTCCCAAAGGAAGCCGGTGACGAGAAAAATAATTGAAAGATATGGTACGATAATGATAGAACCGTCTCTATTTTAACAATATGTTAAAGCTATCATTCCAAAGTACACTTGGCTAGTTACATGGTGGATTTGAATCGTTAGATATATTAAACGACGGACCATGGATTAAGATTCATGGAAATGATCCTATCCATCAAAATGTTGCCCTTTAAATGTAAGGTTCATATTAAAAATAGTTAAAATCAATGAAGAACATTGAAGAAAGTGATAAATGTGATTGTTCTCTTAATAATATTTATGATTTTAACTAGATGGACAGTCCTGATTGATTATATTATCTGACACGTGTACATTCGATGGGTGGCGTTTTGATATTATGGTACATATGCATTTATAATATAATTTCTAGAGATAGAAGTCAACGTTTAATGCTTTTTATGCATGAGCGAGAAGCAATCGCTGTTTCCTCACGTCCACCCATCTCTCTCCCTCTCTTAATTGGTCCAGAACTTTCGTGGCCCACGAGAGTTTTTAATGGCCAATCACCCTGTTTCCTATGGTATGGACTACCTTAGATTTAGTTCTCAGGTGGATTACACTACAAGAGGCAGTGATCATGGGAGGCCCACTATTAAAAACATCATAGGGTCCACTACAATATTCATTTTTCGTTTAACCTGTTAATAATGTCACAAAGACCTGAAATACAAATATCAACTTGTCTAAGACTTCCATGGTCCACAAAAAGTTTTTAATGACCAATCACCACTGTTTCCTGTAATGTGGTCCACCTGAGATTTGAATCTGCTTGGTTTTTTGACCCATTCTCTAAAATAAGCTGGAAAAACGTATAAACGGAGTTGATATTCAATTCATACATCTATGACCCCCTACAGAAAAGACCCGACGGATCCCCTTTAGGTCACGTGCTGACTGAATCCGCTCTCACATTCTGCCAGTTGACCAGATAACACCTCCCAAAGGAAACCGGTGATGAGAAAAATAACCAAAAGATATGGTACGATAATGATAAAACCATCTCTATTTTAACAATATGTTAGAGCTATCATTCCAAAGTACACGTGGCATGTTACATGGTGGATCTGAATCATTAGATATATTAAACGATGGGCCATGGATTAAGATTCATGGAAATGATCCTATCCATCAAAATGTTGTCCTTTAAATGTAACGTTAGTATCAAAAGTAGTTAAAATCAATGGAGAACACTGAAAGAAAGTGATAAATGTGATTGTTCTCTTAATAATATTTATGATTTTAACTAGATGGACAGTATTGATTGATTATATTATCTGACACATGTATATTCGATGGGTGGCGTTTTGATATTATGGTACATATGCATATATAATATAATTTCTAGAGATAGAAGTCAACGTTCAACGCTTTTTATGCATGAACGAGATGCAATCGCTGTTTCCTCACGTCCACCCATCTCTCTCCCTCTCTTTTTCTCTCTCCTTCTCTTTTATATGGATTCCTCTCCATTCCAATTCTCGCAGTTGCTTGTTGCGCCAGACCCACCTTAGACTATCAAGGGTCTTTGGCCATGGAGGTTTCCAGGGTATTGCGGGCCGCTGCCGGCAATGTAACCTTCCTCCATGGCCAGAGCTACGTAGACAGTGGCATCATATGCCATCCACAACGAAATATCAACTCAGTGGGTTTCTTCAATGGTGCAAAGACGATGAATTGCTCTATCCCTCTATTGATGATGCAAGTCTGTCTGCTGAATTTTATTACACGGACTATCCGTTTCATCTTGAAGCCTCTTAGACAGCCCACTATCGTCTCAGACATTATTGTAAGCTTCTTCTCTTTCTTCTTCCCCTTTCTTATATCTAAATTTCTTAAATAGCAGTGACTCATTGATGTAGAGTGGGTCGTGTACAATTTCATGGCTAAGATGGATCAGAAAAGGCCAGATCTCTCTGCGGAACTGGTCTAGACCATCATAACCTTAGAACGGGCGTATCTCACAAACCAGAATGAGTTATCTGACGTGCCGTATATGATTTTGGGGTAGGATGATCTACTTTAGCCACCCAACTCGCTATGCCAGGTTGCGCATGCCAAATTTGTGCGATTCCATCATATCGATGGTGATTTTTTATTTTTTATCTTTCATTTTTACTATTTATAGTAAGTTTTAGTTTGATTATAACTCTTCATCCATTGGGCTTTAGGAGTTGCATCCAACAAGAAAGTGCTTAGAATAATTTGAAGAATTACATGGTTGAGCCAAATAGGACACTTACTATTTTTGGCCAAAAACCATGAGGTCGACCGTCCGTTTATAAATATTAAATAGTAAGTTTACTATTTATAATAAGTCACGATTTCTAGGAGTTTTAGTTGTAGTTTAATTCTGAAACTTCTTCCTTGTTGTCATGTCATTATTTAAGAAGTTGTAAGCTCGTTTTAATCATCAATCAATTTATTACGAATTTCTACATCATGGTATCTCCATGAGGAGTCCAGAGAAATTCTGTGGATTCGGAATAGTTATCCCCTGAGAACATGCTCCCCTGTGTCACTCATCCACCATATTATACGAGTACATGCTCAATAGATATATGGCCATCGTTGTGGATGGAGCATACCCAAAACGTCTATTTGCTTGAATTTAAACTGTTGACTATTTTTATGTGAATCATCCATTGGATGGGTAGGACTTCCTGGTCAATTTGATTTTTGGGACTTGTTCTATCCATAATATCAACCAAGGAATTTGATTGAAAACAATTGAAGGGTTAGGATTGTTGATTTTCCTGATATGCCCCATTTAAAAGCTTGCTTACTAGTCTGACCTTTAATAAATAAGGCATCAAAATGGAAGTGCTTATGCCCTTACTAATCATGTATGATCCATGCTGTTTATTAGGGCGGTATCATGGTCGGTCCCACGTTTTTGGGACGCAGTGACAAGTTCAGTAATCTATTTTTTCCACGCCAAAGCTTCTATACCACGGCCACCTTGGCGAAACTCGGGACCATGTTCTACTTTCTCTTTGAAGGATTGAAGATGGAGCCCATGTTGATACGCAAATCCGGTAAAAGGGAAGTGATGATAGCCGTGTGGGGCATATGTATTCCTTTGATTCTATTCACATGCATTTATTACATCCTAATAAAATTCCTTGGAAGTATTTTCAGTAAGTGGATGTTAATGCCACTACTAAATGTATCATTATCCATCACAGCCTTCCCTGTTATTCAGCCCATCCTCACGGAGCTCAACCTCCTCAATACGGAGCTCGGCCGGATCACCTTGTCCATAACACTGATCAACTTTGCTACATCATGGGTTTTTACTTTGATCCATGATTCGGTGATAAATGGTTCGATCTTTCCCGTGATGTCATTGATGTACTTGATTTGCATATTTTCAGTAGCTCTATTTGTTGTATTTGTAATACGGCCAGTTGCGTTGTGGATTATTCGTCGGACACATGTGAAGGGAGTGGCGGACAAGAGCTATATCATCGCTTTCCAATTCATGACATTGGTCATTGGGTTCACCGGCAATATGCTCGGCACGACTGTAAATACTGGGCCTTTGATGATGGGGTTGGCAACGCCAGATGGGCCACCGCTGGCAGCGGCCATTGTCGAGAAAACCGAGTCTATCGTTAATGTGATCTTTTTGCCTCTCTTCTATGCCACCATCGGTTTGAGGACCAATATGTTGATGATCACGGATTGGAGAACTTTCACTAGCATGGAAGTTCTGTTCATCACTGCATTTATGGGGAAACTGGTGGGGACCATTTTGCCTGCTTTGCATTACCAGATTCCTCTCTCTGATGCGCTCGCCCTGGGGCTCATCATGAACTTTCGCGGCATCGTGGAGATGATCTTGTTTGTTCATTGGCATGATGAGAAAGTAAATTTTCTTTCTATATTTCTAGTCATTTTTCATTCCAATTTTCTCTTTGTCAAAGGAAGCAAAGTCTAGTTACTAGCACGCCAGCAGCCCATAAATCTATTTAGTTTGCCTATTCATTGATTTTAGCCAAGGGTGCGCTTGGTTGCACCAAATATCATGTAATTTGTTGCAAGCCAGTTGTCTCCCTTGGAATTGAAAAAGGGAAAAACCCTGAATTTTGAATCACCCTGGAATTGAAATCCAAGATTTTGAGGAATTCTGAAGGACCCCACTTTTACAAATCCTGGATTTCAATTTCCAACTGTCCAAAATCCAGAATTTTGAGGGTTTGCCAAAACAACCCCTTTCACCTGAAATTTTCTTGGGGAATTTGGTTTTACAAAAAAAAAAAAAAAAAAAAAAAAAAAAAAAAAAAAAAAGCCTTCCCTTATTTCTAAGTACCAGAACTTATTTTTTGGTGAGTGAAATTTTAGTGCCCCTCTTCTAATATTTTTAATAGAGAAGGATAGAGTGGTAGGGTACATGGGTGCGTGTATGGCTTCCAAGCAAGTGCCTCCCATCATAATGATCATACTAACCAAATTTAGCCCTATCCAATTACTATGTGGGTGAAAAACATTAAAAAGTAAAACAATGTACACCACCAAAAAACCTTCAAATGTCATAAATACATGGTGGATTCACTTGTTGGATGGCTAAGATGTCATAAATACACCACTAGAGTCCGACAAAACTCATCTCTACCACTTTTCTTTTTATTTTTTTATGGGGAAGGGAATTCTAGTCATTTCACTCAAAAAAAAAAATTCACATTTTTGGTACTTTACATATGTCAAGAATCATAGCTAAAATAAATATTTTGGAGGAATTTTGTGGAAAAAAAAAAATCCCTATTTTTAATCATTATTAAAATATTGACTCAAGTAGTTAACCCGAATTAAGTTGTGAAAAGGCATAGACCATGATGAAAATATGGACCCAAAGTCAAGCATAAACTGCTCAAGTCTTCGAGTAACCTGACTTAGCTGGCCATGGAGTTGAGTCGAATTTCTAGGTCTTTAAACTATCATTGTACTAAGCCCTCCTAAAAGTTCATAAGTTAGGCCAAATTAAAAGGATCATGGTGGATTATTGGTTTCAAAATACAGCCTGGATTATTAAAATTAAAATAAAATAAAATAGTGGAATCGGGCGGGATGTGTTCGAAACATGGTCCAGATTATAAGTATCTTGGGTTTGGCTGTGATGGGTCCAAAATACCACCTCCCCTTTTCAAATATATTGGCTTTTGAGTCTCTTAGCCATTGGCCCCACCCAATCTAGTACCCAAACTTTATGCATGTTGGATTTGGACCATCCAATAATAGACCCAATTCAAACGACACAAGTGACACTTAAAAGCCCTTCAACTTAGATAATTCAGGCAACTGACTAATATGTAGTCTACATTTTAAGAAAAATAAAAAGGAGAAAAAGTAGTCAATTGCTTGACACCAAGACGGATGGAATGCAGTAAACTCTACTTTTCTAAGGCTTGTTTTAAAAGACTAGCAAATTTGTGCTTTATCAAATCTCCACAAACCTAAAATATATAAGCAGTGGAAAAGTCACCAGAAGCTAGGATGACATGTGTTGCAGCATAAAAAATACAGTGCACCATATGTAAATAAGATAATTAGAAAATGTTGCAGGGTATTTAATAAAAAGTCTATATTAAATATGGAATTAGAGATTAGATCCAAACTATAGATAATTAGTTAGGGTCTGGATTCTCTTAGTACAGATGAAACACAAAATCAACCAAGACCCAACTTATTTGTACTCAGACCCAACCTAAGATTGTTTGTTAATGGGCTGGGTCAATGCTAAGAAATAATAATAATAATAATAATAATAATAATAATAATAATAATAATAATAATCTTACTTTGATGTTCTTGAAATGTGCAGCTGCTGAGGCACCAAGACTATGGGATATTGGTGTTGACGATGGTCTTGTTTACGGCTATTTCAACTCCATTGGTTCATATTTTAACAAGAAATTCGAGGCCATACACGCCCTACAACCGGAGAACCATGGAACACTGCAAGCCTAGAACAGAGCTATGCATACTAACATGCATAAATAGCCAAGACAACGTCCCAACCATAATCAATCTCCTTGAAGCAACTTACTCTACCTTGGAAAACCCTATATGTGTCTATATCTTGAACCTGGTTGAGCTTGTTGGTCGCGCCATCCCCATTCTCATTGAACATGACAAGATCAAGAGGTCATCCTCAGTCAATCAATCCAGCTACATTGTTGGCGCCTTCTGCAACTACGAGCAACGCAACAATGGATGCGTTGCGGTCCGACCGTTCACCACCATGGCCCCTTACAGCACCATGCACCACGACGTATGCAAGCTTGCATTGGATAAAAAGGTGTCACTAGTGATAGTTCCCTACTACAAGCAACAAGCAATCAACGGAATGGATATAGTGGACCGCGGTTTTCGGACCATCAATCCACAAATCCTAGCCCATGCTCCTTGCTCGGTTGGGATCCTCGTTGATCGTGCTAAGCAAAGTGGCAATGTGACCAGTTACATGGGCAATAACGCGTACCGGGTTGGTGTAATATTCATGGGTGGCTGTGACTGCCGTGAAGTGTTGTCCCATGCTTTGCGCATGTCAGGCAACCCACTCGTTACGATTACTGTGATGCGGCTCATGATGGCAGAAGGCATGAGGGATTGTATGGTAGAGAAGCAGCTAGATGATCAACTGGTGGCCCACTTCAGAATCGAATGTATGGGCAATGATCGAATGGTGTATAGGGAGGAAGTGGTCAGCAATGGTGAAGAGACTGTTACTGCAATCCGCTCCATGGGGAGTGATTATGATCTTATGATGGTGGGCCGACGAGTAGGGATGGGGACAGTGCTTCTTGAAGGGCTGATAGATTGGAACCATTGCCCGGAGTTAGGGGTGATTGGCGATATCTTGGCTGCACCTGACTTCTTTAATCACCCAGTCTCCGTGCTAGTGGTGCAACAAGGTCGACGTGGGAGTAGTGCCATCCAAAATCCTGGACGAAGCATGAGAGATGCCTTCATCTCATGAGATTGTTTGCACTTTTGTCACCCCAGATTTTGATTAAGTACTGAAAGAGACAGGCTTGTAGGGATCAGCATCATTTTCTTTATTGGTGCGTAGAAAAAATGTTCAGTTGAGTGCCTCAAATTTTATTTATTTATTTTACTCTATTCTCAGCTCAAGAGATAGATACTATTGACCCACCTCATCGTACATCCAGACCGTTCATATTGGTAGTCCTACCGTAGATGAGGCCATCCAAGGTGGTACTTACCAGATGAACAGTCTGGATCTCTACCTGGTGGGGCAGAAAGGTAAACCTTCTAACAAAACTAGTATTTAACATATTTTTGCTAGCCAATCTACACTTCACCATATGTACCAGTCTAGCATATAGGTCATTCGATCCATGCCTTCCGTAAGGTTCCTAGCACCATTTAGATGTCGTTGCCAAAAAATCAAGCCAGTCATGTGTTTGGCTCAAATTCGGTGGTGTGCCGTGCATATTTTTACGAGCATGCTAGAGCCAAATGCAGCTCGATTCAAACCAAACTCCATTTTAACCCCTAGCATTGAGATAGATTGTGAGAGAACCTTGCAGATCAGTTGTCTATTCAGTCAGCAATCGTGTGAGATCAAGCAGTCTACGGAGGGTTCATCCTTCTATGGGGTCTTTTTGGCTTTCAATCAAAAGGACTTTAATTAATAACCATGTTAGGGACAATTGTTCAACAATTGCACCATAAAAATAGAAAATCCAATAAATAATTAAGGTGGGATTGTATTGATAACATTTAAAACAAATATACTTGCGATCAACTCAACAAGTGATACAAAATTATCAATGGTCGGAAAATCTTTGGCCGACCGTTTGGAAATTGGTGAATGCGGGACTCTAAAAGAAACTACGAGCAACTATGCCTTGATGAGCAAGGGAGAGTTAAACTAAACTAGTTCTCCCCGTAATCCTACAGTGTGGCACGAATGGATATTAATGAAACTATGATGCATATTATGAGAGTGATGTACTAATAAGCGATGGGGAGTTAAATTAAAGTAAAATGACTATAACCAATCTTCCTTGTAATCCAATAGTGTGTTGTGAACAAAGGGCTCTAAAAATGAAAGAACAATGCTATCTGTGTTGAGAGCAATATTGCACTAATGAATGATGAAAAGTAAAACTATTATATAAAGGTCCCTGGACACTAAGATAAATAGTATTGCACTGTGTCAAGAGCTCGAGAACTCTATTTTTTGCCTTATTTATATATAACATGGAGTGGTTGCTGGAGAGTTATCATTGTAAGGTCCCATGCCTCATGCAGGATCATCTCAATCGAGCAGAATGGAAGGTCTCATGCCTCCTGCAGGATCGTATGCGGCGGCAGCAGCTTCTGCTCAACCTGTCCCTAATTTCAAGAAATACAGGGATGTTGCAGATGACTTTCTTTCATTGCCCGCTCCACCAACATCCATTGCGGACCCTAGAGTGGTCGCGCATCGTCTGCAACTGCTGAGCCTCGCCGTGGTGGGATGTTCATCTAGTCCACTCATCTCCGTGTCGCGGGCCACGGCTGCAATCAGGGACTCCAAATTCCAAGCGTCGTCGGTAGATATTGTCCGAATCTCCCCGTTGAAGTTTCTAATTACTCTAAAATCACGGGCGGAGTATGAGGATTTCCTGAAGGATAGCCGATGGGTATTTCTTCGGTGTGCCCTTGGTGTTCAACGGAAGTCCTACGTGAAGAGGGGCACTGGATTAGGCTTTTCGGAATCCCGACACATGCTTGGATGGAGACGGTAATTATTGATTTGGGTAGCTATTTCGGTAAAGTCACAAAAATCGACAGCATTAGCAAATTCGGCCTCTTCCAGGTGCATGCTCGTATTAAGGTAATCCTCACTCCTGGAACTAATTTCAATTAAGTCCTCTCTTTGCAGGTTGCAGATAGAACCTTTCCCATTGTTGCTGAATTGGAACCCAGTTATACCGGGGGAGCTCCTACCCCCTCCCAGTCAGCACCGCAGAAGCAGCCCAAAGCTTTTGAATGTACGAAAGAATGGGTGGTCAACAGATTTCACAACCACCCGACCACTCCTCCTATAGACTCTCTAGTAAGTGATAAGGCCACAAGGTCAGAGGTTTCAAATCAGGTCCCTCTAATATGTTATACTATGGACCCAGTAATAGAAGACAAGGCACCTCCACCTCAACCTCATCCCGTATGCAGTTTGGATGTTCTCGCCCCAACAGATATTTGAGCAGCCCACTCAATGCAGCCCTCTCACAGTTGCCGCGACCCTATGTGCTCCTAACATCTCTGCCGTTGTCACTACTAGTACCATTATTCATGGTGCTGAATAACACTCCACCCCACACTCTGCTCGGCTATTGGGTGAGGCACAACAAGTTAGGCTGAAACCTTCTACAGATATGGTAATGTTGAATCTTGATCAGATGAGGCACCCTTTGGCCTCTGATATCCCTATTACGTCTGCTCAACACTGGGGTGAGGCGCATTTCCGCTCACGCTCCGCAGGATGTTCTCTATTACCCTGTGATGATGGCAGTTGGGAGATGAATAGAAATGATTTTGCTGACCTGTTCAGTATTCCTCAAATTCATCCCTGGAACGGAAAGCAGTAACATTCCATTGTTCCTGATCTAGGAACTGAGAGGCAGCTGGACCCCGGGGAACAAATTGCTGAAGAGGACACGGAGTTGGAAATGCGGTACTCTACTGCAGCTGTTCATCCAGACTCCATTGGTGTTAGTAGCTTGACTAGACTTCAACAACAATTGTCTAAAGCTGGGGAACCGCCGCTGTTTTTCCCGCCGAAGGCTAGAGTCCAGGATGGCAGGATTGAACTTCAAGTGGATTTGTCTCCTTTCTTCCACTTAGCTGCCATAGATATGGTAAGAAACACTGTGGTAATGAGTCAGATCAAAACTTCACGAACAATACAGAGCATGATCAGCTATTTACGTAGAACTCAGAGCAAGGTGAAGCAGGATTGGAAGGTGAACCAGACGCAGGAAAAGTGCTTCACAGATTGAAGCCTTACAAAAGTAGGCAGGGCACAACAGGGGGCAACAACTTGCTAGGATGATTTGCACTAGCAAGATTTCTTTCTCCAAAGGATACTGGGAGTTGAGATTACGCAGACAAAGGCGAAGGGCTGTGAATATCAGAGGTGTTCTGAATGGATAAGACCTTAATATGGAATGTTCGTGGAATAGGGAACCAACGCTCTTTAAGAACTACGAAGAGGCTTATTAGGGATCATAACCCCTGGATTGTAGTGTTACTTGAACCAATGCTCAGTGATGATAAGAGGGTGGGAGTTGACTTGTCTCTCGGTTACCACTCATCCTGTTCTAATGGGGATGAAGGGGGTAAAATCTGGGTTTTCTGTAAATCCTCTATCCCTTACTCAGTTATTAATATGTCTAGTCAATCTCTTTCTATTCTTATCAACCTGCAGGATGTGGCCATTCCCATCACCCTCACCTTTGTCTATGCTAGCTGCTTGCGGACTCTTAGGAGAGCTTTGTGGATGAGCTGGCTGCCATGTCATCCTCGGTGAATGGTATTTGGGCGCTCGGTGGGGATTTTAATGTCGTCATGGACTCCTCTGAGAGAAGAAGTAGAAGCCAACTGGATAGCGCTAGTTCAACTGATTTTTCCAATGCAATTAATACTGCAGGGCTGCTAGATGCAGGTTTCACGGGGAACAAGTTCACTTGGAGTAACAATCGAGCAGGTACCTCCATGGTGTGGGCGAGACTAGACAGGGTCCTCATTAATGCTTCTTGGGCGGTTCTCTTCCCCGCCTTCTAATTACAACACCTGCCTAGGATTAACTCAGATCACGCCCCTTTACTTTAGGTTTTCCCTCCACCTCTTCCCAATGGCCCTAAGCCGTTCATATTTCAATGGATGTGGACTCAGCATGAGTCTTTTCAGCAGGTCGTAAGCATAGCTTGGAAAAAGGCAGAATCTCAGCACCCAGTGTATAATGTGATTGTGAAGCTGAAGGCAGTTAAACAGGATCTAAAAATTTGGAACAAGGAAGTGTTCGAAAACATCTTCCAGCAAGTCCGTCAGGCCGAAAGGGATCTAGGTGAGCTTGAGGTCAGTGTTATTAACGTGGATGCCTCGATCAGGCCCTCGCCTCAGCAGCTCAATGAGATCAGATTAGCTACCGATAATCTCAATAGGCTGGAACTGATGCAGGAGTTTTATTGGAAGCAGAAGGCCAGAATTGATTGGCTAGCAGAAGGCGACAGAAAAATAAAATTTTTCCACGCTTCTGCGTGTGCTAAACACTGCAGGTCTCTCATCCGCAAGATTACGACAGATTCGGGCCAAGATGTTGAAGATCCAGAAGGTATAAAAGCTGAGGCGGTGGACTTTTTCAAGCATCAGTTCAGCGCCTCAACTGTTTCAGATGCGCACCACATTGTTCAGATCATCCCACAGTTGGTTTCTCAGCAGCAGAATCATAGGCTGATGGCTCTTCCGACTCTTCTGGAGGTGAAAAAGGCCGTTGAATTTATTCCCACGGATGCCGCAACGGGGCCGGATGGTTTCTCAAGCGCTTTCTTTGTTTCGTGTTGGGAAGTGGTGGGCCTAGATATCCAGAATGCCATCATTCATCTCTTCTAAGGCGGTAAAATTCCCAGGTTCGTCACTACCTCTCTCATCTGTTTAATCTTGAAGAAGCAATCTCCAAAGAAGCTTTCAGACTACCGTCCTATAAGTTTATGTAATTGCCTATACAAGATATTTGCTAATATTGTGGCTACTAGATTGAGTGAGATCCTTTCGTCGATCATCTCCATAGAGCAAGGGGCTTTCATCTCAGGTTGTCTCATCTCCGAAAATCTCACTCTCAGCCAGGAGCTTTTAAGGGACATTTCTAAGAAAGTTCGGGGTGGGAACATTATTCTTAAGTTAGACATGGAGAAAGTGTATGACATGGTTGATTGACATTTCCTCAAGCAGGTCCTTTCTCGGTTCTGGTTCGGTACAAGTTGGGTAGACTTGGTGGAGAAATGCTGGGGTAACAATTGGTTCTTAGTGATAGTCAATGGGGAGGCGACTGGTTTCTTCAAGTCATCCAAAGGATTACGACAGGGAGATATCCCCTACGCTTTTCATTATCGTAGCGGAGGCCCTTAGTAGGGGCCTTAAGTCCTTGCTGGATCAAGGTCGGTGTACCCCTTTTAAAACCCGCAGGGGCTGTCCGCGTGTTTCCCACCTCCTATATGCCGACGACACCCTCCTATTCCTTAATGGGGGTCTCGCCTCTCTTCGGGTTATAAGAGGCTTTCTCGACATGTATTAAGCATCTTCGGGCCAAAGCATTAATCTTAGCAAAAGTTATTTTGTCTGCGCTAACAAGATGCTGACATCAAGGGTAAGAGCCATCAAGGAAGTCTTAGGGATTTCTAGGTCCTCCTCAACTTTTACATATCTGGGAGTTCCCATCTCGGCGGGAAGAGTAAAATCCAATATGTTTCAACCTTTGGTGGATAGGATAAAAGGGCGAATCCAGGGATGACAAGCTAGGATTCTATCTCAGGCAGGTAGAATGGTCCGCATCAAACATGTTCTGGGAAGTATCCCTATCCACTCTCTTGCAGTGGCACATATTCCTTTGCAGGTACTGCATTCTTTGGAGAGGTGTTTCTGCAACTTTTTTTGGGGTGGTCGCAAGGTAAAAGGAAATTACACTGGCTGAATTGGAAGATGATGGCAGTTCCTTTTGAAGAAGGGAGGCTGGGTTTCAGGAGGCTTCATGAAGTCATGCAAGCCTTCCATTTGAAGATGGCGTGGAGTATCCTTTTTCAGAAGGTCGAGAGCTTGTGGGGCAACTACATGGCTGCCAAATACAATCTTTTTCTGCATCCAGACGGAATAAATAGGCGATGCTCCTTTGCTTCCCCTCTTTGGAGTCAAATTCATGCCGAGCTTTCCCTCTTATCTCCGCTTGTTCAGCGGCGGATCGGGGAGGGGGCATGTCTTCTGTGGCTGGAAAACTGGACTGGGCTAGGCCCACTAAAGGATCTCGTAGTCTCTCCCATCCCTGATGTTTTGATGGATATGCAGGTTAGAGATTTTTTGGGCCCTTGCGGCCCGCTGCCTCATTCAGCAGCTTACAGCTTCCTTCCTCAGCAGGTTATTGATTATATATTCCAAGGAGGCTTCAGCTTATCAGAAGGTCCTGATACCATTTTCTGGCCAATGTTCCCTTTCGGCAAGTTCACTGTCAGCTCGGTTAAAAACATTTGTAGGTCTCCTTCTCCGCCGATGGTTTGGTCCAGAAACTTGTGGATCGATGTGCTGCCGCCAAAGATCTCTATGCTTGCGTGGAAGATCCTTCAGAATGTAGTCCCGGTGGACGAAGCGGTTCAGTCCAGGGGCGTGCAGCTAGCTTCAGCGTGCATCTGCTATGGTTTCGAGAATTAGAACAAAAAATCTGTCGAGACCATCTCTCATCTCTTCCTTCATAGTAGCATGGTGAAGGCACTCTGGCATCACGTGGGTGACCTCCTCCACCTCCCTATTATGCCAGCCCATTCTTTTAGCAGTCGGCTTGCGCAGTGGAAGAGTGCATCCTCTGCCTCAGGTAGGATATCTGATGCGCATAGAGTAGCCCCTTTCTTACTATGTTGGGTGGTGTGGAAAGCCCGCAATGCTGCGAGGTTTGACAACAGAACAACCTCCATTCCCGCTCTGTTTGCTAAGATGGATTGGTGGCTGCGGTATGTTTTTGTTCGGAAAGGATTTAGGTCGGTCCAGAATCTGTCCACGCCAACCGTTCACAGGACCTCGGGGTCGATCCCCACGGCATAGTCGAATGTTGTGCGCTGGATAAAGCCTAGTTGTGATTGGTCAAGATTAATGTCGACGGGTCATGTAGGGGTAACCCGGGGATCTCAGGTGGTGGGGGAATCTGCAGAAATGATAAAGGTGAGGTCATGTTTGCTTTCTCCGTTGCGTATGGGCAAGGGACAAACACGTGTGCGGAGATCCGAGCCATTCTAGATGGCTTATCCCTCTGCCTTCAACGTGGTCTCAATAAGGTTGAGATTGAATCCGACTCACAGCTAGTAGTGAACATTCTGAACGGCAATTCTTGTCCGAGCTGGAAATGGAGCTACTGGCTCAGGAGGATCGAGAATCTCAGACTGCTGGGCCAAACTCGCATTGCTCACATCTACAGGGAGGCCAATTACTCGGCCAACGCTCTGGCCCGTATTGGGTGCGCTACCCAATGTGTCTGTCTCTACTCTTTTGTTGTTGAGCTGCCGAATCTTATTAGGGGCCTGCTTTTCTTAGATAAGGTGGGCCTGGGGGCGTGTAGAGGACGTGAGGGCACAGACTAATCTTTTGTAATTACCTTTCTGTCTTTTTCTGGTCATGATAGGTTTGCCTAGGTCTTTTTTTTGGGCAGGCCCGAATGTTTTCCGTTTCTTTTATGAATGAATACAAACGCCTTTTTCAAAAAAAAAAAAAAAATTCATATCCTTCCAATAAAAAATAAAATAAAATAAAAAATCATTGTAACTGCCTTTTCACATTCTGATATGTCAGTAATTATTTAGGCCACTAAACAAGTGTAGCCTATTTGTAAGTGCTATTATGTTTAACGCACATGTTACACCTGGTTTGCCAAATTTTGTCTTGTCAAAACAACTTAACATAGTGTTCTTTAAGTTAAAGACAAGTTCAAGTCTAGCTTATGTTCAAGTTGAAGTCAAGCTAAAATTTAAGTCACGTGGATCAAGATGAAAAGTTTACCTTCAAGTTCAAGTTCTACTAAAAATGCTAGTTGAAGATCAAGCTCCGAGTACAAGATCAAGCTTCAGGTGAAAGTTCAAGTTCTACTAAGAATGCTATTAGAAGATCAAACTCCAAGTGTAAGTTCAATTCCTACTGATGAGTCTTCTAAGTATAAGATCAAGCTCCTTTGAGAAGTTCATGTTTTTATTCCTATGAAGTTCAGTCCATATAGGTAATTTAAACCTAGAAAGACCTTAGGTTTAGGGGGGCTTTCAAAACATATTTAAATTGGGTTTTTATACTTATAATTGACTAACTTTTGACTTGTCCAAATTCTGTTTCGACCAGTCTAAGAAATTCCTCGACTGGTCCAAGAAACAGCTGAAGTATAACAGAATTTCTGTTGTGTCTTCAACCAGTCGAGTGGAGTCCTCGACCAGTCAAAAGTTTCTCGACTCGAAGTCCAACAACTATAATCTAATCGGATTATAGTTGTTGGACTAGTAGAAGGTCATCCTTGACCAGTCGAATAGGCTCTTCGACTAGTCGAAGATCTGTTGAATCTTATCCCGCTCGAATTTGAAAATTTGTTGGAACTGAATCCGGTGCTTCGACTAGTCGAAGGAACAGATTTTGTGACTATAAATTGAGGTCCTTTCTCAATCCAAAAATACAACTTAAGCCTATTAAAGCCCTAATTCAAGATAAAGAGAAATCTCATTTATTGTCAAGCTATCAAGCGGTATTTATAATTTTATTTTATAGCTTTTTCATTAATTCTTTTATCTCAAAATTTTGTCATTCTGATTTATCAAAAAGAGTGTTTACTCTTATTGAGATTTGAGGGAATTAGTGCAAGTAGCCATTGGGTATAAATCTAGTTAAAATTAATTAGAACGGCATGAACCTTTTCTATTGGACTGAACATCGAACATTCGACATTCAAGAAAAACGATCTACAACTACAACATCTTCTTCGGTGAAGATAAATATCAATTTACTTTCTGTATAATTGGTTTTTTATGAGATAGCAAAAAATTTTCATTTGTTGATTTTTCTGAGATAGCCAGAAAATCTCAGTGTGGATTTTTGTTTGTGATAGCCTTTTAAAATCACAACTGTATCAGGTTTTAAGGTGACCTTGTGAAAACCTTGTTCATATTGAAAGTCGAGAATACGAGGTTTGTAATCTTGAGAGTGGAGTAGGTGTGGCTATTTGAGAACAATTGGTGTACACACTGAACCACTATAATTCTTGGTGTTTATGGTGAATGTTTACTCTTTGCAAATGTGAAGATTGGTTGTAATTTTATTTATACAAATGTGGTGAATGCTTGTAATAGATAGCTCTTTTGGATCTTCCTAGACTATTTTTCCTTATTTATTTATTATTTTAGCAAGTTAATTTTTATTTGACATAGTCCTATTCACCCCCCCTCCCCCCAGGACTGTTAAGCTCGCCTTTTCAAGTGGTATCAGAGCTAAATTACTCTTTTTTGGATTAATTTCCTGAGTTAAAGATCTAGAGCTTTAATTATGTCAAATTTTGATTGCTTATCTATTACTAGGCCACCACCTTTTGATGGCTCTAACTATACATATTGGAAAGTCAGAATGAGGATTTTTCTAAAATCCTTAGATGAAAGCGTGTGGCAAGCCACTGTAACCAAATGGAAACCTGTTTGAAGTATTAGGCAGTGATGGAACTAAATCTATGAAAGAAACTGCATTTTATTTATGGACTACACTTCAAAAAAGTGAAAGCAGTGCTAATGTTAAGGCCTTAAATGCCATAACTTGTGCTCTATCACCTGATGAATTCAAGATAATTATTTCATGTGATACTACAAAACAAGCCTGAGATATTCTTGAAATGACACATGAAGGAACTTCTATAGTCAAGAAATCAAAAGTTCAAATCCTCACTACAAGATTTGAGAAAATTTGTGTGGAAGAAAATGAAACTTTCATGGACTTCTATATGAAACTAAATGATATAGTAAATTCCATGTGAGGTCTAAGAGATGGAATCCCAGAAAGCAAGGTCTGTACAAAAATACTGTGATCTCTTTCTGAGAGATTCAATTCTGAAGTAATTGCCATTTAGGAATTAAGAGATACTGATTAAATGAAGGTTGCGGAGTTAGTTGGTTCTCTCCAAACGTATGAGTTAAATTTTAAAGCTCCTAAAGATAAGTCCATTGCTCTTAAATCGTCTAAATTTGTTTCAAAAGAAAATTGTGTTAATTCTGATGTTGAAGATACAGAAGATGATATGGCTTTACGGACTTGCTAAAAAATTTTACAAAAATTTCAAAAACAAGAAAAGGAAAGGAAAAACTAAATCTTAGAAATCTGTAAAGGACGGTCAATGTTTCAACTGCCATGAATATGGGCACTTGGCGAATAAATGTCCAAAAATGGATAAGTAAAAAAGAAAGGGTATGTTAGCTACTTGGGATGAATCATCCGGCTCTGAAAGTTCTTCTGAGTCTGATGAATCAGAACAAGAAAATATAAATGATGTAAAATTCCTAATGACTATATCCAGAGTCACCTCCTCAGATAGCTATAACTTATCTAATTATGAAAATCTCAAGAGTGACCCTAAAATCGAGAATGAAGATGATCTTCAAGACACTTACAATGCCTTATACAGGGAAAGTTGCAAAATTGCCGTCAAACTAAAAATTCAGAAAGAAAAATATCTTAAATTATAAGAAGAACTTGAAAACAATGTTTTAGAAAAATCTCATCTTTCAGATTGTTTTGAAAAAATAAAACTAGACTTAAATTTCAAAACCTCAGAGTTAAAAAAAACTCAAAATTGAAAATGAGAATCTAAAACTCAAAATTTCTTCTCTTTTGAGTTCTAAGGATACTTGGAGATATGCCCATGGAGACCCAAAACTGCAAAAACTGTTAACCTCATCCAGAAAATGTGGTGACAAATCAGGTCTAAAGTATATCAAAGATAATTCTTAGAATAACAAGAACTCATCTCTTATATTTGTAAAAGGAGAATCATCAAACTCAAAAGGTAAGAATTTGAGAAATTATGGTCGAAATGATTTCAAAAATCTAAAACCTTTTCAACTTTCTAAGATTAATTCTAATACCAACAACTATAGAAATCAAAGATATAACAAACCTTCTTTAGCTGAAAAACTAGTGGACTTACTCAAAGAGCTTCTAAAATCCAACTCAGATGAGATCGGATTTAATTGAAAGTGGAGAAATTCCAACTCCCAAATACAGAGAAAAACCAATGGAACTCTTAAACCTAGAACCATAATGAAATGGGTTCCAAAGGTTACATGTCTTGTTGCCTACACAGCCTTCAAAGCCACTAGCCATTCAAAATGGTACTTGGATAGTGGATGTTCGAGACATATGACAGGTAACAAAGAACTATTCACCAACTTCAAGGAAGTAAATGACGGATCAGTTATTACTTTCAGTGATGGAGGCAACTGCAGAATCATAGGCTAAGGTATTGTTCAACTATCTAATCTTCCTCCATTTGAGAATGTTTTGTATGTTAAAGGTCTTAAGCATAACCTTCTAAGTATTTCTCAAATTTGCGATAACAAACATAGTGTAAAATTTACTAATCATGGATGTGAGATTTCAAATGAGAAGGGAAGTATGATATTAAATGGTCGTAGGACTTCTAAGAATTGTTATATTATTAATGACTCATGCTCTTCTAATTTTTCATGTTACATGGTCCAAACAGACAAAATAGAACTATGGCATAAACGTCTTGGACATGTTAACTTTAGAGATCTTTATACATTGAGCAAAAGAGATCATATTTGTGGCTTACCCAAATTGAAAAAGATAGAAAAGATTTGTGGCGCATGTCAGATTGGCAAGCAAATCAATAGTCATAAGAAAGTAAACTCCTTAGCCACAACCAAACCTTTTGAACTGCTCCATATGGATTTGGTTGGACCAATAAGAACGGAGAGTAGAGGTGGAAAGAAGTATTTTCTGGTTATTGTTGATGATTTTAGTAGATATACAAGGGTAGCTTTCTTAAGAGAAAAATCAGAGACTCTGCATGAAGTTAGAAGAATTCTAAAACGAATTCAGACTGAAAAAATAGTACTTGTGATCAAAATCAGAAGTGATCATGATACTGAGTTTGAAAATAATAATTTTGAGAAGTATTGTTCAGACCATGGTATATCACATGAGTTCTCTGATCCTAAAATACCTTAACAGAATGAGGTTGTTGAAAGAAAGAGCAGGGTGTTACAGGAAATGGCCAATGTTATGCTAAATAACATGAACTTACCAAAAAAGTTATGGGCTGAAGCTGTTAATATTGCTTGCTACATTTTCAATCGTGTGTATGTTATAAAAGCAAAAGACAAAATAGCCTATGAGTTATGGTTCAATAAGAAGCCAACAGTCAAATACTTTCGAACAGTCAATAAGAAGCCAACAGTCAAATGGTTCAATAAGAAACCATTTGAGTGTGTCTATAAAATTTTTGTAAATATTTTTACCTACGAAACAATTCGTCGGTAAAAGTTTTTAACTTATTTTTTACCGATGAAAAAATTCATCGGTAAAAGTTTTGTAAATATTTTTACCTACGAAAAAAATTGTCAGTAAAAGCTTTTTACTTATTTTTTGCCGTCGAAAAAATTCATCGGTAAAAGTCTTACCTTTGCCGACGAAATTTTTTTTCGTCAGTAAAAGCCTTTACCGTCGATCTTTTACCGACGAAAATTTTCGTTGGTAAAACTTTTTACCTACGAAATTTTGGCTTTTAGCAATGAAAATTTTCGTCGGTAAAAGTGGGATTTCTTGTAGTGTAATGCATTGTGTGCCAATCAAATGCTACCTCGATTTCGAGTTCTTCACCATATTTTCATGTCCAATGTGTATCCTCAATCAGGGAATAAGTCAGAACTTACTCCCTTCATGGCTAATATTCTACACTCTGTTGTTTCTAGGTACAAGTGTGTCTTCCTTCTCTTATTTGTTACATCATAATTCAGTTTGTTGTCATCCTAGTCATGGTTATATTCCCTTTGCATATCTTATGACTTATATTGCCTTACATTGTAATGTTCTCATTCCTACATCTGAGGCACCCGAGTCAGTATTACCATTTAATAACGCTAATATTTACAAGACGAATCTGAAATATCTTCCAGGCTAGCGAGACAAGAAAGAAGAGGAAGCACCTGCACCACCAGAGGACACATCTATGGATGATATCTTTGCTGAACTTGATGAGTCAGATGATCCAAATTTTCAGCCTTTACAAGTTTCACAAGATAACCTGGCGTAAACTTAAAAATCCTCTATGAAGTACATGAAGAAGTACTTCCACCATATTGTGAGGAGTTTGCATTAGATGGATCCTTCCATGCCTGCTCCTTCCTCAGGATCTGACTGAGTTGATTTCATTTATTGTTTATTTCTATGAGGTTGTATAACTTTATACTTGTTTTGCTTGATGACTTAATACTTTCACTTTGTTTAGATGATCATTTCCTTTATACTATCTTGACTTAATGCTTTATTTCTTCTACATATTTCACATGTTAACATCTTTCTTTCTTTGTCAACTTGTGACAAAAGAGAGAGAGAGAGAGAGATTTGAATGAATGTTGAATATGGTAGAGATTATAAATGTTATGAATGCTTTGCTTGGAATATTGTATGTTTTAAAACATGAAACAGGGAAAGCACAACTTGAGGGGGAGTAGTATTTTTTTATTTTTTATTTTACTCTCTTCAATTACATTATGAGTTCAAGAATACAAGGCTACACTCTGATTCATGTCTCTCTAAGTGTTTTGTCACGAAATTGACAAAAGTGGGAGATTGTAAGTGCTATTATGTTCAACGCACATGTTACACCTGGTTTGTCAAATTTCGTCTTGTCAAAACAACTTAGCATAGTGTTCTTCAAGTTAAAGACAAGCTCATGTTCAAGTTGAAGTCTAGCTTATGTTCAAGTTGAAATCAAGCTAAAATTCAAGTCACATGGATCAAGATAGAAAGTTCACCTTCAAGTTCAAATTCTACTAAAAATACTAGTAGAAGATTAAGCTCCGAGTGCAAGATCAAGCTTCAGGTGCAAGTTCAAGTTCTATTAAGAATGCTAGTAGAAGATTAAGCTCCAAGTTCAAGTTTAATTCCTACTGATGAATCTTCTAAGTATAAGATCAAGCTCCTTTGAGAACTTCAAGCTTCTATTCGTATGAAGTTCAGTCCATATAGGTAATTTAAACCATAGAAAGACCTTAGGTTTAGGGGGCTTTCAAAACATATTTAAATTGGATTTTTATACTTATAATTGATTTAATTTCGACTTGTCCAAATTCTGCTTCGACCAGTCTAAGAAATTCCTCAACTGGTCTAAGAAACAGTTAAAGTATAACAGAATTTCTGTTGCGTCTTCGACGAGTCGAAGGACCCCCTTTGACCAGTCGAAGGTTCCTCGACTCGAAGTCGAGCAACTATAATCTAATCGGATTCAGCTTGCTCGACTAGTTGATCAGACTGTTCGACCAGTCGAACAGGCTCTTCGACCAGTCGAAGATCTGTTGAATCTTATCCCGCTCGAATTTGAAAATTTGTTGGAACTGAATCTGGTGCTTCGACTAGTCGAAGGAACAGATTCTATGACTATAAATTGAGGTCCTTTCTCAATCCGAAAATACAACTTAAGCTTATCGAAACCCTAATTCAAGAGAAAGAGAAGTCTCATTTATTATCAAGCTATCAAGCGGTATTTATAATTTTATTTTATGGCTTTTTCATTAATTCTTTTATCTCAAAACTTTGTCATTCTGATTTATCAAAAAGAGTGTTTACTCTTATTGAGATTTGAGGAAATTAATGCAAGTAGCCTTTGTGTTTAAATCTAGTTAAAATTAATTAGAACTCTGGTCCTTTTCTATTGGACTGAACATAGAACATTCGACATTCAAGAAAAGCGATCTACGGCCACAGCATCTTCTTTGTTGAAGATTACTATCAATTTCCTATCTGCATAATTGGTTTTTTATGAGATAGCCAGAAAATCTCATTTGTTGATTTTTCTAAGAGAGCCAGAAAATCTCAGTGTGGGGTTTTTGTTTGTGATAGCCCTTTAAAATCACAACTGTATCAGGTTTTAAGGTGACCCCGTGAAAACCTTGTTCATAGTGAAAGCCAAGATTACGAGGTTTGTAATCTTGAGAGTGGAGTAGGTGTGGCTGTTTGAGAACAGTTGGTGTACACACTGAACCACTATAATTTTTGGTGTTTATGGTGAATGTTTACTCTTTGCATATGTGGAGAATGGTTGTAATTTTGTCACGCCCCGGACTCGGTAACCGGACTCACAAGGAACCCGATGGCCGGTTCTGGCCGCAACAGCCTCCGTAGTACCCCATTCTCGGCTCCTGAGGCAGGTTTTGATCCTGAGATCCTACAAGGAGGATTTTCATAACAATATAATTATTACCAATATGAGCATACCCAAGATAACAGCAAGTGCATCTGGAAGTAACAAAGGATACACATCACAAAATCTACTAAGAATTTGAACTTTTATAAGCTTACATCAAGTCCGAAAGGACATACATAAGATAATTGGAAAAGAGATAAAAGAGTCAGCAACACTGGAGTCCTCAAGCTCAACTCTATTCCACGCTCTGCTGCTACGACGCCTGCTTAGGATCTCCTGCACGCATTAATCGTACATAAGCTTATAGAAAGCTTAGAGGGTGGTGAAAGTGTGTGACAATGGTGCTCAGAAGAAGATAGAGAATGCAGAAGGGAGTCATGATCAATACCAATACCACTAGCCTTACCAAGGCACTCATGAATGCAAGAAACTATACCAAGGCAGTACGATCATGCAGGAAGCCATACCAAGGCTATATAATGCAATGAGTACTGTAATGCGATGAGTACTGTAATGCAATGAGTACTGGGCGCCATGCCAAGGCGATGCAATATGAGGCTTACACAGCCGATGTAAATGCAATGCGAAGTAATGTCAATGCTCATATCCAATCCACATATCAAGTACATTTCCATCATAAGAAAATCACCGGGGTCCATTACACTACTGGATGACTGCCGCTCTACAGACCTCGCACAGTCAAACGAGCCTAAGAGACCTCACTACCCTGCCCGCGGACAGCCAATCACCAGCAAGGCTTGAAGGTAGAGGACCCATTCACGAGCTGGTCAGACTTAGCCTAACAATGCCCCCTTACATCAGGCGAGTAAGGCCACATCCCTATCCAATCGACTACACGACAGTGGGAGTCGCGGCCTAACGGTATAAGGCCCTCGTGCGCTAATATATTCCACTCGGTCACGGCATTGTAGCAGATCCTTGGTACCATGGAAGTTTTGGAAATTTCACCCATGAGCATCCTATGCACCCGGTATGCTCAAGTAACATTTCCGGTGTCTAAACATGGCTATCCACGATGTATCTGTGGAGGCTACAACCCTGATGAAGCGAAGGTGATAATGCTCATATGTTATGCAATGCCAGATGCATGAATCACACCATCAACTATGCACAATTCCAAGCATCCAACATGCTCAAGAGGGAATACTACATCCCTCAGGAAGGCAATATGCAATGCCCAATGGCACAATCATAACCACACACACAGTGTCATCTAAGCATACAATGATGCACATGGGCCATGAAGATGGGTCTAGACGCATTATGCGGTGATATATAAAGTAGTATACTCCTCCTATCCAAGAAGGGGCCAAGACTAGGTATTTAGACAATATCCATAAGAAATCCCACCTCTAGTGGGGGTCCATTTACCTGGGGTAGCCCATGAGACTAAGCATACAACTACGTGTCTAAGTAACACAGAAGTGGTCTAGCAAGAGTTTATGATGAGTATCTAATCACATTTAGATACAATCGGGCCTAGAGGAATCCATAATGGGGACATTTAACCACCATTCCCCAAGAGGCATCTCAACCATGAACTATATGGATACAAGGCCCAAGGCCCTACATTCAAGATAAGAACACAGGTAACCACATACATATATCCCTCATAATAGGCCATAAAAAGATATAATACCAATTTTAACAACATGGACCCTAAGAGGAGAATTAAGGCCCAAGACTCAATTCCCAATGGCCATAGAATCCATGCATTGAGTTGGACTTGGTGGGCAGCCTGCGTACACAATATACGACTAAATAAGTTTAAGTTTGGATGAAATGGGCCCCACTACATCAGCCCAATAACTAGCAATTTAAGTGGGCAACCAAAACCCTAATACTATCCTTACCTCACCCCATAAGTCCATCAAAATGGTGGAAGTCGGCTCAATGTATGGTTGGGCCAAGCTAGGACGTCCCAGCCCACTTTAGGCCTAAGGAATGTCCCAAAAATCTGATCTAAGATGGGGTCCTCATGTGATCACTAAAGGTGACACAAAGGAACGCACTGATTAAGCCCAAAGATTATAAGAAAACATAAGCATGTAACACGTAAACAAGTTCTCAATATGGTGGGCCCCACAGCCAACTAAAGTCTCAACTATAACAATGTACATTTAAGGCCCTTTGATAAAGTTTTGTTCCGTTTGACTTCCTGGGTCTGCTAAGGTCGAGAAATTACTTAACTATGTGGGAATAATCTCATGAAGGCCAACTATACTCACTGGGGGACCCCACCAAATGGAGAGTATGTATATATCATGAAAAGATTAAGTGGGCCTGTTACTGGGTTGTGAGTCAGTACAGGGCCAAAAGTGAGACCCAACTCACTTATTTTAGAGTCTATCATAAGGGATTGTCAGTATCGACATTTTTAGAAAGATCGCTGTGTTAGGCCAATGATATTATCGTGTTCCATTTTGGTTGGTGAGATGCTCTTGCCCACTGAATAGTTTTGTATTGCCGATGTCAAGCTTGTTTTGTTGTCAAGGTAGTACTTCTGGTTGGGGATGGTAGGCCAAATTGCTAATTTTGTGGCTTAGTGTGATGCTTGTCAGCGTGTCAAGGCCGATCATATGAGGCCTCCTGGTCCCTTACAGTCGTTGAGTGTTCCAGAGTGGAAGTGGGAGCACGTATTGATGGATCTCATCGTAGGTTTGCTGAGATTAGGAGTATTATCCCTATCTGTTCAATGATTGATTGCTTGTATTGCCTTATCTTGTGATTGATGATTGTGATATATATATAAATATATATATGATGTTATGCATTTTGTTGCCTCGATTTTGTCAATTTCGAGGACGAAATTTCTTTGTTGGTGGGGAGGATTGTGAGACCCAACCCGAGTCTGCATGTGTGCATGTGCGTGTGAGTATGCATCTCGTTCATCTTGGTCTCGCGGTCCTACCAGTCAAATTTCGGTGACCCGTGACCATCGGGTAGTGTTTGCATCATCCTTGAGTTCGGTCATGTAAACCCGACTCGGATTGACCTGGGACCTATGCCATTGCGACCGCATCGTCGCCGCGGTTCCAACAACGCGTCTCGTGCATAAATCCGATGTGTCCATCAAAAGTTGTAGGCCGTGCATTATTTGGGTCATTGATCACGATGTGGGACCCACCTAGTGCTTGTGCACGTTTTCCTAGGTGACACCCACCCTAGAATCTCATCATTACCTAGCCTAACCTATAAGCTACCCTACACCTTTTATAGCTAGTATGATGGATTTGCCTAACCTAGGCAATGATTGCTCTCTTTTTTAGAAAAACTATGATGCATTTCTCTATCCTAAGCCACTCTTTTCTAGTAAATTTCAGATTTTCTTCCCTTCTCTAGGAGAAATTCATGATTCCTTCTCTTGTTTCTAGCAACTCATCATACCACTCTTACTTCTCCAGTTCCCCTTCCCATTTTCCCTCATTTTCTCTCTCATCTCCCTCTCTCTTCCTTCATTTCTCTCCTCTAGCAAACCATGAGAACCCATTCCTCCAGCCCCTTCAAGCTAGATCTCTCCCAATCTAACCCTCAAAAACCCATCCCAACCATTAAAACTTCACCATTGGAGCTATAGAACCCAAGTGTAGAAGAAGGAGGATAAACTTTGAGGTGGGTACTCTTAAATTCTCATTCATCTTCCTTAAGAACTTTTGGGATCCATCAAGTGATGATGGAGGTCCCCCATGTCTCCATGATTGAGGCCAATGTCCCATTTCTTTGCATGCATGTTCCATGGATGGGGCCATTCTCCATGGACCCCATCATGGCATTTTCCTTTGATGCATGTCATTTTCCTCTCTTGTGGCTAGATTATTTTTACTTTCCATTATTTTATTCTTGATTCCCTGATGTGTGTGGCCCACTTAGTGGCCCCGGAATATCTAGACTGTCCAAGCAAAGTGGACGCCCATGGCTATCCATTCCTTGGACATTGGCACTCTATTTGCTCCATTTTGGGCACATACAATGGGTTTCATGGAGGGGGTATGGCCTGGATGTTTGTGGGGTCCACTGAGGTGGACCACACCATAAATTTTGTGGGGTATTTCCCCCTTTATTTAGTAGCTATGATCAGTTGTTTTTAGAGAGACCTTGCTGTCTAGAAAAATTCTGGACTATTTTTGGATTGTTTTTGGCATAGTTTATGGAATGATTTAGAGGATATTTTACCTCCACTATTTGATTATTTCTGGAGGTGTGGACCCCACTTGGGCATCCAAAAGGGTGGGCCAATATAGTGGGCTGCCAGAAATTTCTGCTATGCAGTCCAGCAGCATAGTTCCATAAAAATAAATTAAAAAAAAATATTTTCTCAGGAGTGGGCAATATTTCTGGGTCCCACCTTATTGTGTCCTTGATGAGGGACCTTGAGTCCAAATTTCAGGAATTTTGGAGGCCCAGAACCCACTCATTTGATGGCCCAAATTCAGGACAGTTATATTCCAGCAATATTTCACCCTGGACAGATTGTATTCTTTAAATTAATTAAAATACTTCTGAGTATCCAAAAATTATGAAAATTTAAAAGGAGGTGTTTTACTCATGGTGGGATCTACCTACAAAATTTCAGGTCTAATGGAGCCCTGTGTACACCTTGGAAAGGCACGGAATGGCCCACCACGTTGGGACGTCCAGGTCAGTCCGATTTTCTGGACAGACCATTTTATTTAAATTAATTAAAATATTTTTAGGTGTCCAAAAATTTTAAAATTTTGTGGTGTTGTAGACCACCTATGGAAGGACCACCCTGCAAATTTTTAGGGTCATCGGACCCCTGTACCCATCATGGTGTGGTCTGCAATTTGGATCAGTTTTGGGTCAAATATCCAAGCCCGTAGGACAAGCCACCATGGGATGCCCCTACCTTGGGCTGCTGGGCCTGCATTCTAACGGCATGACCCACTTGAAGTAAGTGTTGTATATCCCCCTTCTTATCTAATAGGATCCACTGTGATATGTTTGGGTCACCATGGGTCAGTAACCCATTTAAATTAAATAAATTTATGGACTCCAGCAGGCCCAGGAAGTGGGTGGGCTGGAATTCCAACAAGGGGCCCAAATTTGTGCATAGTAGATCTTTTGGAGCCGTGGCGGCCCACCAGATTTAAGGGGGTTTTGTACACACTCTTTGCCCTCCTGCCTTAGACATTTTGGGCTTAATTAGTACCCCTTGAGGCCTACCTTTGTGGTGGTTTGTGGGCTAGCCTTAACCAGAATTTTTGATTGCTTTATAGGCCCAATGGGCTGGAAACTATCCCTTGAGTCCAATATTGTGCAAGGGATGACCTTATTGATTCAGGGGCCCAATGGGCCGTCTACAAGCTGATCATGTACATTTATTAGCCTTGATGCCCTCATAAAATGCTTAATTGTGGGCTGACTTGCAAGGCCCACATAAATGTATATTGCGGAGGGCCTTGCTAAGTCTTTGGGCTGGTGTGGCAAGGCCCACACTGTCAGTATAGGCCTTGCCCATGTGTATTCTTGGGCTTACGGGCTGCCTTCAAGTCCACCATAATGTATGAATTGGATGGCTTTTGTTTGGGCCATTTCTTTTGGGCCCATTATGTGATATATTATATGCATGTTGGTGTTAGCATGTAGGCCTTGTGGACTCAGTTCTTTTGGATAGGCCCATTAATCTTGGGCATATACTCTCATATCTATTGTGATGGGCTTAGGGGCAATAATACACAAGAGGTTGGGCTCTTAGCTACCCACTAAACTGGCCCTGTACTTGGGCCAAAAGTGAGGCCCAACTCACTTGTGTTAAATGTGAAACTTGCCCATGTAAATGAATTATTGGGCTGCCCATGAAGCCCACCCCAATATATGGATTTATGACCTTTATGGTTGGGCCCAAACCTTGCTTAAGGGCCCACCATGCTACTAAGTATTGGGCTTAGTGTATGACCCACTAGGCCATGGATTGCTTAGGCCTTGGGCCTTATTTCATACTCGAGTAGTGGCGGGCTACCTCTTGGAAACCAGTTGAGGTTGGATGTCCTCCTGGGTGGTCGTAAGGAAGGCCCATGGGTTCTTCTATGGATGGTTAAAGGCCCACCATTGACCCTAGCCCTTTTGTTTAAGGCTCAATGTGTATATATGTGGAACCTACCTTAACACATGTTTGGTCCAGGCTGTCCAAGCCTTGGATCGTCCAATCATGGATGCACTCTCTGCCTTGGGTTGCTGTTGAATTCACAATCCAGTAGCAGGCCCACTTGATCTTTTCTTGATGTATACACAGCCTCCATCTGGTGGGGCTTCCCGTGAATATTGTTGGCCTTCATGAGATCATTCCCACTTATTTGACTAATTTCTGGGCTTTAGCAGGCCCAAGAAGCTGAGTGGGCCGAACGTTTATCAAGGGGCCTCAAATGTACATTGTTATGGTTGAAATTTTATTGGACATGGGACCCATCATATTGAGAACTTGTGTACGTGTTGCATGCTTGTGTTTTCTTATAATCTTTGGGCTTAATCAGTGCATTCTTTTGGGTCACTTTTAGTGATCACACAAGGACCCCATCTTAGATCAGATTTTTGGGGCATCCTATGGGCCTAGAGTGGGTTGGGACGTCCCAGCTTGTCCCAACCATATATTGGGCCAACTTCCACAGTTTTAATGGACTTGTGGGCTAAGATAAGGATAGTATTGGGCCCTTGGTTGCCCACTTAAATTGCTGGCTGCCCACTTAAATTGCTAGTTATTGGGCTGATGTAGTTGGGCCCATTTCATCATCCAAACTTAAACTTATTTTTGAGCCGTATATTGCTTACGTAGGCTGCCCACCAAGTCCAACTTAATGCATGGATTCTATGGCCATTAGGAATTGAGCCTTGGGCCTTAATTTTTCTCTTGGGGCCCATGTTGCTAAAAGTGGTATTATATCTTTTTATGGCCTATTATGAGGAATATATGTATGTGGTTACCTTTATTTTTATCTTAAATGTAGGCCTTAGGCCTTTTATCCATATGGTTCATGGTTGATATGCCTTTTTGGGGAATGGTGGTTAAATGTCCCCATTATGGACTCCTCTAAGCCCGGTTGTATTTAAGAGTGATTGGATGCTCATCTTAGACTCTTGATAGGCTCATTCTATATTACTTAGACCCGTAGCTTGTATAGTCAGTCTTGTGGGCTACCTCAGGTAAATGGGCCCCCACTAGAAGTTGGGTTCCTTAAGGATATTGTCTAAGTACCTAGTCTTGGTTCCTTCTTGGATAGAAGGAATGTAATATACATTGTATATCACCATATAGTGTGATTAAATTCATCCTCATGACCCATGTACATCATTGTATGCTTGGTTAACACTGAACCACTGTGTGTATGGTCATATTGTGTCATTGGGCATTGCATGCTACCTTCTCCAAGGGACGTAGTATTCCCTCTTGAGCACGTTGAATGCTTGGAATTGATGCATGGTTGATTGTGTGATTCATGCATCTAATATTGCATAATATATGAGCATTATTGCCCTTGCTTCATCAGGGCAGTAGGCTCCACAGATATATCGTGGATGGCCATGTTTGGACACCGGAAATGTTATGTAACAACCCGAATCTTCAGGACCCGAGTATATGACTTGTGTCTTAAAAATTCGTGTGTTAACCTTAAAGGATGGTCAATTTTGAGTGTACGTTTTTTTTTCTTTTATCAGAGTAAGCAAATGAGCGTAGCGTGGACAAATTGACATAAAAGAAAATTTCATTATCATTCAAATATGGAAGAAGCTGCCCATAATGACTTATACAAACCAATGTCTCTGAATTTAATAAGTACAAGGTTTACAAGAATTTAATACATGAAGAATAACAGAAAGCATATAAATGTAAGCCACCAGGTCATGCAGCTCCTCCAGGAAAATATGGACATGCATCCTTGGCGATCATACCCTGCTCCTCATCAAATTTGGGCATGCATATCATTAAAGTCACCTGTTCTACCTGTACGGTTGTATATTTGATGGATGAGTGGCCAACTCAGTATGAATTCTCCTCAAGATTACACACTGCCGCATTAGGTAAGCATAGTTATAAAACATCCAGACAACAAAAACAGAGTAAATGCAGTCTTATTAGATGCATGGATACGTGAATGCAATCATCACCCCGAGGATGCTCATCCGTGCGGACAGTGGGCCGTCGGCCATGCAATCATCGAACCTGGAAAATATCATTTAGTCGGAATCATCGAACCTGAGAAATATCATCCAGTCGGAACAATACGTGCCATGTATGCATGATTAGCCAAGTCATTATTAGTCCATTTACAACCAGCCAATTTAGATAAGCTCAAAGGTCACTACGGGGAGCACATGGCCTAGCGTAGGCCGACGACTCGGGCATAGTGTCCCATTCCCACCATCCCCGGCCCATGAGATTACCACCTTAGAATGTTTAATGGAACCCTGTCGACTAGTGGCCAATCATATTATTGTATATGGGGCTTACCATCGCATGGTTGCACAGTATAAAACATCAAACCCATATAGGAAAAATATCAAATAAAATCACGTAGGGTGAATATCAAAATATGCCACATAGGGTGAATATCAAAACCATATGATGAAAACCATCCTTAAAAACTATTGAGCACAACAACCCTGGATGGTAGGCCCATATCAATGATCCATCTAGACCACCACTCAATAACCACCAAGTCGATGGTCCATTATGATCACAACTAGTTAAGTTACATCCCAAGTAAGGGTGTACGTCCATATGTGGGAATTTCCCACTAATGTACCAGTTTAAGTTCCGCAAGCAATCCACAAATAATCCACAAGCATGAACAATTATACAGGATAATCATAAAGCATGTAATACAACAATTCATTTTTCACCAGCTAACACATGTGATTATAAAGGGAGATATCAATTATGAATTTCAATAAAAACTATAACTTAAGCTAATGAGAAGATGGAAAGCTCAAGGGGAAGAATCATCACCTTATACTTTGAATCGCCTACTAGTGCCGCAAAGTGTTTGCGCCTTTAGAATTGAATCCTAACAAAATTCATGAACTTTACCATTAGGCCCAAGTTCCACGCACTACCTAGGTTTTTAGATCATCGTATAGGGTTACCCTTTAGGGTTTTAGTGTAGAATTTAGGGTTTACATCCTAGGGTTTAATTCTAGGAGTAGAACTTGTGATGTTTGTGTAACTTAAATACAATGTAATAGTAATATGGTTAGTTACAATTTAACTTTAATGATACAACTATTATTTGTAACCTAGTAATAATTAGTATTAAAATTGTAATAAAATATTATAACCTATTATTAAACATAATATTTTCAAGTGATGGACACCATGCCAATATCGCTAATGGTAGTTTTATTTATAACAACTAATATTATCCTAACATGTTAATAGTACTCATCATGATGATAATTAATATTATGATAGTATTTAAAAATGGTAAGTAAATTACACTATTCACTCATTTTAGTTTCATTTATTATAACTAGTTCTAGCACAAGTTACCTGCCAATGGCTAATCATATATAATATTAGCAATCCTAATAATAAGAGTGCAACGGTGATATTAATACAATGAGGTAGGTCTAGTCTAAAAAGGAAACATTGACTCATCAAGTCAACTCGGCCGATTTGGGTTCGGTTGGAAAACTTACCTGATGACGATGCACGGTATTAGGATTGGGGACTGGGAGCCTTAATATCATCGATCTGCTGACTGAGTGTGGTCCCTGAATAATATGGGATTCGGGTCAACCCGACTCAGTGAGTTGACTCGGTTTAAAACCGGGTTGACTCGATCTTCTCTCTTTCTTCTCTTTCTTTTCTCTTTTCTATCTTCTCCCTACCCTGTTCTTATGATCAGGTAGGTTCTGGATCCTCCCAAATACATGACTCAAACTGAGTCAGCTAGACTCAGTGCGACTTGAATGCACAACAGCCCCATCTCTCCCCTTTTCTCTTCCTCTCCCTCTTTTCTTTCTCTTTTCTTCCTATCTCTCCCCCTACTTCTCTTTCTAGTTCAGTTGGGAAACTCTAGCAAGGATCGGACTGAGTTAGGGCCGATACTCAGCACCCGACCCAGCTGACTCGGCCTAGTTTGGGTTGCTGCCGCAATGGCAGACGCTCCACTCTCTCCTTCCTGTTTCTTCTCCCTTCCTTCCTTTCTTTCCTTCCCTACTTCTCTTTCTTTGCTGCCATCTTCTCCATCCCTCTCTCTTATTTAGGAGGCTCAAGAAGGTCTGAACGAACCCAACTCGATCAGCCTTGGTGCGGTGAACAGCGAGGAAGAAGGTCGACCTCCAATGGTGGATCGAAAAATGGCCCACCGTTCTTTGAAACGAGGCTACCGAAGGGTCTAGTCCCTCCATATGGAGCTTGTGGAAACCAGAAAATGAAGCTCCAGGCGCGTTTAGGTGGTGGGTTCGAAGGTTTGAAGGTGGCGGCCGTTTTCCTTTGAACGGCTGCAAGAATGGAGAATCAGCCCCTGTTGCTCGATCCTCCCCTGTTTATAACAAAACCTAGCCTTCACCTAGACCGTTGGATTGAGGATAAACGCTCTAGATTGGATCTGGCAGAAACCGGCTCCCAAAACCCTTGGCAGGAACCGAAACCAGCCCCGATTTTGCTTGGAATGCCCTAAACGAGTGGACGGCTGAGATGTTCCAGTAAAGGGACGGCTAAGATTGATGGGTGCAGGAGGACGCAGATCCTTGAGCTGGCGTGTAGACAGTTTCTATTTTAGGAAACAAGTGTTTGTAAGCTCCTTTTGTGTCAATGTTTATGCACATACCTGAACACGAATAGATGTAGGGTCTACTAGATTTTGGTTAGAACTATGTTGTGCACACGATGGACAGATCAGATTGTCCATATGATTTAAGGTGGTGGCCCATAGCGGGCCTCAAACGGAAGCTGTTCGTCGGCTGGCGCAACTGGAGAGAGAGAGAGAAATCTCTCCTGTTTATGGAAATGGTGGGTCAGCGCCTGCTGACCGAGCCTTTTTGGAAGGGTGCACCGTGAGTGCACACCCCTGCCGTGCACTCACGCACATAGGTGGGGTCCAACATGATGATTGTGATAAATCCACTCCGCCCATTCCATTTGTAAGGTCCTGACATAGCCTTTTATCAAAGACGAGACAGATCTAAGGTCCAGGTGGGGCCCACAACTCGTTTCAGGCTCTATTTATGGATTTCCTGCCGATCTAGTGGTTGGATCTTCTCGAGATTGAACGTCAACGGTTGAAAGGTCCTACTGGGCCATTCGTAAGGCTTCCGTCACATGTTACTAACCGATACTAATACTGATAAGAATTTTATTATTTTTGTATATTATTTATAATCAAAATGTTTAGAATCTCATACATATTAATAAATAAAATTTTAATGTTAACATACTATTAATTTCATGCTGTTGTTCACACTTTCATTAATATAAATAATTCATAATGTAAAAATGAATTGAAGATCATACAGTATCATATTTAATTAAAATTATATTTGTATTTGATAATTTTGTTAAATAATATACAATTCCATTAAATTATCTAATGACTTTTGAATGCATACGTATATATATATATATATATATATATATATATATATATATATATATATCAATGTTACATTATTATTTAAAATTTGATCTTATGTCGTGAAATTGTTATTTATTATAATATTTATATACATTAAATACGTTCATATCATTTTAGCATGAAATTTTAAATCTTTACAAAGTACATACGTTTCATAGTACATATATTTAGGTTGCATTATTTATATATATTTTTATTAAATTACTCTACATGGTAACACCCGAGTACTAGAAAGTACGGGGTGTTACATGTTACTTGAGCATACTGGGTGCATAGGATGCCCATGGGTGAAATTTCTAAAACTTCCATGGTACCAAGGATTTGCTCCAACGCCGTGACCGAGTGAAATATATGAGCGTATGAGGGCCTTATACCGTTAGGCCGCAACTTCCACTGTTGTGTAGTCGATTGGATAGAGGTGTGGCCTTACTCGGCTGATGTAAGGGGGCATTGCTAGGTTGAGTCTGATCAGCTCGTGAATGGGTCCGCTACCTTCAGGCCTTGCTGTTAATTGGCTATCCACAGGCAGGGTAGTGAGGTCTCTTACGCTCGTTTGACTGTGCGGGGTCTGTAGAGCGGCAGTCATCCAGTAGTGTAATGGACCCCGGTGATTTGCTTATGATGGAAATGTACTTGATATGTGGATTGGATATGAGCACTGACATTACTTCGCATTGCATTTGCATCGGCTGTGTAAGCCTCATAATGCATTACAGTACTCATTGCATTACAGTACTCATTGCATTATATAGCCTTAGTATGACTTCCTGCATTATCGTACTGCCTTGGTATAGTTTCTTACATTCATGATAGCCTTGGTAAGGCTAGTGGTATTGGTATTGATCATGACTCCCTTCTCCATTCACTATCTTCTTCTGAGCACCATTGTCATACACTTTCACCACCCTCTAAGCTTTCTATAAGCTCATGCACGATTGATGCGTGCAGGAGATCCTAGGCAGGTGTCGTAGCAGCAGAGCATGGAGTAGATTTGAGCTTGAGGACTCCAGTATTACTGACTCTTTTCTTTCTTTTCCCATTATCTTATGTATGTCCTTTCAGACCTGATGTAAGCTTGTAAAAGTTCAAATTCTTAGTGGATTTTGTGATGTGTATCCTTTGTTACTTCCAGATGTACTTGCTGTGATCTTGCGTATGCTCATATTGGTAATGATTATATTGTTATGAAAATCCTCCTTGTAGGATCCCAGGATCGGAACCTGCCTTAGGAGTCGAGAATGGGGTACTGCGGAGGCTGTTGCGGCCAGAACCGGCCATCGGGTTCCTTGTGAGTCCGGTTACCGAGTCCGGGGTGTGACAAAAGTTGCTTTCCCTCGTTCCGTTTGAGGCTTCATAGATTCTAATTCCTAGGTATCCATCACCTTTGTTCTTTCTGTAGACTATGCTGTCTAGTCGTGGTGCCCCTGATTGTGATGCCCGTGGCCGTGGTGCCGATGGACATGGTTCTCATTCTGCTTCAGTAATCCAAGTGACTTTTGCTCCACCACCTGAGATTCGTGTTTCCCCTCTGGAGCCTGCCGTACCTATTCCTGAGGATTCCGCCGTACCTGTGCCTCCGCCAGAGGCCAGTGCTACCCCTGCTTATCTGACGATTCTTATAGGAGCTGAGCATCTCCAGCAATTGATGCAGGTCATCACTGATATTCTTTAGACCCGTTAGCCCGTTCCTGAGATGCCCGGACAAGCGGAACAGGAGCGTGCGATTCCCCTTTTGCGAGATTCGACTCTGCAGCGGGCTCCGTTAGCGGTATTTCTACTTCAGGGTGAGGCCGAGTGGACCAATTCGCAGAGGGATCGTGATCAGAGGAGAGGCCGGAAGAGGCAGGCCCCCTCTAGTAGCTCTCGGCAGCGTCGACAGCGGCAGAGGTGTGTAGCCTATCGAGCAGCCAGAGCATCAGCATCACATGCAGTAGCTTCTTCATCATCATTAGCACCGCCGATTGCTTCATCTTTCAGCCCCTTTTCTGGAGTTTGCTTCGGTTGTGGGCAAACGGGACACCATAGGCACGAGTGTCCCCATCAGCAGGATGGACCTTCGCAGTGACCGCAGTAGCAGCAGAGACCGCATATGCAGAGTAGACAGACACCTCCCCAGCCACCTTAGGCTTGATTTTGTGCAACTCATCAGGACCCTTAGTTATTAGGGGAGTTGTTATGGGTATTCTCCTTGTCTCTGTAAGTAAGTCTTGTGTTTTGGTGCATCGCACCCTTTTTGTATCCAAGGGCTTTTGTTCGATCAGTGTCTTCCGTAAGGGATTGTTAGTATCGACATTTTTGGGAAGATCGCTGTGTTAGGTCGATGACACTATCGTGTTCCATTTTGGTTGGTGAGATGCTCTTGCCCGCTGAATAGTTTTGTATTATCGAGTCGAGCTTGTTTTGTTGTCAAGGCAGTATTCCTGCTTAGGGATGGTAAGCCAGATTGCTAGTTTTGTGGCCGAGTGTGATGCTTGCCAGCGTGTCAAGGCCGATCCTCTGAGACCCCCCTAGTACCTTGCAGCCGTTGAGTGTTCCAAAATGGAAGTGGGAGAGTGTATTGATGGATTTCATCGCAGGTTTGCCGAGATTAGGGAGCATTATCCCTATCTGTTGAATGATTGATTGCTTGTATTGCCTTATCTTGTGATTGATGATTGTGATATATAGATATATATATGATGTTATGCATTTTGTTGTATTGATTTTGTCAATTTTGAGGACAAAATTTCTTTGTTGGTGGGGAGGATTGTGAGACCCAAACCGAGTCTGCATGTGTGCATGTGTAAGTATCTCGTTCATCTTCGTCTCGCGGTCCTACCAGTCAAATTTCGGTGACCCGCGACCATCGGGTAGTGTTTGGTCATCCTTGAGTTCAGTCATGTAAACCTGACTTGGATTGACCCGATACCTATGCCATTGCGACCGCATCGTCACCGCGGTTCCAACGCCGCGTCTTGCGCATAAATCCGATATGTAGATCAAAAGTTGTGTACATTTCATTGTATGACCTTTAATCATGTGGCCCACTTAGGTGTCATGCAAGTGGACACCACTCCTCTTGGCAAAACTTCCCATGCAAAACTATGCACACCACTAAAATTTCATAGCTAACACTACCCACCCCACACATGCCACCCAAAAGCCTACTCTACCCTACAACCTTATTTTCTCCTCCCATAGGTAATTATTTCTTTTCTTATAAACGAATGATTTCTCTCTCTCTCTCTCTATCTCCTTATCTCTCTCCCTCCTTCTTATTCTCTCCATGGCCAGCAAATCCCCTATTTTCTTCCGCCCCTTCTTTCCCTAATCTCTCTAAATCCATCCATTTCAATATTATCTCATCCATTGATTTCCCTTGGAGCTAGAGGATCAAGGTGACCCAAATTTTTGTAAGGATCAAGGTGGGTGCTCTTAGATCCTTCTTCATTTTTCTCTTAGGAGCTTGTGGGACCCATCAAGTGGTGATGGAGGTCCCTCATGTCTCCATGGTTGAGGCCAATGACCCTTTTTCCTTGCATGCATGATCCATGAATGGGGCCATTCTCCATGGACCCCATCATGGTATTTTCCTTTGATGCATGTCATTTTCCTCTTGTAGCTGGATTATTTTTATTTTCCATTATTCTATTCTTGATTTCCTGATGTGTGTGGCTCACTTAGTGGCCCCGGAATATCCAGACCGTCCAAGCAAAGTAGACGCCCATAGCTGTCCATTCCTTGGACATTGACACTCTATTTGCTCCATTTTGGGCACATGCAATGGGTTTCATGGAGGGGTTATGGTCTGGATGGTTGTGGGGCCCACCGGGGTGGTCCATACCACAATTTCCATGGATTGATTTCCTCTTTTTATAGTGATTATAATTATTTTAATTTAGTATTATGTTGCTGTCCAAAAGCCATCTGGACAAATTTTTAAGCTATCTTGAGCTCAGTTTTGGGGATGATTGGTGGAGTGTTTGGTCCCATTTGATATATAACTCTTAAAGGTAGGAATCTCACCTAGATGTTCCCCAAATTTCACCCTCATCCGTTCCTTTTTGATCACCCAAAAGGGTGGCCAAGAAGGTTGGATGGTCCAGATTTTTTTGGACTGTCTAGCCATTTTGCTGCTGTAAAAACATAAATATCAACTTGTTTTTGAAGTAGTGGGCCACCTTTGTGGACCCCACCTTGTTGTATACTTATGTAGGGATGTTGGTCCTACATTTTCTTAAAATTTGGCAGACCTGGGCCCACTCTAATGGGGTGTACAAATCAGGGGCAGCAGCATTGTTTCAGCAGCAGAATTTTTTTTGGAATACCTTGCTGTCCATAAATTTAGGAGTTAAATAAAATAGTTTTACTATCTTAAAATTTTTAAAATTTTGAAGAGAGGTGTCTCACCCATGGTAGGTCCTACCTGAAAATTTTTAGGGCCAATGGACCCAATTTGGGCATCCAAAAGGGTGGCCCAATATAGTGGGCTGCTAGAAATTTCTGCTGTGCAGTCTAGCAGCATAGTTTCATAAAAAGAAATTTTAAAAAAAATATTTTCTCAGAAGGTGGGCCATATTTCCGGGTCCCACAATGTTGTAGGCTTGATGAGGGACCTTGGGTCTAAATTTCAGAAATTTTGGAGGCCCAGAACCTACCCATTTGGATGGTCCAAATTCAGTACGGTTATTTCCAGCAACATTCCACCCTAGATACATTGTAACTCCTAAATTTATTAAAATACTTCTGTGTATCCAAAAATTATGAAAATTTACAGGAAGGTGGTTGACTCATGGTGAGATCCACCTACCAAATTTTAGAGCCAATGGACCCCTTTGTACACCGTGGAAAGGCCCGTACTGGCCCACCACGTTGGGACATCCAGGCCAGTCCAATTTTCTGGATAGAATGTTTCATTCAAATTAATTAAATTATTTCTAGATGTCCAAAAATTCTGAAATTTTGTAGGATTTTGGACCACCTATGGAAGGACCATCCTGTAAATTTTTAGGGCCATCAGGCCCCTAGATTGACTGTGGTATGGCCTGTAAATTGGGTCAGTTTTGGGCCAAATACCCAGGCCCATATGACTAACCACCATAGGATGCCCCTACCTTGGGCTGCTGGGCCTGCATTCTAACGGCATGGCCCACTTGAAGTAAGTGTTGTATATCCCCCTTCTTATCTAGTGAGATGCACTGTGATATGAGTGGGTCACCATGGGTCAGTAACCCATTTAAATTAAATAAGTTTCTGAACTCCAGCAAGCCCAGGAAGTGGGTGGACTGGAATTGCAGCAAGGGGCCCAAATTTGTGCATAATAGATCTTTTGGAGCTGTGGCGGCCCACCAGATTTAAGGGAATGTTACACACACTCTTTGCCCTCCTTCCTTAGACATTTTGGGATTAATTAGTACCCCTTGAGGCCCACCTTTGTGGTGGTTTGTGGGCTAGCCTTAACAAGAATTTTTGATAGCTTTATAGGCCCAATGGGCTGGGAACTATCCCTTGAGCCCAAGATTGTACAAGGGTTGACCTTATTGATTCATGGGCCCAATGGGCCGTCTACAAGCTGATCATGTGCATTTATTAGCCTTGATGCCCTCATAAAATGCTTAATTGTGGGCTGACTTGCAAGGCCCACATAAGTGTATATTGTGAAGGGCCTTGCTAATTCTTTGGGCTGATGTGGTAAGGCCCACACTGTCAGTATAGGCTTTCCCCATGTGTATTCTCGGGCTTACGGGCTGCCTTCAAGTCCACCATAATGTATGAATTGGATGGCTTTTGTTTGGGCCATTTCTTTTGGGCCCATTATGTGATATATTATATGCATGTTGGTGTTAGCATGTAGGCCTTGTGGACTCAGTTCTTTTGGATAGGCCCATTGATCTTGGGCCTATACTCTCTTATCTATTGTGATGGGCTTAGGGCCAATAATACACAAGAGGTTGGGCCCTTGGCTACCCACTAAACTAACACTGTACTTGGGCCAAAAGTGAGACCCAACTCACTTGTTATAAATGTGAAACTTGCCCATGTAAATGAACTACTGGGCTACCCATGAAGCCCACCACAACATGTGAAATTATGACCTTTGTGGTTGGGCCCAAACCTTACTTGAGGGCCCACTATATGGCCTATGAGTTGGGCTTGGTGTATGGCCCATTAGGTCATGCATTGCTAGGGCTTTAGACCTTACATTATATGAGTAGTGGCGGGCTACCTCTTGGAAACCAGTTGAGGTTGGATGTCCTCCTGGGTGATCCTAAGGTAGGCCCATAGGTTTCTCTATGGATGGTTAAAGGCCCAACATAGACCCTAGGCCATTTGTTTAAGGCTCAATGTGTATGTATGTGGAACCTACCTTAATGCATGATTGGTCCAGGCCGTTCAAGCCTTGGATCGCCTGATTATGGAAGCACTCTCTGCCTTGGGTTGCTGCTGGACTCACAACCCAGTAATAGGCCCACTTGATCTTTCATGATATATACACACTCTCCATCTGGTGGGGTCCCCCAGTGAGTATAGTTGGCCTTCATGAGATTATTCCCACATATTTAAGTAATTTCTCGACCTTAGTAGACCCAGGAAGTCAAACGGGCCAAAACTTTATCAAAGGGCCTTAAATGTACATTGTTATAGTTAAGACTTTAGTTGGCTGTGGGGCCCACCACATTGAGAACTTGTGTACGTGTTACATGCTTATGTTTTCTTATAATCTTTGGGCTTAATCAGTGCGTTCCTTTGGGTCACCTTTAGTGATCACATGAGGACCCCATCTTAGATCAGATTTTTGGGACATCTCTTAGGCCTAAAGTGGGCTGGGACGTCCTAGCTTGGCCCAACCATACATTGGGCTGACTTCCACCATTTTGATGGACTTGTGGGCTGAGGTAAGGATAGTATTGAGCTCTTGATTATCCACTTAAATTGCTAGTTATTGGGCTGATGTAGTGGGGCCCATTTCATCCAAACTTAAACTTATTTAGTCGTATATTGTGTACGCAGGCTGCCCACCAAGTCCAACTCAATGCATGGATTCTATGGCCATTGAGAATTGAGCCTTGGGCCTTAATTCTCCTCTTAGGGCTCATGTTGTTAAAATTGGTATTATATCTTTTTATGGCCTATTATAAAGGATATATGTATGTGGTTACCTGTATTCTTATCTTGAATGTAGGGCCTTGGGCCTTGTATCCATATAGTTCGTGGTTGAGATGCCTCCTGGGGAATGGTGGTTAAATGTCCCCATTATGGACCCCTCTAGGCCTGATTGTATGGTTGGGCCAAGCTAGGACATCCCAACCCACTTTAGGGGAATGGTGGTTAAATGTCCCAAAAATCTGATCTTAGATGGGGTCCTCATGTGATCACTAAAGGTGACATAAAGGAATGCACTGATTAAGCCCAAAGATTATAAGAAAACATAAGCACGTAACACGTACACAAGTTCTCAATATGGCGGGCCCCACAACCAACTAAAGTCTCAACTATAACAATGTACATTTAAGGCCCTTTGATAAAGTTTTGGCCCGTTTGACTTCCTGGGTCTACTAAGGTCAAGAAATTACTTAAATATGTGGGAACAATCTCATGAAGGCCAACTATACTCACTGGGGGACCCCACCAAATGGAGAGTATGTATATATCATGAAAAGATCAAGTGGGCCTGTTACTGGGTTGTGAGTCCAGCAGCAACCCAAGGCAGAGAGTGCTTCCATAATCGGGTGATCCAAGGCTTGAACGGCCTGAACCAATCATGCATTAAGGTAGGTTCCACATACATACACATCGAGCCTTAAACAAATGGCCTAGGGTCTATGTTGGGCCTTTCTTAGGATCCCCCAGGAGGACATCCAACCTCAACTGGTTTCCAAGAGGTAGCCCGCCACTACTTATATAATGTAAGGTCTAAAGCCCAAGCAATGCATGGCCTAATGGGCCATACACCAAGCCCAACTCATAGGCCATATAGTGGGCCCTCAAGTAAGGTTTGGGCCCAACCACAAAGGTCATAATTTCACATGTTGTGGTGGGCTTCATGGGTAGCCCAGTAGTTCATTTACATGGGCAAGTTTCACATTTATAACAAGTGAGTTGGGTCTCACTTTTGGCCCAAGTACAGGGTCAGTTTAGTGGGTAGCCAAGGGCCCAACCTCTTGTGTATTATTGCCCCTAAGCCCATCACAATAGATAGGAGAGTATAGGCCTAAGATCAATGGGCCTATCCAAAAGAACTGAGTCCACAAGGCCTACTTGCTAACACAAACATGCATATAATATATCACATAATGGGCCCAAAAGAAATGGCACAAACAAAAGTCATCCAATTCATACATTATGGTGGACTTGAAGGCAGCCCGTAAGCCCGAGAATACACATGGGGATGGTCTATACTGACAGTGTGGGCCTTGCCACACCAGCCCAAAGAATTAGCAAGGCCCTCCATAATATACACTTATGTGGGCCTTGCAAGTCAGCCCACAATTAAGCATTTTATGAGGGCATCAAGGCTAATAAATGCACATGATCAGCTTGTAGACGGCCCATTGGGCCCATGAATCAATAAGGTCAGCCCTTGCACAATCTTGGGCTCAAGGGATAGTTCCCAGCCCATTGGGCCTATAAAGCTATCAAAAATTCTAGTTAAGGCTAGCCCACAAACCACCACAAAGGTGGGCCTCAAGGGGTAATAATTAAGCCCAAAATGTCTAAGTAAGGAGAGCAAAGAGTGTGTACAACACTCCCTTAAATCTGGTGGGCTGCCACGGCTCCAAAAGATCAACTATGCACAAATTTGGGCCCCTTGCTTGGAATTCCAGCCCACCCACTTCCTGGGCCTGCTGGAGTCCAGAAATTTATTTAATTTAAATGGGTTACTGACCCATGGTGACCCACTCATATCACAATGGGTCCTACCAGATAATAAGGGGGATATACAACGCTTACTTCAAGTGGGCCATGCCGTTAGAATGCAGGCCCAGCAGCCTAAGGTAGGGGCATCCCATGGTGGTTAGTCATATGGGCCTGGGTATTTGGCCCATAACTGACCCAATTTACAGGCCATACCACGGTTAGTCCAGGGGCCTGATGGCCCTAAACATTTGCAGGATGGTCCTTCCATAGGTGGACCACAACCCCACAAAATTTCAGAATTTTTGGACATCTAAAAATAATTTAATTAATTTGAGTGCAACAATCTGTCCAGAAAATCGGACTGGCCTTGAGGTCCCAATGTGGTGGGCCAGTCCGGGCCTTTCCACGATGTACACAGGGGTCCATTGGCCCTTAAATTTGGTAGGTAAGTCCCATAATGGGTGGACCACTTCTCTGTAAATTTTCATAATTTTTTTATGTACAGAAGTATTTTAATAAATTCAGGAGTTACAATGTATCCAGGGTGGAATGTTGCTAGAAATAACCATACTGAATTTGGACCATTCAAATGGGTGGGTTTTGGGCCTCCAAAATTCCTAAAATTTAGACCCAAGGTCTCTCATCAATCCTACAACAAGGTGGGACCTGAAAATATGGCCCACCTTTTAAGAAAGTATTTTTTTAAATTTTATTTTTATGGAACTATGCTGCTCGACTGCATAACAGAAATTTCTAGCAGCCCACTATATTGGCCCACCCTTTTGGATGCCCAAATGGGGTCCATTAGCCCTAAAATTTTGCAGGTAGGCCCTACCATGGGTGGAATACCTCTCTGAAAAATTTTAGAATTTTTACGATAGTAAAAGTATTTTATTTAACTCCTACAATTTATGGACAGCAAGGTATTTCAAAAACAATTCTGCTGCTGAAACAATGCTGCTGCCCCTGATTTGTGCACCCCATTAGAGTGGGCCCAGGTCTACCAAATTTTAAGAAAATGTAGGACCAACATCCCTACACAAGTATACAACAAGGTAGAGTCCACAAAGGTGGCCCACTACTTAAAAAACAAGCTGATATTTATATTTTTATAGCAGCAGAATGGCTAGACAGTCTAGAAAAATCTGGACCATCCAACCTTCTTGGCTCACCCTTTTTGGTGATCAAACAGGGACGGATGAGGGTGAAATTTGGGGAACATCAAGGTAGGATCCCCACCTTTAAAAGGTATATATCAAATGGGACCAAACACCCCACCAATCATCCCCAAAACTGAGCTCAAGACAGCTTAAAAATCTGTCCAGATGGCTTTTGGACAGCAACATAATACTGAATTAAAATAATTATAATCATTATAAAAATAGGAAATCAATCCATGAAAATTGTGGTATGGACCACCCCAGTGGGCCCCACAAACATCCAGACTATACCCCCTCCATGAAACCCATTGCATTGCCCAAAATGGAGCAAATAGAGTGCCAATGTCCAAGGAATGGATAGCTATGAGTGTCCACTTTGCTTGGATGGTCTGGATATTCCGGGGCCACTAAGTGGGCCACACACATCTGAAAATCAAGAATAGAATAATGGAAAATAAAAATAATCTAGCCACAAGAGAGGAAAATGACATGCATCAAAGGAAAATGCCATGATGGTGTCCATGGAGAATGGCCCCATCCATGGATCATGCAAGCAAGGAAAAAGGGTCATTGGCCTCAACCATGGAGACATGAGGGACCTCCATCACCACTTGATGGGTCCCACAAGCTCCTAAGAAAGAAATGAAGAAGGATCTAAGAGCACCCACCTTGATCCTTACAAAAATCTAAGTCTCCTTGCTCCTCTAGCTTCAAGAAAGGGAAATCAATGGATGAGATGATATTGAAATGGATGGATTTAGAGAGATTAGGGAAAGAAGGGGCTGGTGAAAATGGGGGATTTGCTGGCCTTGGAGAGAATGAGAAGGAGGGAGAGAGATAAGGAGATAGAGATAGAGAGAGAGAGAGACAAATCATTTGTTTATAAGAAAAGAAATAATTACCTATGGGAGGAGAAAACAAGGTTGTAGGGTAGAGTAAGCTTTTGAGTGGTGTGTGTGGGGTGGGTAGTGTTAGCTATGGAATTTTAGTGGTGTGTATAGTGTTACATGGGAACTTGTGCCAAGAGGAGTAGGGTCCACATGCATGACACCTAAGTGGGCCACATGATTGAGGGTCATACAATAAAATGTACACAACTTTTGATCTACATATCGAATTTATGTGCGAGACGCGGCATTGGAACCGCGTCACAATGACATAAGTCTCGGGTCAATCTGAGTTGGGTTTACATGACCAAACTCAAGGATGACGCAAACATTACCCGATGGTCGCGGGTCACCGAAATTTGTTTGATAAGACCACGAGACCAAGATGAACGAGATGCATACTCATACACGCACATGCACACATGCGGACTCGGTTCGGGTCTCACAAATTTTATTTATGCAAATGTGGTGAATGCTTGTAATAGATAGTTCTTTTAGATCTTGCTTTAGTTTGAGATCATGATCCTTACGATTATTCGTGAAATAAGGTTGTCCTGCCTAAACTTGGTTTTAGGTGTAAGTTGTCCTACGAACTAAGTTTGAATCAATTTTTCAATACTAGTGAGAGTATTTTTCCTGATTTATTTATTATTTCAGCAAGTTAATTTTTATTTGGCATAGTCTTATCCCCCCCCCCCCCACAGGACTGTTAAGATCGCCTTTTCAAGTGATATCAGACCTAAGTTGCTCTTTTTTGGATTAATTTCTTCAATTAAAGATCTAAAGCTTTAATTATGTCAAATTTCGATAGCTTGTCTATTACTAGGCCACCACTTTTTAATGGCTTAACTATGCATATTAGAAAGACAAAATGAAGATTTTTCTAAAATCCTTAGATGAAATCGTGTGGCAAGCCACTGTAACTAAATGAAAACCTCCTACGTCTGGAGTATTAGGCAGTGATGAAACTAAATCTATGAAAGAAACTGCATTATATTTATGGACTACACCTCAAAAAAGCGAAAGCAGTGCTAATGTTAAGGCCTTAAATGCCATAACTTGTGCTTTATCACCTGATGAATTCAAGAGAATTATTTCATGTGATACATCAAAACAAGCCTGGATATTCTTGAAATGACACATGAAGGAACTTCTATAATCAATAAATCAAAAGTTCAAATCCTCACTACATGATTTGAGGAAATTCGTATGGAAGAAAATGAAACTTTCATGGACTTCTATACGAAACTAAATGATATGTAAATTCCATGTGGAGTCTAGGAGATGGAATCCCAGAAAGCAAGGTCACTAGTGGTTATCTTCTCTTTTGCTTGATCATGCAACATGCGTAGATCTATACATTGAGCTAAGTCATGCCGAGTTGTGCCAAGCTTAGATCAGCTTAGCCTAACTCTAACCTTAGCTTAAGCTCGGCTCGGCTCGATCTTCGAGCTTAACACGCTAGCTCGCCTCAACCTAATGGTTCGGGTTGAGTTGAGCTTGGATTGAGTCGAGGCAAGAGAGCTAGTTGAATCAAGGCGAGTCATGACGAGCTATCTTTAATAACAACTAAAAGCCTAAAAATAAGATATGAACGATACATGTAATTTAAATAATAATAAATCCAGAAGTATAATCCACTTAAAGCCATTAATATTTTAGAAACATATGTTTAACAAAATATAATAAATGTTAAACCAGTAATTTAAAAGTGTAATTCATTCAACACTACCGATAACAACAGAATATAAATGATTAACCTCCTTCAAACAAATGGAGGTGCAGTCTCACCAAGACTCTCTATCTCATCCTCTTCCTCATCCTTAGCATCAAAAGTGTTACCGCCCCAAATTGGTCACAACCAATCTTGTTTACAAATGGGCACTTCAATTATTTTTTGTTGTAAGAGAGCTTCAATACTTGCTAATGACCCTACCCCGTGCTCAATGTAGATTCTGATACCATCATTATAATCAGAATTGATAAAATGCCACTGTAACGCCCCGGATTTCCGGGGCCGAGTAAATCCTTGACTCTCGATATCCTAGGTGCCACTTATGTTTTGCAGAAGTCGGATTTTATAATTCGTTTCACCTGAAATTTGAGCAGTTCATAAAATTAAAATAGATTATACGATGTACCCTATAATAAACATGAATTTAATGCAAGTAAATCAACTATTAGTAAAACATGTCCATCTAGAGTACGGAACTACCTCTGACCAAAATATGCAGTCCAAATTTTATAAATGTGTCCACTCTGAGATCTCATCGACGACCTAAGGGAGTCAGACATTGGCCCACTGAACAACTGGATATACGAGGACTCCTCCTCTGAGTCTATGGATGCCTCGCCCAACGCGTCGGACTTTAGGATACATGCATCTATGATAGGGTCTGGTTGGTGTTGTAAAACACTATCCCAGAGTGGGAGTAAGTGATTAACTCGGTGGTTCCATTAACTATAAGTTACACATGTTATCATATCCACATGCATAATTAATGAAAAGTAACTTAAGCATACAGTCCCTAGACACTCTTCTTCATGCACATGCATGCCATTTTGATATGATGCATGCCCTCGCCATCCAACACTCTCTCATAGCCACTCCACCTTACGTTCATAAATGACCAACACTCCCTCAATACGCGACTTCAACTGCCGAGTCGTCATACCTAGCTAATGCAATGCGACGAATGCTCATGTTATCCAAGTGAATTAATTAAGTCCGTTCATCCAGCAAGATTGGGGAAGCTGGAACATCTCCATATAATCAATGGCCTTATCCAAATTGCTAGGTCCAAGGTGGTCGTAGCGGCTCTGTGCCTGCGATCCTTGATCCATGTTAGGGTTTACCACCCAAACAATAACTTCCTAATCAATGTGAGGCTAACACTAGCCCGACCAACTGGCCCGACCAATCGCTTAGGAACCGGATGACACAGCCCGGACACACAGGGTTAGGTCGCCCATCGACGGGTGGAGGGTGCCTACAACTAATGTAAGGGTCGTCACCCAAACGCAATTGTGGAACAGTCGTGACATCATTACGGTTTGATGTACTAGGCTCATAGTCTTATTGGTTGCTCATTGGTCATTATGGAGAGGCTCGTCACCTTAGCGTAGGCCGATAGCACAGACACAATGTCCCATACCACCATGCCCGGCTCTTGAGACTTGAGGATCGTATCACTAACGGTTATCAGTAGGCCTTTCTAGGGTATTAGGGTGCTCCAAATTCAAGTAGACGTGAATATACATAATGGACACACATGGTTGGTCGGTTATTAGGCTAATTCAGTTGACTCGGACTAACTACGGCTTAACCAGCATTGGGTGCAAGCATCCCGTATAATCCGACTACAGCCGGTTATCCATGTTCGGCTTGGATTAATCAACATAGTCTGGGGCGACCAACCCAATCGAGGTCGCCCTTGTGGATTTATGGTTTGTCGGCCAACTCGGCTACCCAGTTAGTCTCGGTCAGTCAATCGCACTAATAAATTGACTACCATGACTAACAGGGAGGGATATAAATAATGAATTCAGAAAATCCTACTTTATGGTGCATTTCATCGAACATGTAAGTGACGTTACACTAAGATAGCAAATAATGGAAAGTAAGTGGCCATACAAGTGCGCACTGGTTAGCATGCATTCATTTATGCATTATATCAATCATCAATAGGCACTAATTAACATGCATTCGTCCATACGTTACCCAAATCAATAATCGGCACTAGTTAGCATGCATCTGTCTATGCATTACACAAATCATTGATTGGCAAAAGTTAGCATGCATTCATCTACACATTACATAAATAATTGATTGGCACAAGTTAGCATGCATTCATTTATTCATAATAGAAATCACTTATCATGACATGGTGTTTGATAAATGAAAACATATGGGTAATGGTCCGTACCTAGAGGCAATTCGTTAATTTGTGATGCTGCTTCTAAGGTTGGGATCTGTAGACTAGTGTTCCGGAGCCCTGTGCCATTGAAATTTCTTGTAATGGCGCATGCAAATGAGCTTATGAGGTTTAAATCCATGAGGAAGGTCCAGTAATTACCTCCTTTTCGCCGTGGGGCAGTTTTCCTACAGCGCGTCATGGTTATGGGCTTTATTGTGGCCAGCGGGGGCGAAAAAATTGCTCAAACCAGCCTCCCCAAGGTCCCTCTCTCCTCTCCCCACTACCTCTCTGTTGCAGCTTGAAATTCATATGGGAGTGGGGAAATGAGTTTTTGGGCTTTCTATAGTTTAATTTTTTGTTTGAATGGGCCTAGGGGCCCTTTTTCTAACATGCATGCCCCTAGTGGGCTGGATTTTGGTCCATAGGGCTCCTTCAGGGGCCTGCTGGCTCAACCACGCCATGGGGCAGGTGCCCCATCATGAAATCCGTGATTGGTCCAAATTGGGTGGAGATCGGATGCCTCGATCGACCACGGGGACCCCATTTGCGATGGACGGTTGTCGATGATCGATCGGGGACACAACTATACGGATATGGGCGGGGATATATTCTTGACTTGTACCTCGAGTTTGCTCGCAATCTAACGGTTAGAATGTCACAACTTTGTGAAACACTAAGGGGTCTATGAAAAGGCCTAGCTATATGTCCTAGAGGGGGGGGGGGGGGGTGAATAGGACTATGCCAAATAAAACTTATAACAACGGAATTAAAAAGAATATGATAGCCAAAATAAATCACAATGCAGGAAAGTAAAACAACCTCAAAATTCAGATCTTGAGAGGTTGATACAAATGTTGTTCTAAGGACAACCTTACACCAAAAACCAGAGTTTATGGTAGGACAACCTTATTTCTAGAAAGATCTTTGTATACAGAAATAAATACAAACTGAACTGAAATAAATTGTAATCACAAATGTATTGTTCTAGGGACAGCCATACACCATAAAAATGGCAGGGCAACCTTGCTGGAACAACTTTAAAGGAAATTGAATATCAAGCTGATAAAGGAATAGCAGAAAATAAATTCTAAACTATTACAAAATTCCCACAATGCTTGAATTAAATGATTACAACATTCACCACCATACATACATCCCACAAATAAATAATTAAAGATTAGAAGTATAAATCATTCAACCACAACACAAGGGATTATAGTGGCTCGCCTGTGTGTTCACGAACTGTTAAACAACAGCCACACAGAATGCTACTCCAGTCCTAATATCCTCACACGGGGGATATTAGCATTCACTGACAAAATAGGTTTTCATAGGTTCACCCAAAACCTTTACAATTGTGTCTTTGTCTGTGGGCTTACACAATTAAAAAAACCCCACTTCTGAGTTTTCCTAGCTCTCCTCAGATAACCAATACAACAAGATTTTTCTAGCAAATCTTGAAAGAAACTAAAACAGAAAGGAATTTACAATTAAATGTAAAATACCTGATTATCTCCTTCATTGTAGCAGCCCGGTAGAACCAAGTTAGAGTAGATGATTGAATGTCCAAGTTCAATGTCCAGTACTCAATTACAATGGTTCTAGTTCTAATAGATTTTAAATTAAACCAAATAGGGCTTGCCTTCATTGATTTTGATTCTAAAGAAAGAGAATAACAATTCCTCTTATCAAATTAGATTGGAATAGCAGAAACAAAATCAATTATATAAAGCTAAAGAAAGAGAATATTAAATAAGCACACTTAGCTTAGATGGAGTACAGAATTATCTCTCAGAAGTTTGACGAAGATTGGCTTGAATGGATTAATTAATTTAATGAATTCTTTCTGAGATTCGTGCTCTATTTATACGTGAGCAGATCGCGTCTTCGACTGGTCTAGGGGGCTTTTCGACTAGTCGAAGAATTAACAGATATTTGAAAAATAGGGCGCGATAAGCTTTGACCGTTTTACGACTGGTCGAAGGTCTCCTTCGACTGGTCGTAGGTCACCTTCGACTAGTCGAAGAACCAGAATTTCATCGCTGGACTTTGAGTCGAAGACTTTCAACTGGTCGAAGATGCAGTCGACACTGTTCCTTCGACTGGTTGAATAGATTCATGGACTAGTCGAAGCCTTACAGAAAATATCTGAATTTTGTAACAAACTCACGACTGATCGAGAAATTTCTTAAACTAGTCGAAGCAAAGCTAAGACTCGTCGAAGAAAGCCTAGGACTAGTCGAAGAACAGACCAAACTCATGTAAAATAAACATCTGACTTATGTATCCAAAGTGACCTTGTAACGCCCTGAAAATCGGGGGTCGAGCATAAACTCAACTCCCGAGTTCCAGAACATCACTTATGTAACAAAATGAATGATGATTGAATGTTGACTGTATTCGTGCATTGAACATGAGTGAGATTAAGCCAAAACAGCATATCATACTCCAGAGACAGTTAAATTTGCAAGCAGAAGACTGTGATAGATAGATAAAATATATAAACTATGATGAGTCTCCAAAGTGTGATAACATTACCAGGTTAAATAATTACAAGTACAGTTATAAAATATACCAAATGTGAGGAAGTGTAATGTCTCCTGTCCCAAGTACCATAGCCCCGTCAATATAATATCAGGTCTTTATTGACTTGCTAGAGAGATACAGATAGGAGAACTCCTCCTATCATCATAGAAGTAGTCCGGCTCTGCTTCACAAGCATCATCATCACCTGAAACTCAACAAATCTGATTGGTGTGTACAACACCGTCCCGTAACGTGGGAGTGAGTAGCTAACTCAGTGGAATAATAAGACATAGGTTAACATGTTATCAATTCAATCAAGCAGTAATGATAAAGCAGTACAAATCAAACAATTCTAACTACTCTTATTAAGTGCGAGAATGAAATGACATGATGCTGTATGCCCTTGCCAAACCCTCATGCGACATCATCTTACGTTCGCGAATGCTTAACTCCCTCAGTGCGCCACATCTACTAAGCACATGCGATGCGAAGATGATCATGATTACCGAGTTATTATTAGTCCATTTCAAACAGCAGTATTGGGAAACTAAGGTACCTCCCTTATATCATTCCCAAACATGATCCATTATAGGGTCGTCAATCCTAGTTAATCTCATACGGTGTTATGGTTTGAGAGGCATAGCGAAGGCATCACAAAGGGCTCGTCACCCGTCAGTACGGATACAGATCTCACCGTATGCGGCTCAATTGCTGACCGTCAGCTCGAGTACAGGTCTCACCGTACTCGGCTCAATCACTAGCCGTCAGCTCGAGTACAGGTCTCACCGTACTCGGCTCCACTCATACTCTAGTTGCTGTGAAAGACTCGTCGCCAATCACAGACCTCGGAGTATACTCGAAGATACTACAGAGGACTCGTCGCCGTCAGCACGAGTACAAGTCTCACCGTACTCGGCTCTCGCCGTAAGTATCGACAGCTCGAATACAGTGTCCCATACCACCGTATTCGGCTCACGAGTTTGGTTGCGCAATGGTCACTACGGGGAGGCACATGGCCCCAGCGTAGGCCGACAGCTCGACCACGGTGTCCCATACCACCATGCCCGGCTCATGCGTCTTAGCGGATCGAGGTACCATGGTTAAAAGGGGTTTCACTGGTAAGTTTGGTACCCTAGGTTCAAGCAGTAGCGTCCAAACATGGTGAACATGCATAAGGCAGATCGGGTTACTTGACGAGCTCGACTAGCACGATCGCCCGTTGAGCTGCACGACATGAAGTGCATAAACAACTTCGTGTGGCCTAACCACTGCCGACAGGCAATGCACGACTCGAGTTCGTTGAACACATCCCACGTGGCAAATGAATCTCAACCACGAATTCAATCCCGTTACCGATTGCCTGGACTATAATCATAGCCCCAAACACAATCAATTGCAGATAGATAAAGCAGTGACGGATCAAGATTCAACTCATACAATCAAGTCTGATATCATCCGTTTAGGGCTGTCAGGGCTGTTGCACGCACTCGTTGCTCCGCTCCCCCATCACCCATGACGGATCATACAACGTAAATATAAATTTAAACATATGCATTACATAGTTAAAATCATGAAGCAATTGAGCATGTTATGAATCACAACACAAGCATGAGTTTGTACATGTTCAATTCCTAATCACATAACTATCAAAGGAGATCATACACATAGTTAAAAGAGGTTGAGAATCATATCTCAACACCCTTATACATTACAATATGCTAACTACTACTCATTCAGACATTTCAAGAAATACTTGAACTACATACATCACATACATGACATATGTTGATCACATAGGTATTAGGCCAAATCCTTCTACTAGGGAGCTACCCCAATTATAACACGCGTGCACCCACGATGGATAGTTATGGCAAGCATGGGTCCAAGTTCTACATTCATTCAGTCATTTCCACAAACACTTGGACTACACACTTTAACATATGTAGTGTATTGACCGTGGCGTGATTTAGGGCAAATCCTTTCGTCAAGGGGTTGACTAGTACATTTCAATCATGTTCTTACATTCAATACACATGACAAACATAAATCATAAATCCATATTTACTTAGTCATTTCAACAAACACTTAGAATACACTATTCCAACATACATAGTGTATATTAGCAAACATGTATTAGGGCGAACTCTTTCGCCAAACAAGTAATTTACGCATGTATAATATATTTATACAACGAATAATCATGGCAAACTCATCTCCAAATACATACGTATATGGTACTTTCTACGATACAGTATTTCTACATACATAGTGTATATTAGTAGAACATGTATTCGGACGAATCCTTTCGCCAAATTAGTATTTTATCCATATATCATATATTCATACAACAATTAATCATGTCAAACACATTTCCAAAATTTATACGTATACGGTATTTTCTACAAATACCTAGAATATGTAGAATTCCATATTTTTCATCTTTAATCGAAACGGAAAACAGACAGCACTTTGTACATGTGCAATTGCATGCAGATCATGAATCTATCATTATCTGACATTGAAAGCGCTGAAAATCATAACCTATACACCTAAAGTCCGCACCTTTTGTCGTAGAATCGCAACGAAATCGATAGGTTTGTCTAGCTTCCGTATACGGCAACTAGGCAACCTAGAGAAGGAAATAAGTTAGCTATTTGATAACCTACAACTATCAAATCCCCCAAACAGGTTAGGGTTAGGGTTTTTTACCTAGAAATGACGCCGGAATCGCCGGAAAGTGACAAGAATGAGGTGGTTAAGCACCGATAGCAGAAGGGTAGAGCGGCGGGGAGATCTTCTCACAACTCCCACACTTTCTCTCTCTCTTTTCTCTCTCTTTTCTCTCTCTCAAACTCAAATTCGTATGGCTGCCATGAGAGAGGGTTTAAGGTCCTTATATAGCCTAAAAATTCACCGAAATAGACTCGGGAACAAAGTATACTTAGGTTATGTCCAAAGCGGACCTATTCCGTATCAACGGAGCACTTCTGGCGGGCCACCTTGAGCCAAAGGTCGGACTTAAGCTCACTAACACTGGATCTACGTTCTATTAAGTTTTCGGTTCGGTCGGATACCCAGATCACGCGTGGCGGACTAGTTTCAATTCAATGGTCAGCGGATCTCGATCAGAGATTCCGAGTACATGTAAATGTGTATGAAATTTCTCCTGATCTGAGGGTGTAATTTGGTCTGATTCTGACGGTCTGGTTGCTTAATACTGATCCGCAAGCGAATGGTGCCAGATCACTATTCCAGATATTTATTTTGTAAAGAGAATAGTGTTTTTCACACTCCCTCGCTCTGGACTCAAGCGAATGGCCGTGGGACATCGGCTGGACCTGATTTCTAAGGTGGTTGTCAAGCCCAGTGAGGCGGTCCTAATTCCTTAACTTCGTTTGAATCGGACTTCCGACGTGCGGTCTAGACCTAATACGAAGTTTCATTTCATTCCCGAGAGCAGCCGGGTAATGAGTTTGGTTCTAAACTTTAGGGTAACCTAGAGTCAATGATTCTACAAGTTTTAGGTCTTGCAGATCGTATTTAAAGTGATTGGTGCTAATTTCACAGGCACTCTAGTTTAACACTAGCTAAATCTCGCCAAATTTCTAAAGGATTTAGTCCCGTAAGATTTCTGTCTGAGGTGGTACTTAGTCCTTTGTAGTTTGTATATAAAGTGATCCAAGTTATACTACTTAGCTAGTTCAAGATAGTGTTTATGGTGAAAGTACTTAGAAAAATTAAGGAACAAGGTGGTGAAGGGTGGGATTTGTGAAGGAAATGGGTTAAGGAGCGATTTTAGACTGTGGGATTGAGTTTTGACAAGTTGATAAGGTCTTAGGATCGATCCATTGCCTAAGGACGTCTAATCCCAGGTTGCCAAAAATCCGAGATGTTACAATCTACCCCCCTTAAAACAAAATTTCGTCCCCGAAATTGGCTAAGGGTATTAAGGGAAGATTTTTATTATTTCATTTGCCTAAGACATATTGATTCCAAGTTCCTACGCGTGGTAGGGTATATACCAGCTGGTTCATTTTAGTCTACCCCCCTTAAAACTTAATTCTTTATCCATTTCTCATACCCTGATGCTTTGCTACCATTTATTTCTTTACCTATTTGGAGTCTCAACGACAATTCCCAACAATTTAGAGTAAGATAGCTGTTTTCATTGTTTGACCAACACGGAGAGACGGTAATAGTGGGCTCGATCCCGATACATCGATCATCTACCGGGCCAAGGTAGGAAGCTCATCGTATCCCTTCCGAATCCTGGTGGATCCTGGTCGTCCGCTCATCAGCAAAGAGTCCATCGGTAGTCACCTAGGATTGGGAATTGGGTCAAGCCGCGAAAACTTCTCAGTTGTAGATGTCAGTAACTCCATAGTCCGATCACTCTAGAAACGTAGGGAAAGTCCACAACAGGAAAGTTAAATTTGTCTATTCCTAAGGTTGCCCTTTAGGTCTTAGTTTAAGAGAGTCATTGTTATTATCTATGTCAAAGGAAATGGTAAATCAAATCTTACTAAATCATCCTAAAACGGTTTCTCATAGTAGGACAGGCTAGGGCTTCTATAATGTTCGTAGTTAATGAGCACCGTTTCGATCCTGGGCCAGTGAGGTAGGGTCCACCATGTTTAAGACTTATCCTGGGCCACCGTTTCGATCCTGGGCCAATGGGGTAGGGTCCACCATGTTTAACGAGCACCGTTTCGATCCTGGGCCAGTGGGGTAGGGTCCACCTTGTTCCGTATGTCGGAACAAGTTGTAATTTAAGACTTATCCTTGACATGAAATGAAATGCGGTCTCCCACTATATTTGTCTTGGTACCTAGGATTATAGAAAGGGGCTATTACGGATGGGTGTTGTGGTAGATTCCAAGGGCGGATGTGAGTTTGTGGCAAGATGCCTAATCCTACCAAGGGGTTATATCGCAGCCCAGACTTATCCTATTTAATCATATCTAGTTTAATAGGCATGTTATCTTTCTACGGTCATAAACATAATATGGATGCCGACATGGCATGCGACTTGGGACCTAATTCCTAATTATTTGTTGCCCATTTGGGTAATTCCTTGGGCCTAAAAGACAAAGTCTCTATCGGCTATATACTCCTAATACTCTTCAAAGACGAAGTTATAAACTTTTGGTTGCAAGTGGTTCGGCCAACACAGAAGAAAGTTGCGTAGTGGGTCTGAGTCGGATACATGGACCTCCTGCCTAGCTAGGACAGAAAATCGTCGTATCAGTCCTTAATCCTAGTTGATCCCGACCTTCTGCTTGATCAGTGCATAGGGTTCATTGGTCACTACCAGGATTGAGAATTCGATTCAAACCGCGAATACCTCGCTTATATGTAGTTTCTCTACTCTGTGTTCCTGATTGTACTAAGTCCTCGAGAAGGCAATTCTAAGGGGTGTGTTGACTTGACCTAATGTTAAATCTAAGAGATGTATAAGTTTACCCTGAGCATGAATAGTCGCTAAGTCAGACAAGCTTCCTAAGAGTTACTAAAGGAGCCTATAAGTATCGGGGGATTCAATGAAGGAACGAGGTCTCGCTCCAACCTAATCAAGATAACTAACTAAGTCTATCATTCAATGTTTCTTAGTATAATCAGTCCTTTCCATTCCTTAGGGTAACTAGTAGCCTAGACGTAACCTATGAGTCGTAGTAATCCACTAGTTGAAATCCAAAGTCTAAGCTTTATACGCTAAATGATTTCGTACCATTTCTAATACAAGAAATTATTTTATCGCTTAGGGTCAAACGTTGTCTGATTAGAATTGAATTGCCCTAACTTGAATGTAATCAAGCTCGAGCATTACACATATGCTCATTCCAACTAAGAGGGTCCTAAGGTTCACATTACATATTTGTTGGATTTCCTACACGGTCAGGCCTGTCTAAGTCTAAGAGCACCGCTCTAAGTCCAAAACTCTAAGGGTCATATTTGTCAAACAACCATTTACTCTAAAAGCTTAAGCTATCAGAGTGTGGTGGGTTAATGTATATCAAGGGACTGTATCACTTCAACACTATTTGGCAAGTGGTCTTAAGTTGTATTGAATGGGACCGCATTACTAATCCTACCTCGGAATTAGAAGTGGCTTGTTTGGTAGGAGGGTGGGAGGGGATTAAAACTAATGGTATAGGCTTTGGAAAATGAGCCTTGTGTCGGAAAGTGTGAGATGGGATTTCCAATCCCAGGAATCGGAACTCCTAAGTGTAAGAGGAACACCCGGGATATACTCTTTATTGCATACATTCCAAACATGGTATTAGAAAACATGGGATACAACCAACCTAGGGCCATACCTTACACATACATTTATTGTTACCTTTTCAATTCTATCCACCCTAAACTCACCTAATGCAATTGGCCGGACGGGCCCTAAACGTCCTCAAATATCTAAAATATTCTACCAACAACTACAACCATCAACATGAAATCATAAGCACCCTAAGACAGTAACCCATGTGAACTACGAGGCAGCAGTATGGATTATTAGACATCCAAGAGAATGGCCGTACATGTTCGGATAGAGCCATGGAAAAGCGAATGAAAAGTGATGGAGAGAGAGAGATAGGGCTGGAGGTTTGGTTCTCCACGGATTGGGGTCTCAACAGACGTTGTAGAGGCCCAACAGACAGGGTTTAAAGAAAGGAAGTGAAGAGATGGGCTGGGTTGAGAGTTTTACAGGAATTTGAGCCTCAAATGGGGGGTGTAGGAGCTTAATTAAGAGAGAATGAAGAGGGAGGGAGGTAGGTATTACTGTAAACATTGTGGAAGGATGGATGGTGGTCGAAAAAGGTGGAATGTAGGATTGAGAGGGAGATTGGAGAGGGAAACAACAAGTTAGAGGGCTTGGAAGGGTGATGTGAGAGAGAGGGGAGCTCCAGCCCCCAAAAACCTAAACCCTAGGCCAAACCGCACGTGCCAGGGGGTAGGGGAGGTCAGGCCGACCAACCCCAGCCCTGGCCCCACGCCAGATGGGCCACCCGACCGCGGTCGACCGCCGGAACTGCGGCTCCGCCGCGGTCCGCCTTGGCCGGTGTTGCGCCGCCGCGGTGGGGCCGTGTTCTCCATGGTCCCAAGGTGCCAAATGCACCCTGGTTCGACCTTGGGTCCCATCGGATTTAAGTGGGGAGGCCCCCGACTCCGATTCGCTCCATTTCGGGTAGTTTTGGGATAATCGGACGTAACTTGCAATCCGGAATGAGTTATCTGACGTAAAATATATGAATTTGGGGTAGAACGAACTAATGAAGCCAACCAACCTAGCTATGCTGGGTTGTGCAGCCCGAAATTGTGAGAAAACCCTCCGATTGACAGTCATTTCCCCGTTTCAATTTCGTTTTGCTAAAAATGGTAGTTTTAGTTTAATTACTCTTCATCGGTCGAGCTTTAGGAGTTACGCCCATCATGCAAAGGACTTAGAATAATTAGGAGGACAGTTTGGTGAAGCCAAATAGGTCACTTACTATTTTTGGCTGAGAACCTTGCGCACTAGTAGACATCACGACCTTATAGTAAGTCGCGAATTCTAGGGGTTTTAGTCGTAGTTTGTCTCTGATTTCCTTCCCATTACTTGGTATCCCTATTTAAAGGGTTGTGAACTTGTTTTTTAATCATTCATTAATCAGTTTCGAATTTATTAGAATTTATTTCTATTTTCTGCTTTCTCCTTTTGTAGATTCGAGAAGTCTCTGGGAGGAGTCCAGAAAGCTCCAAGGATTCGGAGTAGTTATCCTCATCACGTTTATCGCACATTTTACTGATTCTCAATGATTGGGATGAAGTGGATTATGATCTAGACCCTTCACTAGACAACCTAGAAATGTTTTAAGGTCGACCCGTGCGACCATGGTTGAATACATACTCGATTTCGGCGTTCGTTTTCAATGAACTTCGCCAATTGGCGAAATCGGGATACCTATGACTGTTTCTACATCCCGTCGCTTCCTCCTAAGTCAGAGTGCGTCAGAGTGCGTCGTGTGACCATAACCCACGTCCGGTTTAATCCAAATCATGCTCTTATACCAACTTGTAACGACCTGAAAATTGGGGGTCGAGCATAAACTCAACTCCCGAGTTCCAGAACATCACTTATGCAACAAAATGAATGATGATTGAATGTTGACTGTATTCGTGCATTGAACATGAGTGAGATTAAGCCAAAACAGCATATCATACTCCAGAGACAGTTAAATTTGCAAGCGGAAGACTGTGATAGATAGATAAAATATATAAACTATGATGAGTCTTCAGAGTGTGATAACATTACCAGGTTAAATAATTACAAGTACAGTTATAAAATATACCAAATGTGAGGAAGTGTAATGTCTCCTGTCCCAAGTACCATAGCCCCGTCAATACAATATCAGGTCTTTATTGACTTGCTAGAGAGATACAGATAAGAGAACTCCTCCTATCATCATAGAAGTAGTCCGACTCTGCTTCACAAGCATCGTCATCACCTGAAACTCAACAAATCTGGTTGGTGTGTACAACACCGTCCCGTAACGTGGGAGTGAGTAGCTAACTCAGTGGAACAATAAGGCATAGGTTAACATGTTATCAATTCAATCAAGCAGTAATGATAAAGCAGTACAAATCAAACAATTCTAACTACTCTTATTAAGTGCGAGAATGAAATGACATGATGCTGTATGCCCTTGCCAAACCACCCTCATGCGACATCATCTTACGTTCGCAAATGCTTAATTCCCTCAGTGCGCCACAGGTACCTCCCTTATATCATTCCCAAACATGACCATTACAGGGCCGTCAATCCTAGTTAATCTCATACGGTGTTATGGTTTCAGAGGCATAGCGAAGGCATCACAAAGGGCTCGTCACCCGTCAGCACGGATACAGATCTCACCGTATGCGGCTCAATTGCTGACCGTCAGCTCGAGTACAGGTCTCACCGTACTCGGCTCAATCACTAGCCGTTAGCTCGAGTACAGGTCTCACCGTACTCGGCTCCACTCATACTCTAGTTGCTGTGAAAGACTCGTCGCCAATCACAGACCTCGGAGTATACTCGAAGATACTACAGAGGACTCGTCGCCCGTCAGCACGAGTACAAGTCTCACCGTACTCGGCTCTCGCCGTAAGTATCGACAGCTCGAATACAGTGTCTCATACCACCGTATTCGGCTCACGAGTTGGGTTGCGCAATGGTCACTACGGGGAGGCACATGGCCCCAGCGTAGGCCGACAGCTCGACCACGGTGTCCCATACCACCATGCCCGGCTCATGCGTCTTAGCGGATCGAGGTACCATGGTTAAAAGGGGTTTCACTGGTAAGTTTGGTACCCTAGGTTCAAACAGTAGCGTCCAAACATGGTGAACATGCATAAGGCAGATCGGGTTACTTGACGAGCTCGACTAGCACAATCGCCCGTTGAGCTGCACGACATGAAGTGTATAAATAACTTCGTGTGGCCTAACCACTGCCGACAGGCAATGCACGACTCGAGTTCGTTGAACACATCCCATGTGGCAAATGAATCTCAACCACGAATTCAATCCCGTTACCAATTGCCTGGACTATAATCATAGCCCCAAACACAATCAATTGCAGATAGATAAAGCAGTGACGGATCAAGATTCAACTCATACAATCAAGTTTGATATCATCCGTTTAGGGCTGCCAGGGTGGTTGCACGCACTCGTTGTTCCGCTCCCCCATTACCCATGACGGATCATACAACATAAATATAAATTTAAACATATGCATTACATAGTTAAAATCATGAAGCAATTGAGCATGTTATGAATCACAACACAAGCATGAGTTTGTACATGTTCAATTCCTAATCACATAACTATCAAAGGAGATCATACACATAGTTAAAAGAGGTTGAGAATCATATCTCAACACCCTTATACATTACAATTTGCTAACTACTACTCATTCAGACATTTCAAGAAACACTTGAACTACATACATCACATACATGACATATGTTGATCACATAGGTATTAGGCCAAATCCTTCTACTAGGGAGCTACCCCAATTATAACACGCGTGCACCCACGATGGATAGTCATGGCAAGCATGGGTCCAAGTTCTACATTCATTCAGTCATTTCCACAAACACTTGGACTACACACTTTAACATATGTAGTGTATTGACCGTGACGTGATTTAGGGCAAATCCTTTCGTCAAGGGGTTGACTAGTACATTTCAATCATGTTCTTACATTCAATACACATGACAAACATAAATCATAAATCCATATTTACTTAGTCATTTCAACAAACACTTAGAATACACTATTCCAACATACATAGTGTATGTTAGCAAACATGTATTAGGGCGAACTCTTTCGCCAAACAAGTAATTTACGCATGTATAATATATTTATACAATGAATAATTATGGCAAACTCATCTCCAAATACATACGTATATGGTACTTTCTACGATACAGTATTTCTACATACATAGTGTATATTAGTAGAACATGTATTTGGACGAATCCTTTCGCCAAATTAGTATTTTATCCATATATCATATATTCATACAACAATTAATCATGTCAAACACATTTCTAAAATTTATACGTATACGGTATTTTCTACAAATACCTAGAATATGTAGAATTCCATATTTTTCATCTTTAATCGAAACGGAAAACAGACAGCACTTTGTACATGTGCAATTGCATGCAGATCATGAATCTATCATTATCTGACATTGAAAACGTTGAAAATCATAACCTATACACCTAAAGTCCGCACCTTTTGTCGTAGAATCGCAACGGAATCGATAGGTTTGTCTAGCTTCCGTATACGGCAACTAGGCAACCTAGAGAAGGAAATAGGTTAGTTATTTCATAACCTACAACTATCAAATCCCCCAAACAGGTTAGGGTTAGGGTTTATTACCTAGAAATGACGCCAGAATCGCCAGGAAAGTGACAAGAATGAGGTGGTTAAGCACCGATAGCAGCAGGGTAGAGCGGCGGGGAGATCTTCCCACAACTCCCACACTTTCTCTCTCTTTTCTCTCTCTTTTCTCTCTCTCAAACTCAAATTCGTATGGCTGCCATGAGAGAGGGTTTAAGGTCCTTATATAGCCTAAAAATTCACCGAAATAGACTCGGGAACAAAGTATACTTAGGTTATGTCCAAAGCGGACCTGTTCCGTCTCAACGGAGCACTTCTGGCAGGCCTCCTTGAGCCAAAGGTCGGACTTAAGCTCACTAACACTGGATCTACGTTCTATTAAGTTTTCGGTTTGGTCGGATACCCAGATCACGCGTGGCGGACCAGTTTCAATTCAACGGTCAGCGGATCTCGATCGGAGATTCCGAGTACATGTAAATGTGTATGAAATTTCTCCTGATCTGAGGGTGTAATTTGGTCTGATTCTGACGGTCTGGTTGCTTAATACTGATCCGCAAGCGAATGGTGCCAGATCACTATTTCAGATATTTATTTTGTAAAGAGAATAGTGTTTTTCACACTCCCTCGCTCCGGACTCAAGCGAATGGCTGTGGGACATCGGCTGGACCTGATTTCTGAGGTGGTTGTCAAGCCCAATGAGGCGGTCCTAATTCCTTAACTTCGTTTGAATCGGACTTCCGACGTGCGGTCTAAACCTAATACGAAGTTTCATTTCATTCCCGAGAGCAGCCGGGTAATGAGTTTGGTTCTAAACTTTAGGGTAACCTAGAGTCAATGATTCTACAAGTTTTGGGTCTTGCAGATCGTATTTCATGTGATTGGTGCTAATTTCACAGGCACTCTAGTTTAACACTAGCTAAATCTCGCCAAATTTCTAAAGGATTTAGTCCCGTAAGATTTCTGTCTGAGGTGGTACTTAGTCCTTTGTAGTTTGTATATAAAGTGATCCAAGTTATACTACTTAGATAGTTCAAGATAGTGTTTATGGTGAAAGTACTTAGAAAATTTAAGGAACAAGGTGGTGAAGGGTGGGATTTGTGAAAGAAATGGGTTAAGGAGCGATTTTAGACTGTGGGATTGAGTTTTGACAAGTTGATAAGGTCTTAGGATCGATCCATTGCCTAAGGACATCTAATCCCAGGTTGGTAAAAATCTGGGATGTTACAGACCTACTCCTAAGGTCAACCTAAGGTTAGTCAAACCTCAAACATGAAGTACAACATTGAAACATTAGGAACAAGTGACCTTGAAGTTTAATCTTTGACGTCTTGATGTAGTTCAATCTTGAAATCTTGATGTAGCTCAACCTTGAAATCTTGATGTAGCTCAATCTTGAAAGTGTCTTGAGTTTTTTACGAACTGCCTTGTACTCTTCTTGAAGTCTTGCATTCTTGAGTCATGTCTTGTGAGCAGTTCTTGCAGTCAAGGTTGATCTTTGTACTTGTGAGCTTTGCTTGTTCATGAATGTTGATCTGTGAGAGAGCTTCACTTATGCAAGTTATATAACAGTAATTTTGACACCACAAATTTGACAACAGACAAGGATATAAACTATAGCACTTACAGTCTATTTCACTTAAAATTTCATATTTCAGCATAAGGGATTTGCACATTTCAAGCACTTGGCTTCTGGTCCAAGTTGAGTAGTTGTGGGCACTTTCTTAGTTTGCCACTAGTGATGGACGTTAAGCTCAGTGAGACGGACATTATTATATAGTTTCGGAACTAGTGGCCCACTAACGAGCGGTCTAGAACTCGTTTGGATAATCAAGGCATTTCTGGAAAGAATTAGGTATCAAGATTTCTTGTGCGCAATTATTAAGATTTGGATGAATTATGTTCATAGTTTGGCCTATTCGCAATTAGCTAAAATGGTAATTCGGTCATGATCACTCTAAACCGTTGGTTCTTAGGCTAAATGGGTAACTAGGTTGATTTGATTTATTAGTTAAGATTTGACTCATAGTTATCTCGGCTTCAGGTAGGTTTTTATTTAGTTATGGTTGTCTCGATTGGTCAGTGATAGGTTGTCTAGATTTGCGCCCTAGATGAACAAATCACGAGGTTATACTTGCGGTTTAAGTGATTGGGCGAATTCGTTGGCTTCCTATGGTTGATTAATCGAATTCGTGTGGTTCTTTATTAGCATCACCTACGTATAGGCTCTCCTCGAGCGTCACAGGTCAGTAAGTAACAACACAAGCTAGTTATATATTTTTTTAAAAAATAATAATAAGGATTTTTGGCAATCCAAAATAGCAAAAATTTAGGACGTTACAACCATATGCCAACAACTACAGTGTATAGTATTTTGCTTAACGAGCTTTTATCTTCCATCATTTTAAAACTTCAAATCTATGCTCGAGGCCTTCACGATTGGCTCGTTGAGATATATGTTTAATTCTGACTCAGTTGTACGCTTATTTATTTCTTCTTGCTCTAAGGCCAGAAAGTATTCATCAAATACATCCGTATTACCTATAGATGAATTGTAACCACTTTCAAGATGTTTAAGTTTCGTGTCTCATGGTCTCGCCAATTTACCAACATAAAAATTGTACAATTCTTCAAATGTAGCATGAACATTGGTTATTTCTTTTATTACCTTTTCAAGTAAATAAATCTTCTTGAAAATGAAACTAGTCATCCCCATCTTACTTCACGGATCAAGAACAATAACTAAGGCCATTGACAAATGACATTCTGTAACACTCTAGCCCTTCAATACTTGAGCATTGGACGTCCACAGGCATTACCCCAAATTCCTTCGAATTGATATGTGCACCGCACGTGCCTGCACGTGTGCACTAACTTAGAAAACCCTAACATGCACCTGTAACCCTAGTGTTTGGAACTCGAATCAGTGATGTAGCAGCTAAGTAGGATATTCGACGTCTAAGACAGTTGTAGAGCCTCCCCCAGTCAGCCCTAGGACCCTTGGGCTATAGTTGGGCCCTTTTTCAAGGAAAATTTGTGTTTTGTCGATCTAACAGACACCTATGTTGGTTTGAACGACCTGTTTAGACTACGAAACTAGAAAATTGATGTTATGTTGGTCTGATCAACCGGCATGTTGGTTCTCATCGGTTCGATCGATGGAGACCATTGATCCGATCGACAATGAGCATTAAGTTATGGAACGTCCTTTCACCCACGAATCCACCAACTTTGAGTGTGAGGCTATATAAAGCCCTTCTTTTAATTTTTTTTCCTCTTCCGAACCCCATTTTCTAGCTGTGTGTGTGTGTGTGTGAGAGAGAGAGAGAGAGAGAGAGAGAGAGAGAGAGAGAGCTCGGGGGAGAGGTGGCTCCGAATCCCCACTGTCGTGTACTAATCTTCACGTGTGGCCTCTTTCTACATCATCCTTGTCGCAAATCCTTTGTTTGTGAGCTAACAAAGCCCATTTTTTATAGGTAAGAGTGTCTCTAGTCCCGTATGTGCATTATTTTAATTTTACCCCAAATTTGAGGGTGTTTGAGCAAGGAATCTCTCTCGATTCCTCAAACTTCAGGTTGTGACTATCGCGTGTCCGTGCATGTTAAGTTTTGAGGGCTCACGACCATGCACATGTGCTGTTGGGTTATAGTGTCATCTGATCATTCCGCACGAGTGCCTAATCGTTGATTTGAGTAGGCTCAATCAAGAAGAGGAGTTAATCCCCAATTTTTAGGTTGCTTAAGGTTTGAACTAGAGAATTAATTTAGGATTGACGCTAATTACTTCGAATCGCTTGTAAGATATAGGTTTTCTCTATTTTTTTATCTTTCGGAGTGCCCAATCTTAGGAACCCTATCTAGAGAAAGGTGAAGATCTACCCTTCAAGCTTATTCTGACGTTTTAATTCACTAATTTCTTTTGTGTATGCTTCCTGCTATTATATATAAACTATGTATAACCTTTGATTAATCATGTTTATAGGTGTTATTCGATATAATTTCCTCGAATATGAAGTCCAACATGTTTATTTCATACAACTTGTGCTAGCTTGTTAATATGACAAGAATAATCTTAATCTCCACCTCTTTGAGCTAATTGTGTGGTTTTAACAGTCACTTTTATAAATAGACGGGTATACCTTAAAATAGTAGCCCGACGTAGTGAATTTTTTTTTGACCAGTTGATGGATTCCGTCTATGGATGTTGTGCCATAATGGCTTTTTATCGAGAAGTACCATGTTTTTATGTCCTCTTTGGGTTTTCCACCCATTTGGCTTTAGGGGTTAAAACCATTGTTTCATCCATGATTGGACCTTTAGATGGGAAGGATCATCATATACACTAGATATATTTTGTTGTCATCATTTAGAGAAGTACGACTAGTCTAAGGGTTGTTGTTATTAAATCGTTAATGAATTTTCTTGCTTGCAACTCAAAATTATTTATAAATTGGACTAAGGATGGCTAGGCTAATCATGCATACGTGGCATGTAGACTTTACCAAGTGACTAACGTAAGACAGGGTTTCTTGAGTCACTGTGGGTGTACCTCAGTGTATTTTATTAGCACATGTTTCTGTCCACTGCGGGCATCCTTTTTGCTAGGATTTTACTGGGTGTCTAATCGCCATGGACATACCTGAGTGTATTTTATCAGGTGATCTGCTTACTATAAGTGTCCTTTATGCATGGATTTTAATGGGTGGCTAGTTATTGTGGGCATACTTCAATGTATTTTACCTAGCTTACTATGGGCGTCATTTTTAGCTAAATGTGCATCTCCAAATTGAATGCATTTCATGCATCCATGCATTTAAACAAGATAAATTTTATGAACTTTATACTTGGAGATAATATATTTGGTACTTGTATGTTTAAGAATAATGTGCTTAGGATTATGAACTAGAGATAATATGTTTAGAATTTATATATGCTAGAAGGTTACAGGCCTAAGTTTTATATGCTAGAGATTACACGCTTAGAAGATATATGCTAGAGATCACATGCTTATAGGATATATGCTAGAGGTATCACACTTAAGGATAGTATTTTAGAAATGAGCATTAATTTGTGATAATCATGTATGTAGTTCAAATGTTAAGGGCTTAATCTTGAGGGTGTTTCTTCACTATTATGGCGATTGACGTATTAGATTTGATATATGCAAATGCACCAGTGTAGATTCTGATGAGGGACCACTATGTCAAAATTGCGAATTTGTGATGGATCAAAACTAAATTAACGACGAATTTGGTCCGTCACATAGTCCGTCGCCATTTGCCGCATTGCAAAAAATAAACGACGGATGGGATCCGTCGTAAATTTGCGACGGATACCGACCTCAAATCCATCTTGATTTTTTGACTTGTTCAGAAATTAGCGACGAATTTGGTCCATCGCTAAAATTTCTGCAAATGAACCTGTTACACCGGGTAGTCATCCTAAAATAAATAAAATCACATGATTGTTTTATAAGAAACCCATTCAGAAAATTCAAAAGATTGGGCTGAATATGAAACTGGACTAAATATCATTTTGGGTGTGTTTGGATGCTCAGTTGGCCTGAATAGAAAACTGAACTATATGTTTAGTAAATAGCCAAAATTGAGTCAGCTACTAATGAAATAAGATAATGTAAAGAATATCATTTACACTGAAAACTAAACAAATGTTCATAATTGTCTCATCAATTAAAATATAAATCCAGGAGATACTTTTATTCTCAATATTTGTATAAGTATGCAAATGAAACATAACACAATTGAAACAAAAAAAGAGATTGGTAAAGAAGTGCTTCCATTGATGTTGCACCGTGGATGCTATTATGAGAGTCCCGAACATTGAGAAAGATTGTTAGGGTGTGTTCATGGTGTCCCCAACTGATGACTGGCTGAGATCATGCACACATTAATCTATTTTTTGTCTGGTGTTGCAAACTATGGAATGAATACATTCTAAGCTAGAAATAAAATCTGAATGTCTGTAACGCAGGGATGGACCTGATGAAGTCGATCATCGTCTTCCTTAGGGATAACTACTCCAAAAATTCATAGAGCTTCTTTGGACTCCTCACAGAGATTTCTCGAATCCACGAGGAGAATTAGAAAATAGAAATAAATTCTAATAAATTTGAAAATAGATTAATTGATAATAAAAATGAAATTACAACCCTTCAAATATTAATATCAAACCTAGGAAGAAGTTTCATAATCAAACTCCAACTCAAACTCCCTCAAAACATGACTTACTATAAATAGTAAACTTATTATTTATAGACGGTCATGATTTCTACTAAACTTCATGGTTTTCAACCAAAAATAGTAAGTGTCCAATTTGGCCTAACCACGTTGTTCTCCTAAATTTTCTAAGCCCTTCTCATGTTGGGCACGACTCTTAAAACTCAAAGGATCAGGAGTTATGATCGAATTAAAACTTACTATAAACAGTAAAAATGAAATTACAAAGGACTTTTGTCTGTCGATCCAATGGAATCTCTCAAATCTAGTGTCGGCAACCCTGCGTAGGTGTTGGTTGGCTAAAGTAGCTTCTCCTAATCATATATGGTACATTTAATAACTCATTTCGGTTTACAAGATATGCTTGTTTAAGGGTTCTGACGGTCCTGATCACTTTCGCCTTCGATTTAGCCCACAACCCGCTCTACATCAGTTAGTTTGTTAGTTGAAATGTGGGAATGACATTGCATTAGTAAGCCCATGCAAAGGCTCTTTGCAGCCCATTGTGATGTTCGCTACGTGCTTATTGTAGAATATCATCCCTAAAAAACCTGGAAGATTTAAAACTCAAATATGCCACAAAACAGGAAAAACTGGAGATGGGTGACCCATTTTCAAAACTATTATGAGCGTTCCCTCTGTTTAGCTGTGTGGCAGTTCTCTCTGCAGCTGCTTTTTTCACTCACCTATTCTCTCCATGGGAGTTGTCCAGCTATACCCCCCAAATACCATTTTTGAACCTTTTTCCACTTAGTATAGGCTGTTATTGGTATTCTTTTAAATCGTACATTTATAAGCCAAGATGGTCCCATCAGTAAGAACGGTCCCAATCTTGGACCACCACATCACCTTTCCAATAGTTTGGTTGCCTACAATGAGGAGCACCAAATGAACCATCCCTTCAATCAATGGCAATCGTTATAGTCTTGGATCCATAATACAGAAAAACACTCAGCTGTAATCTCCAACAGCTTGCTATTTGTGTTTGCCGTTATACATGTAGATACATTGTAAAAAGCGCATTAAGAAAATTAAACCAGAGCAACGAGTGCAAGTGGTCAGGCCAGGTACCTTTCTCTTTCCAAAATGGTTAGATGACAGGTGTGGGTCACTGCTTCCCAAGCTTGTGGCTCAGGACGCGGATTAGCTACTGAACCCGACTGTACCCAGCCTTACTACTGAAGTGACGTCACAACGTTATGTGGGCCCCAACATAATGTATATGTTATATCCAAACCGTCCATTCATTTAGAGAGATCATTTTAGGGCATGAGTCAAATATTGAGGCACATCCAAAAAGATCAAGTGGACCCCACCACAGAAAACAGTAGGGATTGAACGCCTACCATTAAAATTTTCTTGGGGCCACAGAAGTTTTCGACCAAGCTGATATTTTTGTTTTTCCTTATTTCATGTCTGTGTTAACTTAAACAGGTTGGATCTCAAATAAACATCATGGTGAGCCCTAGGAAGGTTTCAACGGTGGGAGTCACTGTTCCTGCAGTTTCCTGCAGTGGGGCATTATTTGGCTCATGCCCTAAGTTGATCTCTCCAAATGGATGGACGGTGTGGATACAATACATACATGGAGGGGCACACAGAACGTGACTACGTCACTTCAGTAGCAAGACTCGCTACTGTCGGGTTCAGTAGCTAATCCGCGTACTGTGGCTCCCATTGCACGATAAATGGATGGTATGTACGGTGATCAGGGTGCAGCTTTGGTGGTTCACTGAGGGGCCTACCTTGATGTATGTGCCTCAATCCACGCTGTCCATCCGTTTTGAAAACTCATTGTAAGGCATGATAAAAAAAAAAAAATGAAGTATATATAAATCTTAACTGGACCACAACACAGGAAACAATGGTGATTGAGTACCGACCATTAAAAACCTCTTGAGTGCCACCGGAATCTTTATTTTCCATCCAACCTGTTAATAAAGTCACCCAAAAAACTGGACGAAGGAACACATAAATATCATATTGATCCAATACTTGCGGCGGACAAGAAGCTTTAATGGTCAATCACCACTGTTTCCTGTGGTGTGGTCCACTTGATATTTGGATCTGCTTCATTTATGGGATCATCCCCTGAAATGATCTGTTAAAACGGATGGATGGCGTGGATTTAAGACGCATACATCCCGGTGGGCCCCACCGTCAAGGATCCACCGAAGCTGTGCCTAGTGACCAAAATCTCTCAAGAGGTGGACCCTCGCATTTGTGATCCGTTTTTAAAAATTTGCATCAATCTAATGGTCCCAATTTCCTAGCCATTTTATCAGTGGACATCTGGCATTTTGAATGGTTGGTGCTCTTTTCACCTATTCATTTTTGGGCCACCAATTTTATTTTATTTTATTTATTTATTTTTATTTTCTTAATTCTGTTAGCTTGTTAGTACACCTACTGGTAGTTCATACTTCACTGTTAGCCAGCCCCACTAGGGATCCTAGGGATCGATACCAATACCTAAGTGTTGAAACGTGGTATCTTTCACTCAGTCTGCCACTTGAGCTATGGATCAGGGTGTTTTTGGGCCACCAATTGATTGAACTACATATCATTTCCATATGTTGCCCATCATTGGTGGGGCCCACCTTTCTAGCAGTTCTTCTCCGGCCAATCGGATGCTCCTAAGCCATCAGATTGTGGGCCATTTATAACAAGCCATGGATCTGATGATTAATGCCATCGAACCGAAGTGCTTCCATGGAATCATAAGCAATTCATAGCAGGACATAGCGAATGGCACTGACGCCCTGATCCATAGCTCTAAGTAGTGGACCGAGCAAAAGATACCTCTTTTCAACACTTGGTATCGATTCCCAGTGGGCGTGGGGTGGGTTATGTGTGAATTGCCAGTGGGGTGTACTATCAAGCTAACAAAAAAACTAAGAATAAAAAATAGTGAATGACACTGAGTAAACGTTTCAGATGATGACCGTAACTCTTTTGTTTCACCACCTGATCTCCACCGTCCATTTTCAATGCTGTGGATTGGATGGTTAGGACCATTGTATGTACATAATTTCAACTCCATGGCTTGCCCCCAGTAGTGAGAATGAATGAACGGTCCATCTTCGATGATTAACCGTGCTTAGAGCTTCCGCAGCATCGCTGATGTCCCCATGAAGAGAGAAATTTACGACTGTGGACCTCACCTTTTATCCAGTGGTTTTTTTGAAACAATACAAACTTAGAGTACCCACTTAGACCTCATCATATGGAGTCAGGTTTCAGGATGAAAATACCCCTCCTTTTGACGGAAACGGATTCGGTACTCCCCCTGCCACCAGCTGCGGATGGTCGGTGGTCTGTGGGCCCCACCATGATGTATGCTTTTCATCCATGTCGTCCATATACTTTTCCAGTTCATTTTATGGTATGAGACCAAAAATTAGATATATCCAAATCTCAAGTGTACCACATTACGGGAAACAGTCTTGAATGAGCGTCAACCATTAGAAACTATTAGGGGGCTATAAAAGTTTTGGATGAAGCCGATTTTTGGTTTTTCCCTTCATCTAGGCCTGTATGAACTAATCAACAGATTTAATGTGAAATAAACAGTTCGTTGGGCCTTAGGAGAATTTGAATTTGTCAATATTCAATCAATATTATCTTCTTCTGATGTGGTCCACCTGAGATTTATATCCTGCTCATTTTTTGGATCAAGCCTTAAAACGAACTGTAAAAATGGATGAACGGAATGGATGAAACATGTACATCATGGTAGGGCTCACAGAACATCGACCACAGCCATTGGATGGTGGCAGGGTGAGCAGCCAATCTGTTTTTTTTTTTAATATTTTACGGACCTTTGCTTTCACTCCGTTGCTTTCACTCCCTTAACCAAAAAAACCTCCTGCTCAAAATAACAGCCTTTCACCCCCTTTTAACCATAAACCAACATAGGGAGGTTATTCTTCTCATTTTTCTCATCGAATTCTCCGTGAATCATGTAGATACCATCATTCTACGTTTGCCATTTTTCGTCTTGGATAGGTTACGTGAAATTCCACGAAGTGGCTGCATTTGCAATACTTCAAAAGGTTCAAAATATTCCCTCACGCCAAAGCACCTCTCTTCAACCTACATTTGACCTGTACTACGGTAGTTGTTGGTACAGACATTTAAAAAAAATGCTCGTCTTGTACAATTGCATTACATGCAAAGTTCGGTCAATTCCATGTGTTAGGCTTACTCAATTTCATGTGTTAGGCTTAGTTAATTTTACGCGTTGATTGGTCAAATCCATGTGAAACTCGCTCAATTCCATTTGAAGCTCACTCAATTCATGTTAGGGCTCACTCGATCTCATGCTATGCTCGCTAAATTTCATGTTTACCCTGCGCAATTTCATGCTATGATCGCTCAATTTAATGTTTGCCCAACTTAATTTTATGGTAGATAAGATAAGGTAAATTTAATGTTTGCCTTGATAAATTTCATGCTAGGATCACTCAATTTAATGTTTGCCCAGCTTAATTTCATGATAGATAAGATAAAGTCAATTTAATATTTGCCTTGATAAATTTCATGCTAGGATCACTCAATTTAATGTTTGCCCAGCTTAATTTCATGGTAGATAAGATAAGGTCAATTTAATATTTGCCTTCATAAATTTCATGCTAGGATCACTCAATTTAATGTTTATCCAGCTTAATTTCATGGTGAATAAGATAAGGTCAATTTAATGTTTGCCTCGATAAATTTCATGTTAGGATCACTCAATTTAATGTTTGCCCAACTTTATTTCATGGTAGATAAGATAAGGTCAATATAATGTTTGCCTCGATAAATTTCATGCTAGGATAGCTCAATTTAATGTTTTCCTAGCTCAATATCATGCTATGCTCGCTCGATTTAATTTTTACCCCACTCAATATCATGCTATGCCCTCTCGATTTAATGTTTGCCCCGCTGATATTCTAGTTTGCCTTGGTATTTTGTAGTTTGCCCCACTGATTTTGTAGTTTCCCCCCCTTATTTTGTAGTTTGCCCCGCTGATTTTCTAATTTACCCCGCCGATTTTGTAGTTTGTCCCGCTGATTTTTGTAGTTTCCCCCACTTATTTTGTAGTTTCCCCCGCTGATTTTTCAGTTTTCCCTGCTGATTTTCTAGTTTGCCCCGCCGATTTTCTAGTTTACCCCACTGATTTTCCAGTTTGCCCTGCTAATTTTGTAGTTTGCCCCGCTGATTTTGTAGTTTACCCCGCTGATTTTTCAGTTTCCCCCGCTGATTTTCTAGTTTGCCCCACTGATTTTCCAATTTGCCCCGCTGAGTTTCTAGTCTGCCCCCTGATCTTCTAGTTTGCCCCGCACCAATTCGCACGGAACTTGTGCGAACTTTTTGAGAACTCATCTTATGGGATGTGAGTCCAAAATCTGAACAATCCACGTGATGCAACACCCCATGAAATCCCAGGCCCAACTTTTACTTTGATCCAAAAATCTAATGGGCCATGTAAAAAGAAAATAATTTCCTTCCTCAACTTGTATCTCTCTTTGTTATGGCCCACCGGAGTTTTAGATCATGGTGAAAATTAGTCCTTGGGATTTCTTGAGATGTCGCATCACATTGACTCCGTTCAGATTAGATCATGGTGAAAATTGGTTTGTTCGGATTTCATGTTTGCCTCGCTCAATTTCTCGAGATGCCTCTCAATTTGTTGTTTGCCCCGCTGAATTATCAGCTTACCCCGCTCAATTTTATACTTCCCTCAATCAATTCCTAATTTACGTTGATCAAGTTCCTAGTTTGTGTTGATCAGGTTTCATGCGTGCCTCGCTTGATGTCATGATAGTTAGTGTTACAAAATTAAACGAGCACCATATGAAATCATTCGTATCGTCGAAGGCCTAATCCGTATGAGCTCTGGTTGTTTATTTGATGCTAGCTCAGTGAATTTACTGATGGACTTATTTGATGGTAGCTAAGGTCAATTTAATGCAAGTTGATGCGCATGTGTTAGGCTTAATCAATTCCATGCGTTAAGCTTATTGAATTTTATACGTTGATGGGGATTACATACACTCGATTTAATGTTTGCTTGCATAGCTTTATTTATAGTTTAGCCCACTCAATTTCATGTTATGGTCACTGAATTTCATGTTTGCCTCACTCAATTTCATGTCTAACCTGCTGAATTTCATGCCCCCCCCCCCCGCGCGTGCGCTCTGAATTTCATATTTGCCCTGCTCAATTTGTACGTTGTCTCGCTCATTTTTCCAGTTTGCCCCATTGAATGTAATGGTAGATTGCCTTACTCAATTTAATAAAATACGATACGAAATCATGATATAGAAGGCCTAATCCATATAAGCTCTGGTTGTTTACGTGAACATTTAATGCGTTGTTTAATCTTTATTTCCTTAATATCTGTATTATTTTCATCTATAAGAGAAAGGGAGTTTTCAGTCTTCTATTATTTAATTGATTTTGTCTTATGATAAGCTTCCGTTGTTTAATGATTTATTGATAATTTGTCATTGTATTGATTTCCAGATAATGGCTATGAGAATCATATGTTGCTATGGCGGGGAGTTAGAATGTGAAAACAAGCAATGGACGTACAATGGTGGAAGTACGAAAACTATGTCGCTAGATGTCGATACTACGTACGAGGAACTTTTATCCAAAATGTACGAGATTATTAATAGTACATCAACAGATTGTGATATTTGGATGAAAGCTTTGTATCCCTGCTCCAATAAATCAATCCCTCTAACCGTACTTGAGGATGACGATGACGTCAAAGAGTTCCTAGCAACACGGTTGGAGCATTCGAAAAATTTCATCCCTTTAGTCGTCGAGAGAATCCAACACATTAAAATGACAACACACGTTGACAGTGTGGCAGGTGAGCATGGCGTGGAATTTGAATATCAGCCAAATCCATTACAAGTAGGAGGAACAAATGATCAACTGCCCGAGCTACCCCAAGCACCAAAATTTGTGAGTACCCAAGTCAAAGATGGTTGTGACCTTGACCTCATTTGTGATTACATGGCACCGCCTCTAGCGACAAGAGCAGATCTGCTGTCATCATCCAAAGCCCGAAGATACATCAATCCTAAAAGCGACATCCCGCATCCAGACTTTCCCGAAACATCAAACATCAACACCCGTCAAGTTCTCGTACCGTTTGATGATGCTGCATTCACCAATGCAGCAATGCTGGAATATACGGATTCGTTAAGTGAATCGACTGATATAGTCGAAGGGCAAACATTTAAGGACAAGAGTCAGTGCCAGCATGTTTTGAGCCTATTTGTCCTTCAAAATAAATTCTAGTACAGGGTACTGTACTCAAATTCTAGGATATTTACAGTTGTATGCTTTGAAGACAGTTGCGAATGGAGGGTTCATGCATCACGCGAGCGGGGTTCGGGGATTTTCAAGATACGGACTTATACGTCAAATCACATGTATGGCATGTCATGGATGAGGAGCGATCACCGGCAAGCAAGCAATAAGTTAGCATGTGATTTGGTTGTTAGCCGCATTGAGCAACGCCTAGGGTTGAGGCCACGTGATATTATCTTCACCATGCAAGAGAAGTATAATATTGTTATCAGTTATAGGAAGGCATGGGCAGCCAGGGAACTTGCAATCAATTAGGTGATGAGGTCTTATGAAGACTCCTACAATCAACTCCCCTTGTATTTGCATGAGTTGAGAACGGTCAACCCAGGGACAGTGATGACCCTGCATGCTAATGAATTAATTTTCAGGTTCGAAAGATATTTTGTTGTGCTCGGACAATGTGTTAGAAGTTTCCAAAAATTATTGCGGAGGGTATTAGCCATTGACGGGACACACTTAAAGGGCAAATACAAGGGTGTTCTATTCATTGCCACGGCCTTAGATGGGGACAATCATATATTTCCAGTTGCGTTTGGCATCGTGGAATCGGAGAACGGTAGCAGTTGGAATTGGTTCCTTACTTACCTTAGCGATGCAATAGGGTCTATGGTTGATCTTGTGATTATATCTGATCGACATAAAGGTTTATTGAAAGAGGTTCCCCAAGTCTTCCCACGTGCAATTCATGGCTACTGCGCGTATCATATCTATAGAAACTTGGTGGACACCTTTAAAGATAAGTCATTGGAGATGTACTTCTGGCGGGCAGTGAAGACATGTTGGGTGGCCGAATTCGAAAAATTAATGCATGATATCAAAATGGCCAACCCCGCAGTACATGCATGGCTGACAGAAATCGGATACGAGAGATGGACCTCTTCGTACTTTCCAGGAAAAAGATTCAACTTGGTTACTACAAACATTTCCAAGTGTGTTAATGCCCTCTTCAAAGAAGCACGCGAATACCCCGTTACGAAATTGATAGAAGCGGTTAGATTGAAGATACAAGAATTGTTTTATAAGAGAAGAGAATGTGCGACATCGTTTGTAGGGCCATTGATACCATGGGCGGATCAACAGTTAAAAGATCTTGTGCAGAAGGCGCGAGATGCTCGCTGTTGTGGGAGATTATAATGATACAGTCAAGCTCAGTGAGTTTTCGTGTATATGTCGCGAGTTTGATGTGAAGGGGTACCCTTGTATGCATGTCCTGTCAGCATGTATAAACTACAATCTCCCTCATTACTCATACTGCTCCCCATTCTAAACGATGCAAAATTACATAGCCACGTATAGCGAATCGGTGTACCCAGTACATGACAAGAGTGAGTGGAAAGAAATTTTAGTGGGCTTTAAGGAGTATTGTACGTAAATTAAACCCCCAGGACAAAGGAGGTCAGATGGAAGACCCAAAAAGCTTAGAATTCCATCGCGTGGAGAGGAATTGAAAACAATAAAGTGTGGGCGATGCAAACAAACTGGACATAATCGCCGAAAGTGCAAGTTTCTCATTCCTGAAAAATAACATACTTTGTAATTTATTTAGTATTTTGATGTATAACATTCTTTGTAATCTTGGTGGATGATGAATGAACTTTCTACTTTGTGTGAGTGTATTTTCAGTTTGTCCCGCTATGCTCGTCAAAAAGGAAAATGCACATGGAACTCAATGCAAGGCAAATGCGCAAATACTAGAATGAGCAAAAGCAAAAACATGCCTGATAGACAAGAACTTCACAGGCATAGAAGGGAAACCCCTTGACCCGGTCGACCCCGTTTCCCTGACCACAACCTCTAACCTGCACCTTCTAAGCACGTTCACAACCTCATAAATTTCTAGATATTCTTCAGCAAATTAGACCAATTAATCATGAAATGTCATCAAATTTCATCCAAATAACAATTGCGTATAAAATTAGATTTCTATAACTAAGTTTTCAAATTGCTTTAAAAAACCAGGAGTGGCTACCATACCGGGCCTTAATCTTTTTTATTTATTAGAAAAAGAAGCTTTGAATAAATCTTTCTCTGTGTTTTTGCAAGTTAAAAACAAGCCCATGTTTCACCAAACCTAAAATTTCAAAAAAAAAAAAAATAAAGCCTTTGTTTTATCTTAAGAAAGAAATGCATTCAGTTTGCCCCGCTAGTTTTCAAGTTTGCCCCGCTCATAATTCAGTTTGTCTCGCTATTTTTCTAGTTTGTCCCGCTAATAATTCAGTTTGCCCTGCTGTTTTTCTAGTTTGCCCCGCTGATTTCCTAGTTTGCCCAGCTGTTTTTCTAGTGTGCCGCACTGTTTTTCTAGTTTGCCCCTCTAATAATTCAGTTTGCCCCGCTGTTTTTCTAGTTTGTCCCGCTAATAATTCAGTTTACCCCGCTGTTTTTCTAGTGTGCCCCGCTGTTTTTCTAGTTTGCCCCACTAATAATTCAATTTGCCCCGTTGTTTTTCTAGTTTGCCCCGCTAATAATTCAGTTTGCCCCGCTGTTTTTCTAGTGTGCCCCGCTGATTTTCTAGTTTGCCCTGCTGTTTTTCTAGTGTGCCCCACTGTTTTTCTAGTTTGCCTCGCTAATAATTCAGTTTGCCCTGCTGTTTTTCTAGTGTGCCCCGCTGTTTTTCTAGTTTGCCTCGCTAATAATTCAGTTTGCCCTGCTATTTTTCTAGTGTGCCCCGCTGTTTTTCTAGTTTGCCCATCTCATAATTTAGTTTGCCCCGTTGTTTTTCTAGTTTGCCCCGCTAATATTTCATGCTTTAGATGAGGATTGACAGAATGAACCTGAGATGCATGATGAAGGGGATTGAGGGTGATAAAATGAGAACATCCATACACTACTGCACATCATAAATTACTTTGCCCCATTGTTTTTCTAGTTTGCCCCACTCATATGTCAGTTTACGCCGCTGTTTTTCTCGTTTGGCCCGCTCATACATAGGTTGTATATCTCTATAATAGCCCCAATTGAGGCCCAATTGAGGCTAAAACAATACATAGAGAAATTGGGGAGAATTCTCCAAAAACCCTCCTGTCTATTAGGTTATCACTCAAAAGGGGAGTTGTACATTGTTTGGATTTATGCAGGGGAGCAATTTTTCATTATAGATAGGAAAAGTGGATTTTGGAATCGACATATATGGGTAAATCTCATCATTTAAAGGTAATTGCAATTGAGAACATGCAACGTAACATGAAGTGCATAAATAAATTTCAGCATAACACCACATTGCGCAGATCAAAATAAGTACCCCAAGTTTGGGCACTAAAATCAATGTCACCTTCATCAGTCAAATTAAAATTCACGCCATTATCTAAGGAAACAGTTTGAAAATAATATCCGATAGGCTTGGCATCCCAAAAAGATACTTGATGCACAAGCCAACAGACATGACTAAATACAGTCTACCTGGACGGACTGCCATCCGGTGGAGCGACATCATCGCGCCGGCAGGTGAATGTGGCAATAAAGTTGTCAATCTTATGCTCGAGCCGTTCGATGCCCGTTTGGATGGCCTCAGAAAGCCGCTCCAGTCGCGTAAGTCGTCTATCCTACTCATCCATGTGCATAACAATGTAATTCCTGCGGTTACGGTATGGCATCGTTCGACTGGTATGACCATATGATGGTTGCAGCACCTCACGCTGCTCTCCCTCTGTAGGATAGTCAGTGTCGGCTGCCTCTGTCTCAGCCACGTCCGTCTCTGCAGCCTCTATCTCCGCTGCCACTGCTTCTGTCTCTCCCATAAAATCTTCACTGCGCCTCACTGATGTTGACCCACATTTCTTCTCCAGTTTTATGCGATTGATGTTCTTTTCTGTAAATATTTTCACGGGTCTGGGTCGGTCAGTAGTGGGCATCAGGCCAACATGACGGGAGAGCAGACATAATAGGCGTGGAAATGGAATGGCATTACTTCTCGGGGTTGCCATGAAGTCGACAATCATTTGAATAATGATGGTGGGCAGACACAGAGGAATACCATGGCAGATGCTGTATAGAATATCTAACATATACGCAGTGATGTCAGACCTGTTCGTGTCCCTCAGGTAAACATTCAAGCAGAAGATGAAAGTGCACCTGCTAGTGCCCTGGTTTGTCAAGTTACATGAATGGTAGGTCAGACCGTCTACAGAGCTCGATAAGAAGATCAATTCAAGCGTCTGCCTGATCCGGATGTGTGGAAGCTCGCCATAGGTAAATCATAGCCTCACATCCCATGTCCCAAAACACCAGGTGATTAAAACCTTTAAAACAAGATAGACATCTTAGGGTTTTGTGGTGAGAAAACTTTTTGCAAAATAGGAAATCTCTAAGTTTTTCTCGCCTTGTTGATTTTATCGAAGCACCCTCGATATGATCGACCTGCATTGTCGATGTCCTCGATACCTTAACGATATTATCGATAAGAGGACCAAAATGTCCAACAACTAAATATTCATCTGGACAGATTTATCGATGTATCGATACACCTATCGATATCATCGATAAAAGCACTAAATATGTCTAGCAACTTCACAACATATCTGGATGAATTATCGATGTATTGATACACCTATCGATATCATCGATATTCAAATCTCGAGTCCATCGAGATTGGCTCGATAAGATCGACAGACAGATTTTCGGCGCCCCTATTTTTTAATGAAAATCTCAAATTCCTTCGATATATCGATGACCGTCCGATATGATCTGAATTCAAATATCGATAAGATCGAAGGTCCATCGATGATATCTATAGTGGGCGCGCATTTCTTACAGCAGATATTTCAGGTTGTTCTTAACAATGATTGGGGGCCCTTCGATAGAATCGATATTCAAATATCGATGATATCGACACCAGGTCGATTGCATCGATCAAGGTTACAATCTGTCCAACAGCTTAAAAGAAAAATCTGCTGGAATTATCGATGCCTCGACTCTGATCTTGATATCATCGACATTCAAATTCTGATGATCTCGATGGTTCCCCGATCAATCTTGAAATCCTGAAATATTTCAAAGTCAAGTCTCTCTCATTTTTCAAGTGTCGATGGATCGATCCTGTCATCGATGGAATCGGAGTTCGAAATCCGATGACATCAACAATATCTTTGATTCATCGACCAGTTGGCAAGAAGTTTCAAAAGCGTATGACATTGAGACCGAGTCATCGAGCAGACCATCGATGCTATCGAGAGTATACGCTCGATGTTATCTAACCTGCTCGATGATATCAAACTCTGTCATAAATGTGACCGTTTTATATCTGTTGGAACTTTTTGCCTATTTATAGAGGACTTGTCTTTTGTTGCTGTAAGAGAGAATAGAGAGAGCTTTTGTGTGTTTCAACTTACATCTTATACCCTAAGCCCTTTCTCTCGAGGGAGTTCATCCTCCAATCCACTCTCACCATTGACATTCAATAGAGTGGATTGAGGAATGAACTTTCGCATTCAAGGATCCTCCATCTTCTACCTTAATGGCAAATCATTATGCTGGGATGCCTTGAATGCATAAGATTGGAACTACTCTATCTTCCTGATAGGAAAATCTTTAGAGAGTAGGATTCCATCTTCACCTTGACCCAACCCTAAGCCTAGTCTTGGTATATCTTTTGTGTTGCAGATCAAGGAAGCAGAAAACTCTTCGTCAACAAGGAGGAGGAGATCTTCGGCATTGTGCTTAACGGGACTCATCAACTTATATATAAGTATCTAGAGTCCAAGAGGACACTTGTGATCATTCCTTTCTAGGATTGGGTCTTAAGTGGTTCTCACCCTTTAAAGCCCTCATAGGAGGCCTCTAGCGGAAGTGTACGCTGTGGGTGCGTTGTGTGGACCCTTGCTCCGTGGAGAGCATAAACATCTGGTTAGGAGTGAACCAGTGAAACTCCAGGGTTAGAGGTGAACCGAGTAGAAACCTCCGTGTAAAGGTTGAAGGTGAACTTGATTTAAAACCTTAGGTTAGAGGTTAACCCTGGGAAACCTCTTTAGTGAAATCCGGTACACTCAAGGGTTAAGTGCGGTAGTCGGGAGTGGAGTAGACTTATCGTCGAACCACTATAAAATGACTGTGTTTGTGATCGCTTTTCTATATGTGTGATTCATGACAATGCATTCATATTTATATATCTGATCACATCTCATACACCTACACAGTCACATCCAACATAGACTAAGTTGCATTTTGCTATATCTTGATTAGTTTGTGATTGGATCCTCTACCTGGCTTGGAAGCCAATAGAGTTACATTTGAGTAATCCTGATAACTGCATTATCATAGGATTAGTGAAGTACGATTTTAAATCAACCGTAAAAATTTTAAAAGTCCTATTCACCCCCCTCTAGGTCATATTGGCATATTCTGACTTCAACTCAAGCGGTCTTCACAGCTATTTCAGAAGATATTGTGTAGCACCTTGTACTTATCTTCCAAGTGCATTGCTCTCAATGCATTACCCTTATGCCACAGAACATTCTGTCTGTTACAAAAATACTTCGTCATTTTCATCCGTACATTTGGGTCATCAATTTCATGATCAGTTAAACCTCGAGATGTGGTTGGAATCCCTAAAAGTTGTCCCATTACCCCAGCATTAATGGTGGTGGAGGTCTCTCCAATAGTCACCTGAAATGAAGGAGGTTGCATCACCAACGAGTGGCAATATGATAGAAATATGATCACCTACTCATTTCTGATCATCCCTCCAAAATCTAAGAGGTTACTCCACCTAACATTCTCCAAAATCTGTGGAATCCCAAACGGCTGGATGCACCCTCGATTGATCTTTTTCTCACATACTATTTTTCGGCCGCGATATTTGTCATACATGTTCGCAGGAGGAGGAGGAACCTGTGGGATCAGTTGTTCCGGTTGGATTGGTGGAGGGGGTTCCTGAATTGGAGCACTCCTGTGCGTACGAGCTCGTCTAGCCGACGACTTGGTCAGGGAAGTTCGTTCCTCTGTCCGTTCCTGTCTAGGTCTTGATTGGATTTTTGTACGAACTCCTCTGGATGACTCTCCAACCATAAGCTTTTTTCCTTTATCCTTAGCCATTATGATAGTTGCGATGATATTGCCTGTTTCAAACAAAGGGAATGATAAAGTAAACTCGAAATTGATAACATATATACCTGTCCAATTCATGAACTAATGTATGTATATAAATCATTTAACGATTATATAGAAGAACTCCTCATGGGCAATTGTAGCACAACTTGTGGTACCATACCATACTTCATACAAACATGCCACTTCTATATGAAATCAGCTCCATTCACATCTATTCACAGAAGCAAACAATGATGCTTAATATCTCATTGAAAATTATTAATGATGGAGATGTTGTGATTTCTAAATTATAGTTCCTTTAGAAAGGGTCTACAATGCCTTAGTTATCTCATGTGATCGTGGATTTCTAATTCTCACAATTAACTCGTAATGACCTGCAGGAATTACAGCCGTGTAAACATCTAAAATAATTATACAAATAAGTTCAATTGGAGATATATGTGGATCTCTGAATTACTTAGATATTTTATATATGGCGTATAAGTAATTCAAGTTGATCTTTACAGATGACTGGTCCTTCTTTAGACATATCGAATGGTTACAAATAAAAAATATTTGATCGTCCTAAAAAAACCTCAACAAGTGTCCACAAATCAGAGGTTAGGATTGTTCAAGCGGTCTTATTTTGGAGCATTGACTTGGATAATGGGTTCTTCCATTTAGTTAGTTTAATATGAGTTGATGTATGCCATTGATACAGTTTCTGAGTGCCCGAGTATCAAGCCCCAATGCTCTACTGAGTGTGAAATGACTCCCCCTTATCAAAATGACTCCCCCTTATTCCTGCGTGGAGAAATCCGTTGGAGATGAATAGGATGCAACGTTTCGGAAGATGGATGCAATGTTTTGGAAAAGGATGCAACGTTTTAGAAGAGGATTCTTTGATTTTGGAAGATGGAGTTTAAAGAAATGGGGATATGGAGGGTAATAAAGATTGGTAGGTGAAAGCAGTTAATGCAGTTTGAAGGTGTCATCGATGATTTCGACAACCTGTCGATATATCGATGTTCGAACAACGATATATTGACAGGTTGTAGATATATCGAGCATGAATTTGAAGTTCAACATGGTGGTCAGTAACAGCGTGGTGTCGATATATCGAGATCATGTCGATATATCCCTAAAACATTTAATTTTACCCCTCAGTCTGTAACGACTCAAAAATTTTCGTACAATGGCTCGAGTACCACCTCGACCAGAAATCACTTAGGATTAAATCCTTTAGAAATTTGACAAAGTTAACTAAGTGTTAAACTAGATTATCCATTAAATCCGTTGAAATTGCTTTAAATACGATCTGCAAGACCCAAAACTTGTAGAATCATTAACGCTAGGTTACCCAAAAGTCTAGGATCAAACTCATTACCCGACTGCTCTCGGGAACACATTGAAACTCCGTATCAGGTCTAGACCGCACATCGGGAGTCTGAATAATACGAAGTTAAGGAATTAGGACCGCCTCACCGGGCTTGACAACCATCTCGAAAATCAAATCCAGCCAGTGTCCCGCGGTTGTTCGCTTGAGTCCGGAGGGAGGGAGTGTGAAAACACTTGTTTTCTTTACAAAATAAATATCTCGAATAGTGATCTGGCACGTGTTACTTGCGGTAAATTTGTAAGCTACTAGACCGTCAGAATCTGACCTAAATACACCCTCGGATCAGGAAAAATTTCATAAACATTTACATGTACTTGAAATTTCGGATCGAGACCCGCTGACCGTTGAACTGAAACTGGTCCGCCACGCGTGATCTAGAAATTCGACTGGAACAAAAACTTAACTTCACCTAGATCCAAGGTTGGTGAGCTTAAGTCCGACTTTCGGCTCAAGGAGGCCCACCAGAAGTGCTCCGTTGAGCTGGTAAAGTACCACTTTGGTTATAACCCAAGTATACCTTGACCTTAAGTCTATTTCAGAGAGTTTTTAGGCTATATAAGGACCTTAGAACCCCCTCTCTCACAGCCATACGAATTTGAGAAAAACCTTAAGTGAGAAGAGAGGAAAAGAGAGAGAAAGCTAGAGAGTTGTGGGAGATCCTTCCTACTACCATCCCCTGCCGCTACACAAGCTGCACCACCCCTTTCTTGTCGCTTTCCCGGCGATACCGACTACGTTTTGAGGTAAGAAACCCTAACCCTAAATCTATTTTGGGGTGTGAAGGTTATAGGTTATGAAATAGCTAACCTATTTCATTCTTTAGGCTACTAAACTGCCGAATACGGAGGCTTAGCAAACCTAGCTGATTCGTTACTATTCTACGGTGTAAGGTGAGGACTTTCGGTGTAAGGTGTATAGGTTACAGTTTTCAACGCTTTCAATGTCAGATAATGATAGATTCATGATCTGCATGTAATTGCACATGTACAAAGTGCTGTTTGTTTTCCATTTCGATTAAAGATGTAGAATATGGAATTTTACATACTCTAGGTATTCGTAGAAATACTGTATACGTATAAATTTTGAAAATGTGTTTGCCATGATTATTTGTTGTATGAATATATGGTATATGGATAAAATACTTATTTGGCGAAAGGATTCGCCATAATACATGTTTGCTAATATACATTATGTATGTAGAAATAGTGTATTGTAGAAAGTACCATATATGTATATATTTTGGATGTGTTTGCCATGACTATTTGCTGTATGAACATGTTATATATGCGTAAAATACTTGCTTGGCGAAAGGATTCGCCCTAACACATGTTTTACTAACATACACTATGTATGTTGAAATAGTGTATTCTAAGTGTTTGTGAAAATGCTTGTGAGAGTAAGTGCTTGGATAATGGTGCCTTAGATAGGTGTTGAGATGGGATTCTCAACTACCTTAGAGACCTGTATGATTTCCTCCATGTGGTTGTTTACTTTAAGCGCTTATGAAACACATGTGTTTGTATTTTTGTTTACATAGTGTTTTACAATATTACAATATGCTTTATAACATGTTTTATAACATGTTTTATGATACGTTTGTTAACATGTTTGATTTACTTTGTCTATTATGCTTTACTCTACATGTTCTAAATAAATATTGATTGAGTTTGGGACTATGTCTATAGTCCAGACATTCGGTACCAGACTTGAGGTCGTGGTTGAGATTCATTTCACCACGTGAGATGTGTTCAACGAACCCGAATCGTACTTCGGTTGGCGATAGTGGTTGGCCACACGAAGTGCTTTTGCGCTTCATATCATTCAACTTGTTGTGCGCTCGAGCCAGCCGAGCACGTCAAGTAACCCGTTATGTCTTATGTATGTTCACCATGTTTGGTAGCTACTGCTTGAACCTAGGGTACCAAACTTACCAGTGGAATCCCGTCAACCATGGTACCTTGATCCGCTAAGACTCATGAGCCGGGCATGGTGGTATGGAACATCGTGGTCGAACTGTCGGCCTACGCTGGGGCCATGTGCCTCCCCGTAGTGACCATTGAGCAACCAGACTCGTGACCCGATTATGGTGGTATGGGACACTATATTCGAGATGTCGGCCTACACTGGCGTAACCTGGCTGTGGTCCTCAGTTGGATTGTATCCGGGTCCCATTGTCAATAAGTAGACTAGTCGGGCTTCGAAAATAGACTGCCATTTGGTAGGACGTTAGTGGAGTGACCTCGAGCATATTCTGAATCTGCGGTGAGGCGATGAGCCTTCCCGTAGTAACAAAGTATAAACTAGGCCTATATTGATAAGGTGATGGGAGAGTGGTGCAATGATTCCGTGTAACAGCCCTCGCAGCCCTTGCAGCGACCTAGAAACACACCATCGTATGAGATTGTCTAGGACTGACGACCCTAGAATGGATCATGTTTGGGAATGATACAAGGGAGGTACCGTAGTTTCCCAATCCTGCTGTTTGAAACGGACTAATAACAACTCGGTAATCATGCTCATCATACATTGCATGTGCCTGGAAGATGTGGAGCACTGAGGAAAGCAAGCATGCCGCGAACGTAAGATGGTGTCGCATGAGGGAGTATGTTGATGAGGGCATCCATCATGACTGCATTCATACTTTCATTAATAAGAGTAGCTAGGAGTGTTTGATTATACTGCTTTATCATTACTGCTTGACTGAGTTGATAACATGTTAACCTATGCTTTATTGTTCCACAGAGTTAGCTACTCACTCCCACGTTACGGGACGGTGTTGTACACACCAACCAGACTCTGTCTCAGGTTTAGATGAGCTGGCGACTCAGGAGGCTAAGCCGGACTATGGTGAGGACCAGGACAAGTTCTCATATATGCAGTATTCTGGCGACTTTGACTAGACTGCCGGATCGACGGGATTTGCTGGGATTACATCCTTAGATGTATTTTTGACCTTTTTGAACATAAAACAGATATATGTATATGGTGACTCAGATGGGTTCATACTCTGGAGAATGAAATGATTTTATATCTTTTACATACATGTATATACAGTTTCAGTCTTCCCCTTGCCTTTATACAATTGATCTGGAGTATGAATTACTGTTTTGGTATAATCTCACTCATGTTTATTGCTCTAACACAGACAACATTCAATCATCATTATCTATGTTGCATAAGTGATGCGTTGGAACTCGGGAGTTGAGTTCATACTCGACCCCCGAATTTCAGGGCGTTATACAGTCGCTGGATAAAAACAGCCATGATTCGATATTATCCACAACCTATCGATATATCGACATTACATGAAAAGTCATCAACGCTCGTTGGATAATTATATTCCAGTTTCGATATTATCAACAAATTGTCGATATAATCGATGACTTACGTCGATTATATCGATGATATGTCGATTATATCGATCACTTACGATGATTAGATCGATGATATGTCGATCTAACCGACTTTACATACATGGTCGATACTTACGTATGTATCATCGACATTTCGTCGATATAATCGACAACTTGTCGATATATCGACAAAATGTGGAATTTGAGGGCTTGGTTACTGGACACTAACAGCCATATTTCGATAATATCGACAACGTGTATCGATATATCGACATAATGTCGATATATCGACATTATGTGAAAATTCATCGATCGTTGTTGGACAAATGTCAGCCAGTTTCGATGATATCTACAACCTGTCGATATATCGAGATATCGAGATATCGATAATTTGTCGATATATCGACATTATATGAAAATTCATCGATGCTTGTTGGACAAATGTCAGCCAATTTTGATATTATCGACAAATGATCGATATAATCGATGACTTATGTCGATTGTATTGATGATATGTCGATCATATCGATAACTTACGACAATGACATCTATGATATGTCGATATAATCGACATTACATACATTTTTAAAATTTTATTGTCTGTATTTTTTTTATTTTTTTTTATTCGGTTAGCTTGTCGTACACACCCATGTTAGTAAACACCCTCCATGTTAGCCATCCCCACTAGGGATCGATATGAAGATGAATAAATTCCATCCTTTTTGCAAGTATCTGAAATTTTATTAGGGTGGAGAAGTTGGAGTTGTATTGTAGCACTAGGGATCGATGCGAGGGTGAATAAATTTCGTCCTTGTTTTTATTGCTTGTATTTTTTAGCAACTAGCCAAGGAAAACGTACCTAAATAAGACTTTAATTTCCCTAATCACCTACTATGGAGGTGTCCCAAAGGAGTTTTCCTTTCTTCAAATGTTTTTAGTATGGAATCATCTTCTCTTCTTGATCCATTCGTTTTATAGAAACTCTCTTTGTGCATAAGCATTTTTTTTTAAAATAGGGAAAAAAAATGTCGGAAGAAGAAGAAGACAAATTGAGAGGAAAATGAATTGCAATTGCAGGACAATTAACCATTTGCTCTAAAAGTTTGAACTGTTGAGACATGTCAAGTCGAGTGAGTTATGTTGTGTTGATTGAGTAGGCGAGTGAGCTCGACGAGTCGAGCTGAACTGAGCCAAACTCCTCAGCAGTTTCTTAGTGACTCCGTGATGTACGTTGGCACATGTGGTGTATGTATGCATGACAAGTTCGGAGAATGTCGTTGAAAATATATTATATTGATAAGGTTGTCAAGTTAAGCAAAGTAAATGCTGGACATATATAAACTTACAGCTTTACTCTGGACAATAGCATGTATTCTTTTGTACCCCTAACACTCCAGCCTCGATATTGAATGAAGCGTGGAATTTGATGGGGAACATACAAAACAACACACTCTTGTAGGGCCGGTAATATCTCTACTGCCCATACCTGTTAGAATGAAATTTCAACCATAAAAATTCAAAGATGACTATAGAGGGAAAACATATAGAAAATAAAATATGTTCTTACTTGTAGAGGAAGGACGCAATCACATACAGTGTACCGAGGGGAACTTGATGCGGCAACGACAGATTCGACTCCTTGCAACATTGTAATGTATCCTAAACTACCCCAAGGATACATATAGAAATCTTCTAACGAGTCCACCAAGTGAATATAATCCATGTTGCACATGAGTTTTCAGTTTGGTTCTCCTAAGAAAGCACTCCACAACTAGAAGTAGGGTAACCTTCACTACGTCCTCATGCTTATTGGTGTCAACTAATCTCTCAAACACGCCCATTAGGTTCTTCTTTAATACTGGATGTTCTTTAAAGTATTTGTCTCTTAGTGTACTCGTAGTGCAACGATTCTTAGGTACAGTAAGATCTCCAGTCTTAAGACCTGTAATGAGGGCGAAGTCCATCTCCGAAAACTGCAATCGCCTCCCCTTGATATCAAATACTGAATCACCTTTGTATCTTACTAAAAGTAGGTGAAATAGAGCCCCTATAAAACTAAAGGATGTAACATGGAATAAGAATGCGAAAGGGGATTGCCTAAACAGATTTAGAATACTATCGTAATTCTCCACTCCACCCTTCACCTTGTCAAACCACCATGTCAGTGTACACCTACATGTTGGCTTGGAGATGACGGCAGAATTTTCATTACCTGCAGAGATGGATTTTTAAAAAATATCAAACATAAAATTCACAAGATAAAACATCGTCTATAAAATCAGACGGGCATGCTACAAATTCAGCGGGGCAAACTAGAATATTAGCAGGGCATGCTAGAAAGTTAGCAGGGCAAACTAGAAAATCAGCGGGACAAGCTAGAAAGTCAGCGGGGCAAACATGAAAATGAGCGGGGTAAACTAGGCAATCAGCGGGGCAAACTTAACAAAGAATTTCATGGCTTAAGCCGATTCCTATAAATGTATCCAATGTTCAAATGGAACACACTAAATGAAATTGGAAATTGAACTTCTAATGTTGATCATTTCATCTAGGCCACAGAAGTTTTGGATCAAGCTTATAATTGTATATTCTATTGATCCATGTCTGAATGATCTTATGTCTAGGTTTGATAACAAACAAACATACATCACTGTTGGGCCCACTGATTGCCCCGCAGATTTCATGTTTACCCCACTGATTCTCATCAAGATATACCAATTTCTACATCACAGCATAGACATACCTTGCCACATGCCTTTAATTACATTCAAAGGAAAATACCTTTGATTCTAAGGTACAGCTCAAGAAAGTTGTAATATGCATGATACACATGAGCCAAAGATATTGAAGGATCAATTAGCTTCAACCGGCTACAATAGGCTCGCCGCTTAGGCAACTAGCATTGAGCAATGCTCGCAAGGATCACTCAATGAGGTGTTCATGAGTCAATATGACTTTCCTCGTTATTACAAGGTTGCGTAGCTTAGTCAACGTAGCGCATCACAAGGTTGCGTAGCTTTGTCAGCACAATAGATAGGGAACACTTACCTTTATTTGGCCAGCATAGGCACATGGCCGTATGACAGGGAGTCAAGGCATGTATGTTTTCAAGTTTGTAGCTTTTACAGTGTTGGACCCCACATCATGTTATATACAAGAAGACATATACATACCTTGGCACATGCCCTTAATTACATTCAAAGGAAATCAGCGGGGCAAACTAGGAGATCAACAGGGTAAACTAGATATTCTGCGAGGCCAACTAGAAATTCAGCGGGTCAAACTAGAAAATCAGTGGGGCAAACATGAAATAGAGCGGGGGAAACTAGAAAATCAGCGGGGCAAAGTAGGAAATCAGCGGGGCAAACATGAAAATGAGCGGGTAAACTAGACAATCAGTGGGGCAAACTTAACAAATAATTTCATGGCTTGAGCCGATAAATATAAACGTATCCAACGTTCAAATGGAACACACCAAATGAAATTTGGAATTGAACTTCTAATGTTGATAATTTCTTAGGGGCAACAGAAGTTTTGGATCAAGCTTATAATTCTCTTTAAAGTATTGATCCATGTCTGTATGATCTTATGAATAAGTTTGATAACAAACAAACATCACTGTTGGGCCCACTATGGTTTCAACGGCGAAAATCATTATGCCCCACTGTTTACCATGGTATGATCCAATTTATCTTTTGATATGCTTCAATTTGGGGCTAAACCGCTAAAATTTGTTGTTGAAAAAAATGGATAGACGGCGTGGATGGACGTGGATATTACGTAGATTCAATGTGGCCAACTGAGTTTTACTTAGTTACAATATTAACGCCATCCGATTAGCTTGCTATTACACTTGTTATGTTTTATGTAATCATCCCATTCGGATTATGTAATACCCCTCCGTTTTCATCATAGTATGTACACACCAAAACCCCATGTGAAAGGGAACCTAGACATTGAGGGAGGGAACCTAGACATTCAGCGGGACAAACATGAAATTAAACGGGGCAAACATGAAATTCAGGGGAAAACATGAAATTCAGTGGGGAAAACATGAAATTGATCGGGGTAAACTTGATATTCAGCTGGGGAAACATGAGATTCAACAAGTCAAATCATTAAATTCAGCGGGGCAAACTGGAAAATCAGCGGGGCAAACTAGAAACTCAGCGGGGCTAATTGAAAAATCAGTGGGGCTAACTGAAAAATTAGTGGGGGAAACTAGAAACTCAGTGGGGCAAACTGTTAAATCAGCGGGGCTAACTGAAATATCAGTAGGGGAAACTAGAAAATCAGCGGGGGAAACTGGAAATTCAGTGAGGCAAACTAGAAAATCACCGGGGGAAACTAGAAAATCAGCGGGGCAAACTAGAAAATTAGCGGGGGAAACTAGAAAATGAGCGGGGCAAACTTAACAAATAATTTCGTGGCTTGAGACGAAAAATCTAAACATATCCAATGTTCAAATGGACCACACAACACCACATGAAATTTTGAATTGAACTTCTAATGTTGATCATTTCTTAGGGGCCACAGAAGTTTTGGATAAGCTTATAATTGTGTTTTCTATTAATCCATATCTATATTATCTTATGAATAGGTTTGATAACAAACCAACATCACTGTTGGGCCCACTATGGTTTCAACAGTGGAAATCATTATGCCCCGCTATTTCTCGTGGTATGATTCACTTGATCTTTTGATATGCCTCAATTTGGGGCTAAACCGCTAAAATTAGATGGAAAAACGGATGGACAACGTGGATATACTACATACATTCAATGTGGGCAGCCCAACTGAGTTTACTTAGTACAATGGGAGCGTACTAAAAAATCAGCGGGGTAAACTAAAAAATCAGCGGGGCAAACATGAAATTCAGTCGGGCAAACTACTAGACAATCGGCAGGGCAAAACAGGAAATTGAGCGGGGCAAGCGCTAAAGTCAACGGGGTAACTAGAAAATTACGGGGCAGCATGAAATTGGGCGGGGCAAACTAGATAATCAGCGGGGCAAACTAGAAATTCAGTGGGGCAAACTGGAAAATCATTATGACCACTATTTCCCGTGGTATGGTTCACTTGATCTTTTGATATGCTTCAATTTGGGGCTCAACGTCGTGTGTGTATGTGTGCGTGTGTGTGTGTGTATACATATATACACACACACACGCGCGCGCTTGCGCGCGCAGGGCATGCATGTACATGTGTCATGTGTATATATACATCTGTGTGGGAAAATTTTCTATATGGTCGACCTCATGTGAACTACCAATGAGGTCGAGCGCTGTGTGGGCCCTATCATGAAGTATGTCAAACATCTACCCCATCAGTCAGATGCACCATTCCTTGGTGGGCTAGAGCTTAAAATCAAGTTAATTCGTGACTTTTGTAGGCCACACCACGTACAAAACTTGAGAGGGGTTACCTTCTATTAAACATTCATATTTATTTTTGGGCCCACCGAGATGTGTTTCACACAATCCAGCCCATCCCTAATGTGTGTCCACTTGGATGAGGGGTCAGACCAAGTTTCACAGACACATCCAAATTTCAGGTGGGCCCCACCAAGTAATTTATATGTTTTTAGGCATGTCTTCACATGATTTTAGATGGTATGGCCCACCTGAGTTCCGTATACGGTTGATTTTTCTTCTGCTATCCCATAATTTAAAGGGGACCCATCAAGTTCACGATGTTGATGTTCGACATACATCATGGTGGGGGCCCACACAACTATCCCATAATTTAAAGGGGACCCATCAAGTTCTTCTAATGTTGATCATTTCTTAGGGGCCACAGAAGTTTTGGATAAGCTTATAATTGTGTTTTCTATAATCCATATCTATATTATCTTATGAATAGGTTTGATAACAAACCAACATCACTGTTGGGCCCACTATGGTTTCAACAGTGGAAATCATTATGCCCCGCTATTTCTCGTGGTATGATTCACTTGATCTTTTGATATGCCTCAATTTGGGGCTAAACCGCTAAAATTAGATGGAAAAACGGATAGACAACGTGGATATACTACATACATTCAATGTGGGCAGCCCAACTGAGTTTACTTAGTACAATGGGAGCGTACTAAAAAATCTGCGGGGTAAACTAAAAAATCAGCGGGGCAAACATGAAATTCAGTCGGGCAAACTAGACAATCGGCAGGGCAAACAGGAAATTGAACGGGGCAAGCTAGAAAGTCAACGGGGCAAACTAGAAAATCAGCGGGGCAAGCATGAAATTGGGCGGGGCAAACTAGATAATCAGCGGGGCAAACTAGAAATTCAGTGGGGCAAACTGGAAAATCATTATGACCACTATTTCCCGTGGTATGGTTCACTTGATCTTTTGATATGCTTCAATTTGGGGCTCAACGTCGTGTGTGTATGTGTGTGTGTGTGTGTGTGTGTGTGTGTATACATATATACACACACACGCGCGCGCGCGTGCGCGCGCGGGCATGCATGTACATGTGTCATGTGTATATATACATCTGTGTGGGAAAATTTTCTATATGGTCGACCTCATGTGAACTACCAATGAGGTCGAGCTGTGTGGGCCCTATCATGAAGTATGTCAAACATCTACCCCATCAGTCAGATGCACCATTCCTTGGTGGGCCTAGAGCTTAAAAATCAAGTTAATTCGTGACTTTTGTAGGCCACACCACGTACAAAACTTGAGAGGGGTTACCTTCTATTAAAACATTCATATTTATTTTTTGGGCCCACCGAGATGTGTTTCACAAATCCAGCCCATCCATAATGTGTGTCCCACTTGGATGAGGGGTCAGACCAAGTTTCAGACACATCCAAATTTCAGGTGGGCCCCACCAAGTAATTTTATATGTTTTAGGCATGTCTTCACATGATTTTAGATGGTATGGCCCACCTGAGTTCCGTATACGGTTGATTTTTCTGCTATCCCATAATTTAAAGGGGACCCATCAAGTTCACGATGTTGATGTTCAACATACATCATGGTGGGGCCCACACAACTATCCCATAATTTAAAGGGGACCCATCAAGTTCACGGTGTTGATGTTTGACACACATCATGGTGGGGCCCACACAGCTCGACCTCATGGGGAGTTCCCATGAGCTTGATCATATAGAACCTTTTCCTCTAGTAAAAAATAAAAAAGGAACTACATACATTCAATGTGGGGCCAATTGAGTTTAAAATATACCTTTGCTGCGTACTTTTTTCTTTGGACAGACCATTTTGAGAAGAAGACAAAATACGATTGAGGGGGGCCCACAAAAAGGGTTTTTTGGGGTCTTTCTACCAGAAACATAGTGAGGACAGGGGGTGAAAGCAACGGCAGTGAAAGCAACAGTGGAAAGGGAGAGGAAAAGCAAGCAGTGGAAATGGGAGAGGAAAAGCCACAGCCGTGAAAGGAGGGATATTTTCATCCTGAATTTTTGAGTCCGTACGAGGAGGTCCAAGTGCGTATTCTAAGTTTGTATTGCTTCAAAAAAACCGCTGGATAAAAGGTGGGGTCGACAGTCGTAAATTTCTCCCCATGAAGGTGGTGACCCTTTCTTGCCATGTGCATACCATACCTTGGGGCCTCTTTGTTAGCGCTGAATTTTTGTACTTAATTCAGAATTTGGAAAATATTCCATGTTGTGGTGTTGGTTAATGGGTAAGGAGGAAAGCGTGATTTTATGTTGAAAAATTTCCACCATTGGAGTCCTTTATGTTGAATGTTTTTTTTCCGTGAAGGGAGTCTTATTATTTTTTCAATCCAAAATTATCCTCTGTGCGAAAGATTTTCTTTTTTGCGTTGTACACATCCTAACTTTTAACATGGGGCACTTTTCGAAGCCCACCATGATGTATGTGTTTCATCCATTCCATTCATCCATTTTTAAAGATCATTTTAGGGGTTGATACCAAAAATAAGATGAATATAAATCTCAGGTGGACCACACCACAGGAAAACAATAGTGATTGGATATCCACCATTAAGATTCTCCTAAGGCCCAATGTACTGTTTATTTGACATCCAATCTGTTGATTAGGTCATATAGATCCAGATGAATGGAAAAAACAAAGATCAGCTTGATCCAAAACTTTTATGGCCCCTAAAAAGTTTATAATAATCGAGGTTCATTCAACACTGTTTTCCTGTAATGTGGTCCACTTGAGATTGGGATATACCTCATTTTTGGTCTCATACCATAAAATAATCTAGAAACATAGATGGACGACATGAATGAAACACATACATCATGGTGGGCCCACATAGCACTGACCACGAGCCATTGGCTGGTGGCAGCAGAGAAGTCGATCTGTTTCTGCGGACGCGGATTGGATACTGACAGGTTGAGTAGCGAGACTCTCTACTGAAGTGACGTCACCAAGTTATGTGGGCCCCATCATGATGTATGTTTTGTATCCAAGCCGTCCATCCATTTGGAAATATAATTTTAGGTAAATATCAAAAGAATGAGTCAAATCCAAAGCTCCAGTGGACCTCACCACAGCAAACAGTGGGGAGAGTGATACCCCCATTAAAAACTTAAATAGGCCACAAAAGTTTTTGATCAAGCTTATATTTGTTTTTTTCCTTCTTTCATATCTATGTTAACTTGTGAACAGGTTAGATTTCAAATAAAAATCACGGTGAGCCTTAGGAAGGTTTCAACGGTAGACATCAATCTCCCCATTGTTTTTTTGTGGTGGGTCAACTACATTTTTAGATCTCCCTCATTTTTTAACTCATGCACTAAAATTAAATCTCCAAATAGATGGACGGTGTAAATAAAGCACATACATCATAGTAGGGCCCACATACATCATAGTGGGCCCATAGAACTTGGTGACGCCACTTCGGTAGCAAATCTCGCTATTCAACTTGTCGGTAACTAATCCATCTCCCACATCAGCTATACAGCTGCTGTAGGTACGTGTTGTGCGAAAACGAGCACTGACGCTCCTCGAGCTTCGAGTTGTACGAATGGTTCAAAGGAGATCAAAGTTACATGGGCCCCACAATTATTATATCTACATCGTTCATCTATTTTTAGAGATCATTTCAGAGCATTATCCAAAAAAAAAAATGAATCATATCCAAACATCAGATGGACCACACCACAAATAACAGCAGAGATAATGATTTTCACTGTTAAAAAATTTATAAGGCCCACCATAACGTTTATTTTCCATCAATATGTTCATAAGGTCACAAATACCGGTATGAAGAGGAGAAAAAATCATATTGATCTAAAATTTCCGTGACCCCAAAATGGATTTCAATGGTAAACGTCTGCTTTTTGCGGTACGGTCCACTTGATAGTTCGATATGTTTTATTTTTCGTCTCAAACCTTAATACAAGCTCACAAAATGGATGGATAGTTTGGATATAACACATACCTCATGATGGGACCCACAGAACTTGCTAACGTCAATACAGCAATTATGTAGCTAGTGTGAGGTACACCAGCCGATCCGCATCCGCTGATGTGGGACGCAGATTGTGGGCAGGGCTCTGTGGGGCCCACAGTGATGTAAGTGTTTTATCCACGTTGTTAATCGCTTTTATCAGACCATTTTATGATATGATCCTAAAAATGATGCAGGTCCATAGCTCCATCCGACCACACCAAAGGAAGTTGTAGTGATACTGACAACCACCATTGAAACCTTTCTAAGGGCCGCTGGGATTTTTTTTTTACCATCCAACCTATTAATAAGGTCATGTAGACATAGATGAAGTGAAAACACAAGTATAAGCTTGATCCGAAACTTTTCCAGCTCCCAAGAACGTTTTAAGGGCAGAAGTTCAATCCCCACTTTGTGGTTCAATTAAGACTTAAACCTGCCACATTTTCTGGATCATACTTTAAAATGATCTGAGAAAAATGATGAAAGCTGTGGATAAAATACTTACATCATGGCGGGCCTCGTTTGGGCGGGGCAGGACACAATCTGCGTCCGCTGATGTGTGGTACACCAGCCAATCTGCTTCCGTCCAAGTAGTACCCGGACGAGGATTTCCTGCAAATCCACCCCGTCCATCCATTTTGCCAAGTCATTTAAGGATGTGTGACTAAAATTAAAGTTTATAAAATACTTAAGTGTGTCATATAAGCGAAAACAGTGGGCATTCAGTGAGCACCATTGAAGCATTTTTATAGCCATAAAAGTTTTGTATCAAGTTATATTTTATGTGTTTTCACTTCATCCAATTGGGAATGACCTTATAAACGGTTTGAATAGCATATAAACATCAAGGTGGGCCTCATTTGAAGGTTTTGTTGCTACTGGTGCTCAACCCTACATGATACATTGTAACGTCCTGGATTTTCACTGTTTTGGATCTCCAAAAATCCTTGAATATTTTTTTTTATGTAATTAACTTATATTATCACTTGCTGACCATTAGCACTCAATGTTAGTTTATACACGGGTGGTACCAGTAAAGAACCGTATAAGTCTGATTAATCAACCGTAGGAAGCAAACAAATCCGCCCGATCACTTGAACACTAAGTTTAGCCCCATGATTTACTCATATAGGACTCAAATCTAATCGACTCATCGTTAACTAATCATGACAATCATAATTAAATTAAAGATCTAAGCGAAGCCGAGTTGGATAAGGCCCGGATATTGACTAATAAACCAAATCAACCCCGTTACTCTTTTAGCCTAAAACTGACGGTTTAGAGTAACTATAACTGAATCTCCACTTTCACTAGTTATAAATAGGCCGCGATCCTAGTATAACCCTTCTTGTGGCATGTATGATGACATTAATCCTTGTTGTATGTTTGTCCTATGAATGATGTATAGTTCTTAGTCTCTTCGGTAACCCCACTCAACACACACACTCACACACACACACACACACACATTAATGTCGTATTTTGTTAGTAGTTGCATTGTAGAAAAATTTGAATCTTTATATTGGATGTATGAGTGCATGAATTTACTCGTGTTAGAAGACGAATCCAGAATTGTTAGAATATTATTGAATGTCATCAAACCCCTACGTTGGTCAGGGAACTGAGGTGGGAGAAGGTGGTCCCATTGGTAGGACCATCCTGCGACTAAACTAGCGGATTTGGGCGGATACGAATGGGCGATAGTAGTTGGACTACATGGGTCGCTTGTACTTAATGTCTTCGATCATGTACTCGCCTGAACTCGCACGGTCTAGTTCACTCACTGACCAACCATATTTGTTAACCATGTCTGCTCACGCCTGTATAGTAGTTGACCAATCATGTGAAGACATGCCTAAAATATATAAAAGCACTTAGTGGGGCCCACCTGAAATTTAGATACGTCTTAAACTTGGTATGACCCCTCATCCAAGTGGGACACACATAATGGAGGGGCTGGATTTGTGAACCACATCTTGGTGGGCCCAACAAATGATTATGAATGTTTTAATGGAGAGTAGCCCCTCTCAACTTTTGTATGTGGTGTGGCCCACACAAGTCACAGATTGACTTGATTTTTAAGCCCTAAGCCGACCATGGAATGGTGCATCTGACTGATGGGGTAGATGTTTGACATGCATCACAATGGGACCCACACATCTCAACCTCATAGGAAGTTCCCATGATCTCGACCATAGAACCTTTTCCCATATATATATATATATATATATATATATATATATATATATATAATATATATATATATTATATGGGAAAAGGTTCTATGCGGTCGAGATCATGGGAACTTCCTATGAGGTCGAGATGTGTGGGGACCATCAACACCGTGCATTTGATGGGTCCCCTTTAAATTATGAAATATCCCAAAAATCAGCCGTATACGGAACTCAGGTGGGACATACCATCTCAAATCATGTGAAGACATGCCTAAACATATAAAGCACTTGGTGGGGCCCACTTGAAATTTGGATGCATCTGAAACTTGGTCTAACCCCTCATCCATGTGAGACACACATAATGGATGGGCTGGATTTGTGAACCACATCTCAGTGGGCCCAACAAATGATTATGAATGTTTTAATGGAGGATAACCCCTCTTAACTTTTGTATGTTGTGTGGCCCACACAAGTCACAGATTGACTTGATTTTTAAGCCCAAGGCCCACCATGGAATGGTGCATTTGACTGATGGGGTTGATGTTTGACACGCGTTATGGTGGGGCCCACACAGCTCGACCTCATGGGAAGTTTCCATGAGCTCGACCACATGGAACCTTTTCCATATATAGGGAAAAGGTTCCATGCGGTCGAGCTTAGGGTGGTACATTAAGTCGAATCGAGTCGAGTTGGCCTCAGCTCGACTCGGCTCGGCCACTAGCTGACCTCATCTCAAAGTTAGCTCGGCTCAACTTGATCCTCGAGCTTGATTGGCCAGCTCAGCAGGGTTCGGTCAGCAGCTTGGGCCAATTTGAGTCGAGTTCAAGCTAAGATCGAGCCGAGTTCGCCTATCCAGCATTTCCACAAACACCCGGACTGCACCTTCAAAATCCCACTATATGTAAAACAACAGCAAAGGTTTTTTAGGTATTTTATCAAACACCTTCTAATCAACATAAAAATCAAGAAAAAAAAAGGGTATTTGTTTCGTATGCATACCTTCCTTGCCACTAGCCACACTTTGTTAAGTCATTTCATCAAACACTTGGTGAGCAACATCAATATCAAAGTAACCGAGTTACCCAACTAGTTCGTTCCGAGTTCGATCCGAGTCGCTGGGGCCAGCTCGAACTCATTTTTGGGCTCAAAAAATCAGGTTGACTTGGCTCAAACTCTACTTCGAACTAAGTCGAATCGAGCCTTTTCGAGACGAGTCAAGCGAGCTAACCGAGCTAGCTTGGTTCTTGTACACCCCTAGTCGAGCTCATTGGAACTTCCCATGAGGTCAAGCTGTGTGGGCCCCACCGTTATATGTGTCAAACATCAACACTGTGAATTTGATGGGTCCCCCTTAAATTATGGGATATCCAAAAAATCAGTCGTATACGAAACTCAGGTGGGCCATACCATCTAAAATCATGTGAAGACATGCCTAAAACATATAAAAGCACTTAGTAGGGCCCACCTGAAATTTGGATACGTCTTAAACTTGGTATGATCCCTCATCCAAGTGGGACACACATAATGGAGGGGCTGGATTTGTGAACCACATCTCGGTGGGCCCAACAAATGATTATGAATGTTTTAATGGAGGGTAGCCCCTCTCAACTTTTGTATGTGGTGTGGCCCACACAAGTCACAAATTGACTTGATTTTTAAGCCCTAGGCCACCATGGAATGGTGCATCTGACTGATGGGGTAGATGTTTGACATGCATCACAGTGGGGCCCACACAGCTCAACCTCATGGGAAGTTCTCATGATCTCGGCTCAAACTCAGCTTCAAACCAAGTCGAATCGAGCCTTTTCGAGTCGAGTCGAGCGAGCTAACCGAGCTAGCTCAGTTCGTGTACACCCCTAGTTGAGCTCATGGGAACTTCCCATGAGGTCGAGTTGTGTGGGCCCCACCATGATGTGTGTCAAGCATCAACACCATGCATTTGATAGGTTCCCTTTAAATTATGGGATATGCAAAGAATCAACCCTATAAGGAACTCAAGTGGACCGTACCATCTGAAATCATGTGAAGACATGCCTAAAGCATATAAAAGCACTTGGTGGAGCCCATCTGAAATTTGGATGCCTCTGAAACTTGTTATGACCCCTCATCCAAGTGGGACACACATAATGGATGGTCTGGATTTGTGAACTATATCTCAGTGGGCCCAACAAATGATTATGAATGTTTGAATGGGAGGGTAACCCCTCTCAACTTTTATATGTGGTTTGGCCCACACAAGTCATGGATTGACTTGATTTTTAAGCCCGAGGCCCACCACGGAATGGTGCATCTGTCTGATAGGGTAGATGTTGACGCACATCATGGTGGGGCCCACACAGCTCGATCTCATGGGAAGTTCCCATCAGACAGATGCACCATTGCGCGTGTGCGTACCTTTGTACGCATGTCATGGGCGTCTAATTCGAATGGTCCATCTGATGCGGCATCTCATGAAACCTCCAGGAACCAATTTTCACCCTGATCTAAAACTCTGGTGGGCCATAGCAAAGAGAGATGCAAATAAAGGGAGGAAATTGTTTTCATTTTTCATGGCCCACCAAAGTTTTGGAACAAAGTAAAAGTTGCGCCCTCGGGTTTCATGGGATGTTGCATCAGGTGGACTCAGATGACATACGACGAGTTCTAAAAAAGTATGCACGAGTTCCATGCAAACTAGTGTGCAGCTAGAATATATATATATATATATATATAACGATCAACTACGCACGTCATTATGTGCGAACCTTGCTATCACAGTCGGATAAGGCAGACGGGCGCTCTTAGCGCGAGTTTGAAAGCATGAGTTTCCTTCTCCGGCACACCTCTTCACCTTATTCTCTAACTCTCTAAAGGATACGGCGTAAGCCTTTCACATGAAATTCTTCCGCTGGAAACCTAAGTGGGACCCACCGTTCTATTTTTAAGAGATCCAATCCGTCCATCCATTTTATGAGATCATTTTAGGACATGAGGCTAAAAATGAGTAGGATACAATACTCAAGTGGGCCGAAAACATAAGGAATGAACACACACAGTTGAAGTATTCCTGGGGCTCAGAAGCTTTAGGCTAATATTTGTGTTTTCAGTTCATCTTAGTGGTAATGACATTAGGAACGGTATGGATGGCATGTAAACATCACTATCGACCCCAGGGAGGTTTCAACGGTAGCAAATTCCCTACCTACCTTTTCCTTTAGTTCGGCCCACTTAAGTCTTGCATCCTGCTAATATTTTGTCTCAAGTCCTAAAATGAGCTACAAAAAATGGATGGACGGGGTAGATTTCTCAAAAACATCATGGTGAGCCCCACCTAGGTTTCCAGCGCGCGAAAGGCTTTCGCAGGAAATCCGCGTTCGAAAAAACCACACCGCAGATTTCCTTCGAAAGCCTCTAGCAGGAAGTTCCTGTGATGGAAACCTAGGTGGGACCCACTGTAATGTTTTTAAGAAATCTAATGCGTCCATTCATTTTTTGAGATGATTTTAGGACATGAGGCCAAAAATGAGCAGGATACAATACTCAAGTGGGCCGAAAACGTAAGGAATGAACACACACAGTTGAAATATTCATAGGGCTTAGAAGCTTCGAATTAGTCTAATATTTGTGTTTTCATTTCATCTCAGTGGTAACGACATTACGAATGGTATGGATGGCATGTAAACATCACTATCGACCCTAGGGAGGTTTCAACAGTAGCAAATTCCATACCCACCTTTTCCTTTATTTCGGCCCACTTGAGTCTTGCATCCTGCTTTTTTTTTTTTTTTTTTTTTGTCTCAGGTCCTAAAATGAGCTTAAAAAAATGGATGGATGGGGTAGATTTCTCAAAAACATCATGGTGGGCCCCACCTAGGTTTCCGGCGCGCGAAAGGCTTTCGCAAGAAATCTGCGTCCGAAAAAACTGCGCTATGGATTTCCTGTGAAAGCCTTTTGTAAGAAGTTATTATGCTGGAAACCTAAGTGTGACCCACCATGATGTTTTTGAGAAATCAAATCCATCCATCCGTTCTATGAGATCATTTTAGGACATGAGGCCAAAAATGAGCAAGATACAATACTTAAGTGGGCCCCACCGTGATATGTGTCCAACATCAATACCGTGCATTTGATGGGTCCCCTTTAGGTTATGGGATATGCCAAAAATAGTCCTGTATGGAACCCAAGTGGGCCATACCATCTAAAACAACGTGAAGAAATGCCTAAAACATATAAAATCACTTGGCGGGGCTCACCTGAGTTTTGGATGCGGCTGAAACATGATTTGACCCCTCATCCAAGTGGGACACATACAATGAATGGGCTAGATTTGTGAAACACATCTAAGTTAGCTCAACAAATGATTATGAATGTTTTAATGGGAGGGTAACCCCTATCAACTGTTGTATGTGGTGTGGCCCACCCAAGTCAAGAATTGACTTGATTTTTATGCTTGTCACCGACCTTGGATTAATGATGCATTTGACCGGTGGGATAGATGTTGGACACACATCACGGTGGGGTCACACAGGTCGAACTCATGGGAAATTCACGTGTGTGTGTGTGTGTGTGTGTGTGTGTGTGTGTGTGTGTATATATATTATATATATATATATATTATATAATATATATATATATATATATATATATATATATGTATATATAGAATGTACACATGCGCACTAGTTCGCACGTCATTATGTGTCAACCTTGATGTCGGCAATAGGATCTAGCGTATAGTTTAGATGATGTGTGAGTCTAGAGTGATCTCGACTACATACTCTTCCACTCGCAAGACTCCAGGTTTCTTATGGAAGCCTTTCCCATGAAGTTATTGCGGTACGATGCTAGGTGGGGCCACCATGATGTTTGTGAGAAATCCACCCCGTCCATGTGCTTTGCGAGATCGTTTTAGTACATTATATCAAAATCGGAGTGGATCCAAAACTCTAGTGTGCGGCATGAAAGGAATCAATGGGAATTCAGTGACTACCATCGAAACATTTATTCGACCAGAAAAGCTACTTATGGGGTACGATTTTTGTGATTTTACTTCATCCCATTAGGAATGACCTTATAAATGGTTTGGATGGCATATAAACATCAAGATGAAGCCCATGTATGTTTCAACAGTGGGAAAGTCTTTCTGGCCCACTCGAGTTTTAAATCTCCCCCATTTTTTGGTCCATGTCCTAAGATGACCTAGCAAAATAGATGAATAGGGTAGATGTATCATAGACATCAAGATGAGCCGTAGACCGCATATAGTATACCATCACACTACTTCCCACATTATAATTCCGCAAGAAACCTGCTGCAGATTGGTACGTGGTTTGAGGATGCGGATTTCATCCTAAAGCCTTTGACACAAATTTTGCACTCAAGGATGCCGGGTGAGGCCCACCGCCATGTTTGCAGGAAATCCATCTTGTTTATCCATTTGGAGAGCTCATTTTAAGTCAGGTGACTAAAAACAAGGTTGATCCAATACTCAGGTGGACCACACGAGAGGGAAAATTGGGGAAAAAATACCTACCATTAAAATGTTCATGGGCTCCACCTTGATGTTTATATGCCATCCAAACCATTTATAAGGTCATTACCACTGAGATGAAGTGAAAATACAAAAAAGTTAGCCTGAAAAAAAAATAAAAATTGGCCACGAGAATGTTTCAACTGTTCTCACTAAGGTCATTACCACTGTTTCCTCTCGTATGGTCCACTTGAGCTTTGGATCCACTTCATTTTTTGTATAATATTCTAAAATGAGCTCACCAAATAGATGAACAGGGTAGATTTTTCACAAACATGGTAGTGGACCCCACCCAACATCCTTGAGCAGAAACTTTTCGGAACAGCTTTAGCAGGAAATCCGTGGTCGTGGAGAAATTTACGACTGTACGACCCATTTATGGCTCATTTACCCGTTCAAGCCCACTCAGTTTTCCCTTACCAGAATAAGCCCCAACTATACGGATGACTTGCCAAAGGTTAAAAATTCCCCTGCTTTTTCCTTCAACAGGATCGGCTGGTGCTCGAAGACGAGCGCTGACGCTCCTCCAACTGAGAGTTGTACAAACGATTCAAAAGATATCAAAGTTACATGGCCCCACAGTTATGTATTTATTATATCCACAACGTTCATCCATATTTCGAGATCATTTCGGAGCATTATCCAAAAAAAAAAAAAATCATATCCAAAGATCAACTGACCACACCACAAAGAGCAGCAGGAAAATTGATTTTCACCGTTAAAAATTTTGTAGGGCCACCATAACATTTATTTTCCATCCAATCTATTCATAATGTCACAAAGACCTGGATGAAGAGGAAAAACAAATTTCATAATGATCTACAACTTCTATAACCCCTAAAAGGGTTTCAATGGTAGACGTTCAATTCCCCACTGCCTTTTACAGTGTGGTCTACTTGATAGTTAGATCTATCTTATTTTTCATCTTAAGCCTTAATATGAGCTCGCCAAATAGATGTAGGGTTTGATATAACATACACCTCATGATGGGCAGATTTATTATTTATTTATTTATTTATTTATTTTTATACAAGGAGAACTTTTTCCCATACACTTTTCTATGATACATAATTATGTTAATATTAATATATAAGTATATAAAAATATTTTTCTATCTTTTAATTCATTTCTTTGTCTATTTATTTAACAAGCATATCTCCTACAGTAGAATGAGTTACTTAACGTACCATATATGATTTTGGGGTACGAGAAGCTAATTTAGCAAACCAATGTAGTTATTTTTCAAGATTCCATTAGGTCGATGGTCGAAAATTCATTTCATTCACTTTGCAGTCAATTTCAATCAGTTCACAGTTAATTTCATTCACTTCACGGTCAATTTCATTCACTTCAGGGTCAATTTCAATCAGTTCGTGATAAATTTCATTAACTTCACGATCAATTTCATGCATTTCACGATGAATTTCGACGAATTCCCTTCACTTCACAGTCAATTCCATGCATTTTGAGGTCAATTCCCTTCACTTCACAGTCAATTCTATGCATTTCACGGTCAATCCATGCGATTCGCCATCACTTCATGGTCAATTCCATGCATTTCATGGTCAATTCCCTTCACTTTATGGTCAATTCCGTGCATTTCATGGTCAATTCCCTTCATTTCACAGTCAATTCTATGCATTTCATGGTCAATACCGGTGATTCTGCTTCACTTATGGTCAATTCCATGCATTTCACGGTCAATATCGGTGATTCCGCTTCACTTACGGTCAATTCCATGCATATCACGGTCATTTCCCTTTACTTCACGGTCAATTCAATGCATTTCACTGTCAATTTCCTTCACTTCACAGTCAATTCCATGCATTTCACGGTCAATTCCGGCGATTCCCCTTCACGGTCAAATCCATGCATTTCACGGTCAATCACTAGAATTGAAGGGAATTGACTGTGAAGTGAAAGGGAATCGCCAAGATTGACCGTGAAATGAATGGAAATGACCATGAAATGCACGAAATAAATGGGTCGTACAGTGGTAAATTTCTCCTGAGGAGAAATTGACCGTGAAATGAAATGAAGGGAATTGATCGTGAAATGCACAGAATTGACCGTGAAGTGAAGGGAATTGACCATGAAATGCATTGAATTGACTGTGAAGTAAAGAGGAATCGCCGAAATTGACCATGAAGTGCATGAAATTGACCGTGAAATGAAGGGAATTAACCGTGAAATGCACGAAATTGACCGTGATGTGAAAGGGAATCGCGCGGGATTGACCGTGAAATGAATGGAAATGACTGTGAAGTGAGGGGGATTGACTGTGAAATGAATTGAATTGACTGTGAAGTGAAGAGGAATCGCCGGGATTGACTGTGAAATGAATGGAAATGACCGTGAAGTGAAAGGGATTGACCGTGAAATGAATTGAATTGACCATGAAGTGAAGGGGAATCGCTGGAATTGAACCGTGAAATGCATGAAATTGACCGTGAAATGAAAGGAATTAACCGTGAAATGCACGGAATTGATTGTGAAGTGAAGGGAATTGACCGTGAAGTAAAGGGGAATCGCCAGAATTGACCGTGAAATGCATGAAATTGACGTGAAATGCACGGAATTGACCGTGAAGTGAAAGGAATTGACCGTGAAATGCATTGAATTGACCGTGAAGTGAAGGGGAATCACCGGGACTGACCATGAAATGCATGGAATTGACCGTGAAATGAAGGGATTTGACCGTGAAATGCACACAATTAACCATGAAGTAAAGGGAATTGACCGTGAAGAGAAGGGGAATCGTTGGGATTGACCGTTAAATGCATGGAATTGACCGTGGAAAGATGGGAATCGACCACTGTACGACTGTGAAGTGAAGGGAATTGACCACTGTACGACCATGCATCTCACTACCAATTTTAGGCATTACACAGTCAATTCCGGCGATTCCCCTTCACTTCACGGGCAATTTAATTCATTTCACGGTCATTTCCATTCATGGTGAAGTGAAGCGAATTGCCCCTGAAATGCATGGAAATGACTGTGAAGTGAAGGGAATTGACCATGAAATGCATGGAAATGATCGTGAAATGAAACGGAATCGCAGGAAATGACTGTGAAATGCACGGAAATGACTGTGAAGTGAAGTGAATTGACCGTGAAATGCATGGAAATGACCGTGAAGTGAAGTGAATTGACCGTGAAATGCATGGAAATGACTGTGAAATGAAACGGAATCGTCGAAAATGATCGTGAAATGCATGGAAATGACCGTGAAGTGAAGCAAATTGATCGTGAAATGCATGGAAATGATCGTGAAGTGAAGGGAATTAACTGTGAAATGCATGGAAATGACCGTGAAATGAAACGGAATCGACGGAATTGACCGTGAAATGCATGGAAATGACCGTGAAGTGAAGCGACTTGACCATGAAATGCATGGAAATGACCATGAAGTAAAGCGAATTCACCATGAAATGCATGGAAATGACCGTGAATCTAAACGGAATTGACCGGGAAATGCATGGAAATGACCGTGAAGTGAAGCAAAATGACCGTGAAATGCATGGTAATGGCCGTGGTGAAGTGAATTGACCGTGAAATGCATGGAAATGACCATGAAGTAAAGCGAATTGAACGTGAAATGCATGGAAATGCATGGAAATTTACGTGAAATACATGTGAAATACATGTGAAATTTCCATGTGAAATTTCCATGTATTTCCATGTATTTCCATGCATTTAACATGGAAATTGACATGAAATTGACATGAAATTCATGAAATTGACATGAAATTCATGAAATTGACATGAAATTGACATGAAAATACATGAAATTGACATGGAAATATGTGAAATTCATGAAATTGACATGGAAATACATGAAATGCATGGAAATTCGGGCGATTTCATTTAAATTCATGAATTTCACAGTCAATTCAGGCGATTCCATTTAGATTCACGGTCATTTCTGTGCACTTCATGGTCAATTCCCTTCACTTCACAGTCATTTCAATGCATTTCACGGTCAATTCGCTTCCCTTCACGGTCATTTCCATGCATTTCATGGTCAATTCCCGCGATTCGGTTTACATTCACAGTCATTTCCATATACTTCACGGTCAATTCCCTTCACTTTACGGCCATTTTCATGCATTTCACGGTCATTTCGCTTCACTTCACGGTCATTTCCATGCATTTCATGGTCATTTCCAGCGATTCCGTTTAGATTCACGGTCATTTTGATGCACTTCACAGTCAAATCCCTTCACTTCACGATCATTTCCATGCATTTCACAGTCAATTCGCTTAACTTCACGGTCATTTCCATGCATTTAACTGTCATTTTCGGCGATTCCGTTTAGATTCACGGTCAATTCCACGCATTTCGCAGTCAATTCGCTTCACTTCATGGTCATTTGCAAGCATTTCATGGTCATTTCGCTTCACATCACGGTTATTTCCATGCATTTCACGGTCATTTTCAGTGATTCCGTTTAGATTCACGCTCATTTCCAAGCACTTCACGGTCAATTCCCTTCACTACACGGTCATTTCCACGCATTTCGCGGTCAATTCTCTTCACTTCACGGTCATTTCCATGCATTTCATGGTTAATTCCTGCAATTCCGTTTAGATTCACGTCATTTCCACGAACTTCATGGTCAATTCCCTTCACTTCACGACCATTTCTGTAACACCCTGAAAATCGGGGGTCGAGCATAGACTCAACTCCCGAGTTCCAACACATCACTTATGCAACATAGATAATGATGATTAAATGTTGTCCATATTAGTGCATTTAGACATTAGTAAGATTAAGCCAAAACAGTAAGTCATACTCGAGGAATAGTCAAGTTACGCAAGTGGAAGACTGAGGGATGTATATAAGCATAGGTAAAACGTATATACCGTTACCGATCACCAGATTATGAATACATTGCCAGGTTAAAGAAATACAAGTGTTGTGTCAAAATACAAAATGTTAAAAAATAGTAGTCGTCTACAAAGTATGAACCCTGAAGACCCGTCGATTCAGAATGGCTCACATGAACCCGCCAGAATACTGCATGTACGAGAATGCCTCCTCGTCGTCACAAAAGTCAGGCTCCGCCTTAGGAGTCGCGTCGCCATCTGAAATCAAGATAGAGTCTGGTTGGTGTTTAAAACACCGTCCCATAATGTGGGAGTGAGTGATCAACTCAGTGGACCAATAAAGCAAAGGTTAACATGTTATCAATTCAATCAAGCAGAAATGATAAAGCAGTACAACAATCATGTCCTAAATACTCTTAATTAATGTAAAATGATATGTAAGAATGATGCATGCCCTCGCCTACACTCCCTCAGCGTCTTCATCTTACGGCGCGCATGGCAACCACTTGAAAGTGCTCTTCCACGCCAAAGCACATGCAATGCGTTGCATGCACGTGATTAGTCAGGTTCTTACTTAGGTTTATTCATACAGGAGGATTGGGAAACTAAGGTACCTCCCTTACATCATTTTACAAACAATGATCCATTTTAGGGTCGTCAGTCCTAGTAAATCTCATACGATGTTACGGTTCTAGGTCACTGCAAAGGGCTCGTCGCCTGATCAGTGCAAGCCTAGTTTATACTCTAATTGCTACAGAAAGGCTCGTCGCCTCCACGTAGACTCAGAGTATGCTCAAGGTCACTACAAAAGGCTCGTCATCTGATCAGTGTAGGCCGACAGCTCGAATACAGTGTCTAATACCATCGTATTCGGCTCACGAGTCTGGGTTGCTCACTAGTCACTACGGGGAGGCTCATCACCCCAGCGTAGGCCGACAGCTCGACCAAAGTGTCCCATACCACCATGTCTGGCTCATGAGTCTTAGCGGATCGAGGTACCAAGGTTAACAGGGTTTTCACTTGTGAGTTTGGTACCTTAGGTTCAAGCAGTAGCGTCCATACATGGTGAACATACATCGGGTCAATCGGGTTATTTGACGAACTTGACTAGCACGAGCGGACCTCAAGTTAATCGACATGAAGTGCGTAAGCACTCCGTGTGGCTAACCACTGCCGTCGACCGAATTACGTCTCGGATTCAGCGAACACATCCTTGGTGGTAACACAATCTCAACCACCAAATCAAAGCCTATTATCGATTGCCTGGACTATATAATAGTCCCAAACACATTCAACTACAACAAATAATCATACGAGATAATCAAAGCGTTAATGGATCAATAATTCAGCTCATACAATCATTAAAGCATTTTATGTAATACAACTTAAACATAGATTTATACATATGCATCACGTAGCTAAACAGACGCTATAATATACGGTACACGGAGGAAATCATTCACATAGTTAAAGTAGTTGAGAATCACTTCTCAACACTCTTATACATTACAATTTACTAACTACTTACTCATTCAGACATTTTAACAAACACTTAAACTACACATTCCAACATACAAGATGTATGTTGGTTATACCGCGCATCAGGGCAAATCTTTTCACTGAGGAGTTGTCACCTATGCAACAAACATACATGCACGACAAATAATCATGTCAGTCACGAATCCAAAATCCATACGTATTCAGTTATTTCAACAAGTACGTAGAATACACTATACTATACATATTGCATACGTATTCGTAAAACGAAATAGACGTCACGTTTGGCATGTGAAATAGCACCCACGTCAGTAACAAATCATTAACCGACATTGAAAGCCTTGAAAACCATAACCTAAACATATATAGTCCGCACCTTACGCCGGTAAACGTGTATTGAACTTAGTTTGTAAGCCAAGTCGTTGTCTACGACACGAGGGCCACCTATATCATGCAATAGGTAAGCTTTTTCATCACTTAGACTATTTGAAACCCTAGAACGGATTAGGGTTTGATTTTCTTACCCAAGTACGACGTCGGAAACACCGGAAGAACTACATGGAAGTGGTGTTTCAGCAGGTGGATTAGCACGGAAGAATCCCAGGAATGGTTACCAAGTTCTCTCTCACTTTCTCTCTATTTACTCTCTTCTCTCTCCTAGGGTTTTTCCCAAATTCGTATGGAGTGAATGAGAGAGGGTTTAAGGCCCTTATATAGGCCCAGAACTGATGAGAATGGCTCTGGGGCCATGGTATACTTAGGTTATAACTAAAAGGGGACTGTTTCCGATCCAACGGAGCACTTTTGGGGCCCCCTTTTCTACGTGCGGTCGGACTTAAGCTCCCTGACCTTGGATCAAAGTCAGAAAAAGTTTTCGTTCCGATCGGGTCTACAGATCGACCATGGCGAACCAGTTTCAATTCAACGGTCACCGACACTCGATCAGGGCCACAAGTTCACTACCATGTATGGGAAATTTCTTCTGATACGAGAGTATATTTAGGTCAGCTTCTGACGGTCTGAATCCTTATATTTGGCTTACAAGCGACAAGTCTCAGATTACTTAAATTTAGATTTTTATTTCTAAGATATCCACGTTTCTCACACACTTCACTCCGAGCTCAAGCAAATAGCTTTGGGATACTATCTGGACTTGATTTTCGAGGTGGTGGTCAAGTCCAGTAAGGCGGTCTTAATTATATAATTTCGTAGTAATTGGACTTTTGACGTGCGGTCTAGGTCCGATACGAAGTTTCAATGTGCTCCCGAGAGCAACCGGGAATAGAGTTTGATCCTAGATTTTAGGGTAACCTAACGTCAATGATTCTACAAGTTTTGGGTCTTGCAGATCGTATTTAAAGTGATTAGTACTAATTTTGCATGAAATCTAGTTTAACACTAGCTAACTCTCGCCTCATTTCTAAAGGATTTGGTCCTTAGTGATTTCTGCCTGAGGTGGTACTCGGGTCTTTGTACGGATTTTTTTGATACGTTACAATTTCCATGCATTTCACGGTCATTTCGCTTCACATCACAGTCATTTCCATGCATTTCATGGTCATTTCCAGCGATTTTGTTTAATTCACAGTCATTTCGATGCACTTCACGGTCAATTCCCTACACTTCATGGTCATTTCCATGCATTTCGCGGTCAATTCGATTCACTTCATGGTCATTTCCACGCATTTCGCGGTCAATTTGCTTCACTTCACGGTCATTTCCATGCATTTCATGGCCATTTCGCTTCACATCACGGTCATTTCCATGCATTTCACGGTCATTTCTAGTAATTCTGTTTAGATTCACGGTCATTTTGATGCACTTCACAGTCAATTCCCTTCACTTCATGGTCATTTCCACGCATTTCGCGGTCAATTCGCTTCACTTCATGGTCAATTCCTACGATTCCGTTTAGATTCATGATCATTTCCATGCACTTCATAGTTAATTCCCTTCACTTCATGGCCATTTCCACGCATTTCACGATCATTTCGCTTCACTTCACGGTCATTTCCACGCTTTTCACAGTCATTTCTAGCGATTCCATTTAGATTCACGGTCATTTCGATGCACTTCACGGTCAATTCCCTTCACCTCACAGTCATTTCCACGCATTTCGCAGTTAATTCGCTTCACTTCACAGTCATTTCCATGCATTTCACGGTCAATTTCGGCGATTCTGTTTAGATTCACGGTCATTTCCATGCACTTCACGGTAATTCCCTTCACTTCACGACCACTTCCATGCATTTCACGGTCATTTTGCTTCACTTCATGGTCATTTCCATGCATTTCACGGTCATTTTCAGCAATTCTGTTTAGATTCACGGTCATTTCGATGCACTTCACGGTCATTTCCACGTATTTCGCGGTCAATTCGCGTCACTTCATCGTCATTTCCAGGCATTTCACGGTCATTTCCATGCACTTCACGGTTAATTCCCTTCACTTCACGGCCATTTCCATGCATTTCACGATCATTTCGCTTCACTTCACGGTCATTTCCATGCATTTCATGGTCATTTCCAGCAATTCCATTTAGATTCACGGTCATTTCGATGCACTTCACGGTCAATTCTCTTCACCTCACAGTCATTTCCACGCATTTCGCGGTTAATTCGCTTCACTTCACAGTCATTTCCATGCATTTCATGGTCAATTTCGGTGATTCCGTTTAGATTCACGGTCATTTCCATGCATTTCACGGTCAATTCCCTTCACTTTACGGCCACTTCCATACATTTCACGGTCATTTTGCTTCACTTCACGGTCATTTCCATGCATGTCACGGTCATTTCCAGCAATTCTGTTTAGATTCACAGTCATTTCGATGCACTTCACGGTCAATTCCCTTCACTTCACAGTCATTTTCACGCATTTCGCGGTCAATTCGCTTCACTTCATGGTCATTTCTATGCATTTCACGGTCATTTCTGTCGATTCCGTTTAGATTCACGGTCATTTCCATGCACTTCACGGTCCATTCCCTTCACTTCACGGCCATTTCCATGCAGTTCATGGTCATTTAGCTTCACTTCACGGTCATTTTCATGCATTTGACGGTCATTTCCAGCGATTTCGTTTAGATTTACGGTCATTTCGATGCACTTCACAATCAATTCCCTTCACTTCACTGCCATTTCTATGCATTTCATGGTAATTTCGCTTCATTTCACGGTCATTTCCATGCATTTCACGGTCAATTCTAGCGATTCCGTTTAGATTCACGGTCATTTCCATGCATTTCACGTTCAATTCGCTTTACTTCATGGTCATTTCCATGCATTTCACGGTCATTTCCGACGATTCCGTTTAGATTCACGGTCATTTCCATGCACTTCACGGTCGTCGTGAAGACCGTGAATTGAAGGGAATTGACTGTGAAGTGCATGGAAATAACCCTGAATCTAAACGGAATTGCCGAAAATGACCGTGAAATGCATGGAAATGATTGTGAAGTGAACCGAATTCACCATGAAATGCATGGAAATGACTGTGAAGTGAAGTGGAATCACCGGTATTGACCGTGAAATGCATGGAATTGACCGTGAAATGACGGGAATTGACCGTGAAATGCACGGGAATTGCCCGTGAAGTGAAGGGAATTGACTGTGAAATGCATGGAAATGGCCTTGAAGTGATGGGGAATCACCGGGATTGACTGTGAAGTGGAGGGAATTCACCGAAATTCACTGCAAAATGCATGGAATTGATCGCGAAGTTAATGAAATTTACCATGAACTGATTGAAATTGACCACGAAGTAAATGAAATTGACGGCGAAGTCAATAAAATGAATGAAATTGACGGCGAAGTGAATAAAATGAATGAAATTGACCGCGAAGTGAATAAAATGGATTTTTGACCACCGACCCAATGGAATCTTGGAAAATAACTACATTGGTTGGCTAAATTAGCTTCTCCTACTCCAAAATCATATGTAGTACGTTAAATAACCCATTCTAGTTTAGCATATACGCTTGTTAAATAAATAGATAAATGAATTAAAAGATAGAAAAAGATTTTTATATACTTATTTATACGTATTTACCTAATTATGTATTAGAGAAAAATGTAAAGGAGAATCCTTGTTAAAAAAAAAAAAACCCAGACTTTCAGACTGTGGCACGGCAGTCTGGGCTTCTTTTTTTTAAACGCGGAATCTTTGTTGTTTTTGTGGGTCCCATCATGAGGTCTATGTTATATCCAAACCGTTCATCTATTTGGTGAGGTCATATTAAGACTTGAGATGAAAAATAAGACAGATCTTACTATCAGGTGGACCACACTGTAAATGGCAGTGAGGAATTGAACGTCTACCATTGAAACCCTTTTAGGGGTTACAGAAGTTTTGGATCATTATGAAATTGGTTCCTCTTCATCCAGGTCTTTGTGACCTTACGAATAGATTGGATGGAAAATAAATGTTATGGTGGGCCCTACAAAATTTTTAACGGTGAAAATCAATTTTCCCGCTGCTCTTTGTGTTGTGGTCTAGTTGATCTTTGGATATGTTTTTTTTTTTTTATTATTATTATTAATTTTTTAATGCTCCAAAATGATCTGGAAACATGGATGAACGTTGTGGATATAATAAATACATAACTGTGGGGGCCCACGTATCGTTGATCTCTTTCGAACCGTTCGTACAACTCGGAGTTCGAGGAGAGTCAGCGCTCGTCTTCGAGCACCAACCGATCCACTTGAAGGTAACATTTTCGACCTTTAACAAGTCGTCCGTACAGCTGGGGCTTATTTTGGTCAGGTAAAATGGGGTGGGCTTCATCCGGTAAATGGGCCATAAATGGGTTGTACAGTCGTAAATTTCTCGCGTCCGTGGTTTGACTTTGAGTAACGGATTGTGCACTGAGGATGCAGTTTGGCCAGTGAAGCTGCACTGGCCATGTGGCTAATAGTCGGTGATATATGGGGCCGACCATGACCTATATGTTCTATCTATATTGTACATTCATTTTTACACATAATTTTAATAATATATTACATAAATGAGTTAAAGTCATATTAACATGGATAAAGGCAAGAAACAAATATCAACTTAATCCAAAACTTTTGTAGCCTTAAGAAGTTTTTAATGGTGAGAGTTGAATCAACACTATGTGGCCCACTTGAGATTTTGATATACCTCAATTTTGGGTTCATACCAAAAAATCATATGGAAAAATGGATGAACAACATGGATGAGACATATACACCATGTTGGGGTCCACAGAGCCAGGAGTAGCCAATCCGTTTCCATATACAGCGGCATGTGGAAGGAAGTAGGCTGCTGGGATGTTACGTGGGACTACCGTGATGTTTGTGAGAAATCCATCCCATTCATGTGTTTTGTGAGATCATCTTAAGACATACAATAAAAAATTGGACAGATTCAAAACTTGAGTGGGCTATACAAGATGGAAAACTGAGGAAAGACTTTCTTACGATTGAAACCTTTGGGCTCCACCTTGATGTTTATATGTCATCCAAACCATTTATAAAGTCATTCCTAATGGGATGAAGTAAAATCACAAAAAAACTTAGCCTCATAAGTAGCTTCTGTGGCCGAATGAATGTTTAAATGGTAATCACTAAATCCCCATTGATTCCTCTCGTGCAAGATACTAGAGTCTTGGATCCACTTTAGTTTTGGTGTAATGTACTAAAATAATCTCACAAAGTAGATGAACGAGGTAGATTTCTCACAAAGATCATGGTGGGCCTTACCTAAGCATCCGCCGTAACTTCATGCAAAAGTTTTCCATAGGAAACCCACGTTTGGAGTCTTTGCGAGATGCGTAGCCGAAATTTACTCTCAAACTTGCACATCATCTAAACCATATGCCAAATTCCACGGTCGACATCAACGTTCGCACATAATGACATACGAACCGGTGCACGGCTGAGCGCGCGCGCGCGCACACACAGATATATATATATATATATATATATATATATATATATATATATATATATATATATATATATATATATATATATATAGTGCACACCAGTTCGCATTGAGCTCGTGCAAACTTTTTGAGAACTCATCATAAGTGATGTGAATCTCAAATTTGAACAGTACACGTGATGCAGCACCCCATAAAACCCCTAGGCCCCAACTTATACTTTGATCCAAAACTTGGTGGGATATAGAAGAAGAAAATAGTTTCCTCCCTCGATTTGCATCTCTCTTTGCTATGGCCCACCAAGATTTTAGATCAGTGTGAAAATTAGTCCCGTGGGGTTTCATGGGATGCCGCATCACATGGCTCGTTCGGATTAGACGTGCATGACACGTGTGAAAAGGTGCGTAGGTGTATAGGTGAGTATGTCTCTCTCTCTCTCTCTCTCTCTCTCTCTCTCTCTCTCTCTCTCTCTATATATATATATATATATATATATATGTGTGTGTGTGTGTGTGTGTGTGTGTGTGTGTGTGTGTGTGTGCGCGCGCGCGCGCGCGTGCCCCTCTCATGAGAACTAGCAAGAGGTTGAGCTGTGTGGGCCCAACAGTGATGTGTGTCGAACGTCTACCTTATTAGTCAAATGCGCCATTCCATGGTGGGCAATGGGATAAAAAATCAAGTCAATTCATGACTCGGGTAGGCCACACTACATACAATAGTTGAGAGGGGCTACCCTCCCATTAAAACATTCATAATCATTTATTGGACCCACCAAGATGTGGTTCACAAATCCAGCCCATCCATGTGTGTGTCCCACTTGGATGAGGGTGTAAGACCAAGTTTCAGCCACATCCAAAACTCAGGTAGGCCCCTCTATGTGCTTTTATATGTTTTAGGCATGTCTTTACATGGTTTTAAATGGTATGGCCCCCTGCGTTCCGTATATGATTGATTTTTGAGATATACCGTAACCTAAAGGGGACCTATCAAATGCACGGTGAACTCATGAGAAGTTCCCAGGAGGTCGACCTCACACACACATCTATATATATATATATTCTTTGGATATAAGTTGTGACTATGTTAGGAGGTTATGCAACAAAAGCCATAACAATGGAGAGAATGTAGAATGGGACGCGGGCTGTCAATGAAACTAGTCTAACACCTTTCTTATTTTTTGTTCTCTTTGTTTGTAACGTGTGCTTGCTTGTTGCTACACTCGTGTTCTTTTAATTTCCTTCTCATTTTTTCCCTCCCCTTATTCTCCATCTGCAATGCACGAGCATATAATAATATCTCCTAGTGTATGTAAATCAAGAATACCAAAATCCAAGCCTCATTGCTTATGGAACTTGGATAGAAAATCACGTTAATCTAATGTTCTCTCAAAGGTATTAATCTTTTCTATCACTATTGTATTGATTAAGGTATTTCACAGCGGTAATGGTTGCTCTTCATTACTTTTATAATATAATTATTTTCGCCTCTTTTTTTATTAATTTTTAAAAAAAATCTATATTTACCCCATATATAATAAATAATTAAAAAGCTGTTATGGCCTTTATGGGGCCATAATGGGCCATTATAGTTGTGATTATGAGTATTTTTTTTTTTCATAATGGGCCATTATAGTGGCAGTTACAATCCCATAATATAATCTATAACGGTTGCCACCGTTACCTTTATGTAGCCGCGGCAACTATTGTGACGATTGCAAGATTTACGAAATTCAGGTAAGAGCTTTAATCATGCTAATAGAATGGATAGGATCGTTTAATAATAGCGATGTTTAGGACATCTTCCACCTACAATGGACTCATGATTTGGACGGTCTGGATTTGGCTTGTACTTCTGGCAATATGTATATGAAAGAGTCCATCAATAAAGTGGAGTGCATGGCTAAAAGACTCAGCAACTCAACCCGCCCTGAGTTGAGTTGCAACTCACCTGAGTTGGGGTTGAATTGGTCCTGACTCGCCCAAATCAGGTGTAAGTTGGTGGATGGCTTGTGGCATTAACTAGATTAGGTTTTACTGAGTCGGGGTCGAGTCAGATTGTCCAAGTTCTAAAACTATGTTGGACCGGTTTTTTATTTAGGCGAAATTAGCATATGTCCATATTGGGTACAACCCAATGAACGATCCAGATCTCTAACACGTGTTCTGTGGTCATAGCAGGCCCCTCACTGAATCATGATAATTTTCATGATTAATCAGTCTAATATCTGTTAAAAATTTTCATCATATTTCACAAAGTTTGGTGCAGCCAAACTGACGAAAGAGCGGGTGCGGAAACTTTCAAGGCAAATGGTCAGAACCTTAAAAAACCCTTATCTTGCAAAAACGTAATGAGTTTTTGAATATATCATATATAGTTTTTGGATAAAAGAAACTACTTTACCCAACCAACCCTGCTGCACTTGGTTGCCCACGCCAGATTTGTGAGATTCCATTGTATTTATGGTCAAAAGTTCATTTTATTTTCATTTTTACTATAAATGGTAAGTTTAAGTTTTAATTTAATAATAACTTTTTGATCATTTGAGTTTTAGGAGCCGTGCCGAACATGCTTACCATTTTTAGCCAAAAACCATAAAGCCTAGTATTGTAAGTTTATTATTTATAATAAGTTATGTTTTTAAGGAGTTTTAGTTAGAGTTTGAGTCTAAATATATGTCCTGGGTTTGAACTCATTATTTAAAGGATTGTAATTTTATTTTTATTAATTAATTTATTAAAAATTATTTCTATTTTATCCCTCTGCTTTTGAGGATACTCCGTTGGGAATTTAGAAACTCGGTAGATTCAGAGTAGCTATCCCTGTCATTCCCAAATCACAAACACACCCCTAATGTCTAATTTAGAATTAAATACATAATATATTGCACACGTGTAGGTAATCCAGACTGTTCATTAGTGCGACCTACAGCAGATTGTTTTTGTGATAGAAATCAAAACAGACAGATGTCTTAGCCATTGGTTACAGGATTTCATCCTTGGCTCGATTTCGCCAATTGTCCATAACCCAAGATTCCTGCGATTGGGCGTCTATGATCAATGAATTGTGGGGTATGCTAATAGGAGCCAATAGGTGGATGGTCCAGATTTCACACACGTGTACTGTCCACAAACATATTCTACTAAAAAAAATGGACGATGGATACGCTTGTACGGCAACATGATCAAATGCCTGATTTTGAATGTTCAATTGTCCGAATTGGACGGGCCGTGTAGACCTGATCTAGGCCGTCTGGATCAACAGACGCTTTGGATGATCCAACCATCACGTGGGGCCCACAGAAAATTCAAGATAACAAAGCCTAAAACACCTCCCAATTCAAGTGGTGGGTCTAGCTGATTTTGAGCTTAGAGATTAACATTGTGGGGGAGTATATAGCAACTGATGAATTATAGGGTGGTGATTGTGGCCAACCATCATTCAATGGCCCAAACTAAACTATTGATGGGATGGGATGGGCCCCACTGTGATGGGTAGAGCCAAAGAACTGGGAAGCGGATTGCCTGCTGAGTAATCAAGAGTAAATTCTGTGGGGCCCACCATGGATGTATGTGTTTTATCTATGCTGTCCATCCGTTTTTCTAGTTTATTTTAGGGCATGAGCCCGGAATTGAAGCATGTCCAAAGCTCAAGTGGACCACACCTTAGGAAACAGTGGGGATAGAAACCATTCTAACAGTAATGTCTATTTGCCATCCAACCCGTTTGTAAGGTGGTAAAACACAAATATTAGCTTGATCCAAAAGTTCCGTGGCCTCTAAGAAAATTTTAACGGTAGGCATTCAATTCCCACTGTTTCCTATCGTGTGGTCCACTTGAGATTTGGATTTACTGTAATTTTGGAATCATGCCCTAAAATGAGCTGGAAAAACAGATGGACAGTGTGGATAAGACATATCACGGCAGGTCACACAAAGTTTACTCAAGACTACGCAAGCCAAAAACTCCCAGGTTGGATTATCCTCACCCTCCACACACAAGCCACTTTGCTGGAGATTGCAAATTGGACGGTCAAGAACGTCCAATGGACTTAGGCTATGGCCCATCCCTTAGGGGGTTCGGACAACATGTTGGATGCTGATGCATGAGATGACAGAAACAGCACATGTGAATCAGAAAGAAAGACTCCTCACTTGGAAAAGGAAATCTCTTTTCAATTCGCACTCGAAGAAGGATTCGAAATTCCCTCCGCATATTCCTAGTGGGATACTTCCACCATCCGTTCCTAGAATGGAACCCATGGAAACTCAGGAATCCAATCTAATAGCCCGTTTGGATGCACCCTCCCAACGTCTTTCGAAGCCTAAATAGTATCTGATGATTTTCTTTGGATGCACTTTGCAAACAACCCTCTTATCTATTCATTCCTAGAATAAACGGTATTTGACTAGGACTCCACCAGAAATCCCCCCGCAATTAGGAAATGCATCCAAACATGCCCTAAAGCGGAGTACTGAGTGACGGAACCCAAAACTCAGACGGAGTAACTTGGCTCAGTTAGAGTCCAACTCAATTCCGTCTTGAACTCAATCCGATCTCAACCTCAACCAAAGTCAGGACTCATCGACTTGTCTCAATCCAACATTATACTCTTTGCATGTACACCCAGCCTGGTTTGACATGGGAGGTTTTTTTTTTTTTTTTTTTTTTTTTTTTTTTTTTTTTTTTTTTCTGGGTTTTTTTGAACTAGGCTTGTACAAATCAGACGAAAAGCAAGGAAAGAAAAGGACCTTGGAGCTGTGTTGGTTCTCAACTGTTCCAATGCCCGGGTTCTCATGATGTCGGTTTTCCAATCTGGATTGAGATAGAGAAGTCTCTGGCTCGAGATGTGAATTGGGGCATTGCCCAGATATGTGGAGAATGCATGTGAATAGGGGCATTGCCCAGATACAATGGGTACAGCGAATAGAAGCAAGAAACCAACAAATCCTTCCCCAAATAGAAAAACCATAAGATTTTTCATTCTTAGAAAAATAAAATTGGAAATAGCCATCATTAACCTTTTATGAAATATATAAGAGGAAATATGAGATCCCCACTTGGTATCCAAACAGGACCTCAAAAAATAAAAACTATCAAATTCACATCTTAATAGAGCTCATGGATTCCATGGGAATTCACGATTGGATGTTTGGAAATAAAGCTCTACACGAGTTGAACCGAGTCAAGCTTGACACAGCTCACCTTGGCTCAGCCACTGGCTGACCCCAGCTTGAACTCGGCTCAGCTCGATCCTCGAGCCTGACTGGCCAGCTCGGCTCAGTTAGTAGCTCAGGCTAGTTAAAGCCGAGTTTTGAGCCAATATCAAACTGTGTGGCATTTTCAGCATTTTCTCAAACACACGGAGTTCACCTTCAATTTCCAATATCAAACTGTGCAGCATTTTCAGCATTTTCTCAAACGCATGGAGCTCACCTTCATTTTCAGCATTTTCTCAAACACATGGAGTTCACCTTCAATTTCTCACCGTACGTAAAACAGCAGCCACTCAGTAGGCCACATCAAAATCAAGATACAAGAGTATTTGTTTCATATCCATACCACCAGCCAACACTTCGTTGAGTCATTTCATCAAACACTTGGTGAGCAACATCAATATCAAAGTAACCAAACCAAATCATCAAACTGGTTCCATCCGAGTTTGATTCGAGTTGGGGTTCAATCCGAGTCAGTCGAGCTCGTTTCGAGCTCAAAAAATCAGCTCGACTCAGCTTGAACTCAGTTTCAAACCCGAGTTGAATCAAGTTTTTTCGAGTCGAGTCGAGCGAGCTAACCTGGTTAGTGTACAGCTCTATTTGGGACTAGGGAAATGAGAATGTAAATTTGATAATTCCAGGAACTTGACCAGTTCATGTATTTTCATTGAAATTTGATTTGGCAAATTCCAAAGACCACTCAGACAACAAAGAACTGATACATTTAGAAAGTATTTATCAGCAAGACGAGAGCAATTCATATCATCATATAAAGAAAGACATTGCACGAAGAACCCTTAAACGCAACTACATTTTTTTATGTTGTATGAAAATCCACAACTCATCCATCTTCCTCCCTCCCATCTCATATGTTTATGAGAGCTGTAGAAACACCCCACCTTTCTACATAACAATCTCTCATAGTACAAGGAAAAGAGAAATTACATAAATCCAAGACGAACAGGCTGCACTGCTGGAAGCTAAATGGAATTCAGATCTGGAACTGTCATAAAACTAGAAACATAATAGAATTGTCATAATAGAAATTTCTATTTGTATCAAAATCTACAACCCATCTCTAAGCTTGTATGAAATTATACAATCCATCTCTCCATCATATCTATATTTCTATAGCCTATCATTATTTCCATCACATATTCACATCAAAGAATCCGGTCCAAACACTTCCTTACACAGCCACCTTCAAAAAAGGAAGAATAGAAGCAAAGAAAGATATGTTCATGGGTCAGTCTCTTCCCAGAGTGGTCTGGTGGGGAAGAAAGAAACAAATACATCTCCAAAAGCCAATTTCTCCATCTATAAAAAACCTAGAGAATCAGCTCAAAACTATTGTTAACTCAAACCGTTCGATCAGTCCCCACTTCTCTATTGATGCCCATCGAGATAAACTAGCATATCCCACTGAAAATTCACCTCTATTGATGCATCTCAAGATAAAGAATCATATCTCACTCAAAATTCAGAACCTCTATTGATGCTCCTCGAGTAAAGAAGCATGCACAACCGCTATTGACGCACCTCAAGATAAAGAAGCATATCTCACTCAAACTTCACAACCTCTTTTGATGCTCCTCGAGTAAAGAAGCATGTACAACTCAAAACTCACAACCATGTTTCATTCCTTCCTCGCTGTTGGGTCCTCCAAAGTCCAGTTCAAAAGGTCCAAAGCCGAGCATTTCCTGATCCGACAGGAGCCCGTAATCCGCAAGAAGATCCCCTTGAGTCTTCATCGGCCTGCCGAAATCAAGGTATATGTGATCGGGGCCCATGGGAGCCTGCTCCATATGAGGCAAGCTCCCCAAGAGATTTGCATTCGGGTACTGCAACTGGTACGCCGTCTCATCAGATGGATGCCTACATTGCAGTGGCTGTTCATCTGCGAGTCCCAAGCAAACTGGACCAGCAGCATCACAGTTGGGATCCCACCATGGGACACAGCTGTTGTCCAGATGGGGGATGTCCTTTGCACTGTCTGGATCACTCTCTAGAAAGCGCATGAGCTCGTCCGCATCAAATAATTCCTCTCCAAAATCTTGCAGCTGCACTTCATCCAAAGGCTCCTCCGGGGCCAACTCTGACTTGACCACAGCTAACGGGGCTTCAGCAGCCATCCGTCTGTCACTTTCCAACATGGGCACCAATCTTCTGTCACTTTCCAGCATGGCCCCAGATTTTCTCTCACTCTCCACATCGGCAACACATTCATTCACTGGAACGCCAGCTTCTGGTTCCTTGCTACCATCAGAATGATGAGATGTTGTGGTAGACTCTGACGAAGATGTTGGCGACTCCTTGGAATTGCTATATTGCGGTAGGTTGAGTCGGGCACAAGAGCCATACATTGCTCTGGCAGCCTCATCGTATGCAAGGGCAGCCTCTCCAGCTGTTGCAAATGTGCCAAGCCAGAGCCGGCTGCCTCGGTTTGGTTCCCGAATCTCAGCTACCCACTTGCCCCATGTCCGTTGTCGAACACCCCTGTAGTTGCAATGGTAGTTCTCAGGGCCTCCCTTCCCTCTCATGCAGCCCTTCTTGGAGCCCTTGGCAGGCACCCGCCGGCCACTCTTGCCATCGTCGGAGTCAAGCTGGCTGTTAAGCTTTTTCCACTTTGCGAGTGTTTCCGCTATAGAATTGCATCCATTGCGTCTGCTGCTCCGCGATTTCCTCTTCCTGGGAAGATTAGGAACACAGATATCTCAGTACATCAGACATTGTAAGATATTCTAATGCAGACAAGCTCAAACTCCTACAATTAAGCCGATAACCAGAAGCCAATCAAGACTGAAAACAAGCTTGAAATACAACAACTGTGTCTATACCCAGAAGCCAATAAAATAAAATGAAAAAAAAAAAGAAAAGAAAAGAGGGGGGCTCTCCGTTAGTCTCCGTCCAGGGATGAAGAAAACACACTTAAGGGAAGTGGTTCAAGTAGCTCAGCTGGTTAGAGCAAAGGACTGAAAATATTTGTGTCAGTGGTTCGAATCCACTGCGGGCGAAGGACACGTAGCTAGAAGGGGGGAGTTGGAAAACAATTTAGGTCTTATTGTTGGGGCCTCCAAACCATAGCTGAGCAAGGTTTGAAGTATAGTCCAAAATCAAATCCAATACATATAGCCTGATCCATATCGTTATAAACCATGAACAATGTAGGGTCAAGATGGGGCCGTGTCGTTGTTGAACAATGCAATACTGAAACAACCCAACAAGTTAAGAAGAGTAATGCTATGACAATTGTGAAGTGGATGTCAGTGAAATCCATGACATCCATCATTTTCTCCAGCTCATGTTTGGACGAGTACCCAAAAATCATGCCTGTGGGCCAGGCCAGGGGGAAGCCCAAAAATCAGGCCTATGAGCCAGGCCAGGAGAGCCCAAAAATCAGGTCTATCCAGATCTCAAATTGGCCAGGCCACAGGGAACAATAGGAGACGACCGCCATGAACATTCATAGGAAGAAAATGATGTTCACATATGATCCAACCAATCTCAATACAATCTCAACAGCAGGTGTCTTTATTCCTATTATCCCTATGGTGTGGTCCACTTCAGTTTTGGATAGGCCCTGATTGCTCACATCATGGATTTCAAACAGATTACACTGGGCCATACACTGCATTTGTTTCTGTTGCACGCCATCCTGGCAAAGGATTCTGGCTCACATAAATGTTTCAAATAACAAGGGCGAATCGCAGTTGGTGGAAAGATATAACATCACTTTGTAAAGAATTCCAGCCATACCCAACACAAAACCCATCATCTAAAAAAAGCTCAATCCAACCTACGAGCAAGAGCCCAACCTCACCCACTGAGTTGTCATGTTGAATTAGCCTACATAGGCAGGTCGGGTCTTCTTCTGTTCAACCTGAAACCCAACTAGGGGTGATAACATACCAAGATATCTGTGCTAACCCCATGCCCATACATGCCCAACTAGGGGTGGGTAACAGTGGTGATTTATTTTTTTGTCCCTAAAATCGGCACCAGCTCATATGTCAGGCACCCATAAGGCATTGGTTAACCATTATATTTTCAAATTTTCAGAAACCTCAAATAAAAAGACCTTATGGCAGGTATTAGAAACACTAGAATTTTATTTTTTTTAAAAAATAAAAATTACATGCTAATCTTAAATTAAACTTGGGTACACACCAATCAATTGAATTGTCTAAGCAAACAGATGCAACTAAGAGCAATATACCTTATGAACATATCTCATATACCTTATAAGCATATCTCATATATGTGAGAACTAAGAGCAATATACCTCATGAACATATCTCATATACCTTATAGACATATCCCATATGTATGATAATCAGTAGGGCAGACCAATATAGCTCATGAACATATATCATATACCTTATAAGCATATCTCATATGTATGGTAATCAGTAAGGTTCGGCCCATATGGGTCATTAGCCCAGCTCACTCTCAGGCCAGGCTCAGGCACCTGTCGGGCCTAACCAGTTCATCGCCGGTTTACCTCTGCTCTCAGAGCTGGCTCGGTTAGCTAACCGGACCATGAAATTGGTAGGGTACACACAAAAAAAGCCAGTCCGTGCCGGACATCATACAGGTGTGGCCCACCTAGCAACTGAAAACCCAAAATACCAAAACCCAAATCGAATAAAACTCGAATAAGAGAAGGAAATATCTCATACCTTTCAATCTGCGACATGAAAGAAGAAACTCCTATGAATGAAGATGAAACACTTATATCTTCTCTTCCTTGGGGGGGTTTTCTCCTTCTTGATGTTTTTCTTGGGATTTTTCTGTGATTTTTTCCTTCTTTGGGTCTTTTTATCGAGAGAGAACGAAGATTGAGATTACTTTGGCGATAAGAAAACTCTCGAACTTGAAGGAGCGCTCGTGTATTTATAGGAAGCTCGAGATACTTCCCTCAACCAGGATATTTAATATCGATGACGTGGAACCTCTTTGTAACGTACGGTGTCGCGTCGACAGCCGTTAGTTTTCACACGTGTCAGTCGAAGGTTCGGGACACCACTCGATCTGAGAAGCCTTCGTTTTCTTGGCGACGAAGTTTTGTGTGGCACGGCTTTATTTCCTTGTTTTTAATTGCCACTGCAAGTTCGCGGAAATTCCAGAAATGCCAGCAGTTTCCTTTCTGGGGAAGTGGAGTAGGTGCGGCTCTGGCCTCATCCGTAACAGTGCGGCGCTTACCGTGTGGGGCCCACTCGATATATGTATTCATAATCACACCGTCCATCCGTTTTTTTAAATCATTTTAGGCATGATCCTAAAAAAAGAAATGAAGCAGATCTAATTCTTAGATGGACCTTAACATGTGACAGTGGTGATTGATTGACCATTAATGGGCCACACAAATTTTGGATCAATTTCATATTTGTTTTTTACTTTCATCCAACTGGTTGCATGGAATATAAACATTATAAGTGTTTAATGATAGGACGTTAATCCCGAGTTTCCTATAGTATGGTCCACTTGAAGTTGGGATTTTTTTTTCATTTTTAGACTATGCTTTAAAATTATCTGAAAAAACGGATAAAAACGGATGGACGGTGTGGATATAGAATACATAGATCAAGGTGGGCCCCATTGTAAGCGTCGCACTGTGTTGTGTGAGGCAGGGGCGCACCTAATCCACTACCCTTTCGGGAATGATCTAAGTTGGATTCCATATATGGAAAAAAAAAAATTAGTACTGTAGATGAGTTCGTACAATTCTTTTTTTTTATTTTTTTTATTTTTTTAAAGGATATGGATGTTGATTTTTTTGACAAAAATATCCCACCCAAACATAGGTAGTCTGTCGGGTCTATACTAAAAACGTACCTGCATCACGCGCGGATTGGATGGATCCGGGTCAGTGATCATTACTTTCGGGTCCACGGTCTAATATGTGTTTTATATACGGTGGTCCGTACGTTTTCCAGCTTATTTTAGGCCACAGGGTGGACCACAGCATATAAAACAGTAATTATTGAACGTCCACTGTTAAAAATTGTACAGTGCACGAAAGTGTTGGATCAAGCTGATATTTGTGTTTTCCCTTTATCTGAGTCTGTGTGAACTTAACAACGGGTTGGATGGAAAATAAACATTATGATGGGCCATGGAAAGTTTTTGGGTGGGCGTTCAATCACGACTGTTTCATGTATTATGAGTACCGTGGATTTGGATATGCTTCGTTTACGGGCTCATGCCCTCTAAGTAGCGTGTGGATTTACAACACGTAAATCATAGTCGACCTTGCAATTATAAGATCCATCAACATTGATGGTCCTGATTCATGCGTAATCTATGTCAGTACTATCCACAGTCTAAAGTGACTAGAATACAAATATTGGTGATATCAATGAAAATATCAGGCTGATATTTTCGGGGGCGGATTAGGTGATTGACATTAATGGGCCACAAAAGTTTTGAATTCAGCTGATATGTTATGAGTTTATCTCAAAAAAATAAGCAGATCCATGCTGTCCATCTATTTTTCCAAGTCATTTTAGGGGAATTTCGCAAAAATGAAGCAGATCCAATTATCAGGTGGACCATTCTATAAGAAACAATGGTCATTGACCATTAATACCATTCTATAAGAAACAATGGTCATTGACCATTAATGAGCACAAAAGTTTGAATCAAGCTGATATTTGTTGTTTCCCTTCATCCAGGATTACATGACCTTATCAACAATTTTGATGGAAAATAAATACTACGGGAAACATGGGCCTACGAGTTGTTTAATGAGGCTGCGTTCAATCGCCACTGTTTCTTAAAGTATGGTCTACCTGAGAGTTGGATCTTCTTCATTTTTGAGATAATTCCTTAAAATGATCTAGAAAAATAAATGAACAGTCTGGATACAAAATATATATATATCAAGGTGGGCTCCACGGCAAGGACCACACCCTATTGGGTGAGGCTGGGTATCACCTAATCCACTCCCGTCCTTCTGGTTAGGTTAGCCACTTGCGCTGCACACGGACTACCTTTTGACACTGCCAGTACTGAGGCTGGTGGGTGTGTCATGTGTGGGTAACCTGTGGGCCCATTATGCTGTATGTGTTTTATCGCATTCACCAGTCTATTTTTCCATATCATTTTCAGCTGAGTCCAAATTTCAGATGGACACCGTTTGGATGGAGCTGGCCACTTGAAGCAGATATAGATTTCAGATGGACCACACTATAGGAAAAAGTGGTTATTGACCATTAAAAACCTTCGGTGGGCCATAAAAGTTTTGGAACAATTTAATATTTATTTTTCTTTCATCCATTTTGTGTGACATTATTATAAGGTTGGATGGTAAAAGAATATTATGATAGTTATCTAGGTCTGCATAACCTTATCAACAAGCTCGATGATCAAAAAATATTATGATGAACCCTGGGAAGTTTTTAATGGTGGACGTTTAACAACTACTATTTATCATGGTGCACTTGAAAATTATATCTTCTTTGATTTTTGGACCACACCATAAATACGCTAGTAAAAGAGATGGATGAGGTGAATATCTAGTTAATAAATCAAGGTGTGGGACTACAATTAGGCTCGCATTCATGTAGATGGTTCCAGGGTGGCAGCTAAGTCGTGCTACTTGGTTGGTGACCCGGCACCACTTAGCCAGGTGATGCCAAAGTTCTATGGGCACCACCATGGTGTATGACTACTATGGTGTATGAATTTTATCCACATCGTCCATCCATCTTTCCAGTTTATTTTAGAGCATTAGCATAAAATGAAATATATCCTAAGCTCAAGTGGGCTACACCACAATGGTGTTTTTTTGTCATTCAATATGTTGATAAGGTCGATCACACCGACGTGGATGAAGGTAAACATAATACATATCAGCTTAATCCAAAACTTATGTGGCTTCAAGGAATTTTCAACAGCAAGCATTCAATCTTTATTATTTTTTGTGGTATTGTCTTCTTCAATTTTGAATATTCATTAATTTTGGCTCGAGCCCCAAAATGAGATGGAAAAATGAATAGGCAAACTTAATAAAACGCATATATCATATGGTACGGCCCACAGAGCTTTGACATCAGCCAGCTGGTTGGTGTTGGGTCAACAGCCAAACTGCCTCTGCCTGCACTACCCAGTCGCATAGGCCCACGCGATCCATGTGAGAAATACACCCGTCCATCCATGCGCCAGCTTAGGTCAGGACACAGGCTCAAAAATGACACTGATCCAAAATTCAAATGGGACGTGCGACCCGAAAAACTTAGGGAAATATCTACAATCGAAACCTCTCTGGATCCATCATAATATTTATGTCATTCCTACCAGGATGAACTAGAAACCCAAAAATATTAGCCAGATCCAAAACTTCTATCACCCTCACCTAAATTATGAAATGGTAGTCCTGAACTACCTTACTATACCCGATAAAACCGTACTTACAGCCTTCGATCACTGCTAGACGTCTGATTAAATCAAGAGGTAGAATCTCAGGCACACCATGATTAGAGTCACCGGCCCCGATCAAGAGATTCCAATTAGAGCACATATTCAACACATGTGAAAACTATAGATGTGCACCATTCCAATTAAACTACGTTGAAAAGCAACCAGAGAGACATTGGCTCTAAACTTCCCTCCAGAGGCAATGAACAGCTTGGATCACCCGATTACTGACAAGGTAGGCTTGGATCCAGCCCAGGAAAAGGCATAGAAGAAGGAAGGCACGATGTATAACACCATTGGACTGAAGAAATGAACGTAGTAGATTGTCGGCCTGCCACACGCTGATGACCACCCGACGCCCTTTTTACCAACCCCACATATATATCCCTTGCGCAGGTCTTACAATAGTTAAAAAATGGCAAGTGTCCACCATCGTCCCACCACGAGCTGATGGTTTCACTCTATAAATGCAAACCTAGTAATTGATGGAGGGGATTAGAGAGGGAGAGGAATGTAAGGAAGTATATGGGACATAGAATAGGCTAGTAAAACAAGCTAGGGAGGTCCTCCATCCTTTTAAAAAGCCTAAAAAGTCCCATGCGAATGTCGAGGCCTTGCCCAATTCATTAAAATCGGTTTTGAAAAGTCAACTCATCAAAAGAAGACAACAAGATTGGGAGTAGAGTTAGAACGAGGACATTTGACTATCCCTTTTAAATAAGACAAGGGTGACTGATTTCCCTTTTTCTTTCTCACATCTCAGTTGATCTCAATGCATTCCACTCCATATATTCCAAGCCTATTATTCCTCATCATTCACATTCTTACTTATTCTATTTCTATGCATCTTTTTATTTATTTTGTTTGCTTGCCTAGAGTTGCTTAACTCTATGAAGTAAGGATAGGTTTTTCTCCATTTTTTGTTTGTCCGGTTCTCTTAAAGGACTATGTAAAGCATAGTAAGATGGGTAATGCTACTATAGAAATAAATTCCCCTAAAAGTCATGCATCCCGTAGAGTAAAGACCATATATGGTGCGAGCAAAAGAGGGTGCTTACATCCTTCGTCTTTTGTCACTGATACCCTTACATAGACCTTATGGTTGCATACCAATCATCGGAGTTATTTAAGTCAAGAAATTTCATGATACCTCGACCTCAAGGAAAATCTATGGAATCTAGCCGAGCATGGATTTAATCAAGCCTAAATGGCTAGTGGCGACTCCTAAATCTCAAGCGTACCCTTTTTCTAGCCACCTTTAAAGGAATTGCACAACCAAGGAAATAAGAAATAGCTAAACCAAGTCATAAGTACCTCCTACCACACTAAGAGTGATGAGTGTACGAGCATTCTTGCTAGTGCACTAATTTGAGTAACTTGTTTCTCAATCATGTGAGTCATTATATCAATGAGTTGATTGAGCCATTGAAAGCTAAAGACCGAAAACATAGGTGGATATGAGCATCAAGGAGCAAAGAAAAGGTATATAAGGTACATTGGTGACCTTAACCTTTGACAAAAAAATAACTCTAAACCTTTAAATGATCTTTGCCTTAATAGGAAAACTTGTGTGATGATCCCTTAACCATATGATCCTAATTGGAACATGATAAAATAGGCTATAAGAGATCTCGAGTTGCTGGAAAACAGACTGCCTAAATTGGCAGAATCAAGGATGTGCTCAAGCGAAGCTTGATCAATCGAGTCGATTGACTGAACATGCCAAAAAACATGTGACGCCCCAGTCACTGCTTCGTGTGGGCGGGCACACGTGGGCGGACACATATGTGGGCGGACCCCCAAGTGTGGCTGGCAGGCTACTATGTGGCTAGCAGGCTACTGTGCTGGGCGAGCTACTGTTGTAGTTGACTGTAGCGTAGCTTGTCCCACATTGGAAGAGTTGTCTGGAGTTGTGGTGGTTATATGTTGGGTTCCTCCCTTAACAAACATGACGCATTTTAAAACCGTGAGATTCGGCAAAGTGGACAATATCATGTGCTGTGGGGGTGGGCCTTACAAAACGTCCAGCAAGCATTTAGCCTAAAAATTTATTTAGTTCGAGCGCTCGAGGCACAAGCTCAAACGATCTGGGGAACGTCGATTCTATTAGTGCACTAATTTGCGTATCTTATTTTTCAATCACGTGAGTCCTTATGTCAAGTAGTCGGTTGAGCCTTTGGAAGCTGAAGATTAAAGACACAATAGTACAAGAGCATCAAGGAGCAAAGAATAGGTAAATGACATACCTTGGTGACCTTAACCCTTGACCCAAAACAACTCTTGAACCTTTAGATGATCTTAACTTAATAGGTAAACTTTATTGATCATCCCTGTTTTTTGGTAGTGCTTCGAGTGGTACTCGATCCCATCGAGCAGACCTCGGGGGGTCTTCGATGGCATCGAAGGGAAGTCAGATATGTTTAGGAAGAAATTCACATTTTTTTTTTCTGATTTTCTTAATGGCATTGAGGTCTCATTCAATGATATCAAAACTTAATTCGATGGCATCGAAGACCACTTGATGACATTGAACAGAGAGTCAAATATGTCCAGCAATAAATAAATATTTATCTGTTTTTCTCGATGACATTGAAGCTTCACTTCGATGGCATTGAAAACCACTCAATGACATTGAAAGGTAACTCAGATATGTCTAATAAGAAATATATCATGTTATCTGATTTTCTCGATGGCATTGAAGACCTTTCGATGACATCGACAAAGCCATTATCCACTTATTTTCTGATATTTAGAACTTGAACTTCTTATAAATAATATTCGGTTATTAGGCATTTGTATTGGTTTTTGGTGTAATAGAAGCTTAGGTGATTCCATGATCATATCCCTCATCCCAAGCCTCTAAACCAATAAGTTCTAAGCCATCTTCCTTTAAATTAAACACTCTTATAAGGATTACAACCCCCACCTTAAAGTTGTGCTTGAACTCCTCCATTTTATAGAGATCATACTCAATCTCTATATGCATACCATTATCTAAATCCTCTAAAAGATTCATCTAAGTGAATCCCATAGGAAATACAACTTCTCATTAGGTGTAAGATATTTAACCAACCTCCCATCACCTTGGTCACCTCAAATGAGCACTACATGTAAGGTGTTTGATCTTGAAGTTGGAGCATTGGCAAAGCAACGATATTAAGGTGTTTGATCTTGAAGTTGGATCGGAGGAACAATTGAAGCACGGTAGAGTATCGATCAACATACCCAAGAAGGCGCTACAAAAGTGGCTCAATCCGACAAGTTGTCAAGTGTAAGAGTTTGTATAATCTCTTTCCTTGTGTAGGATTGATGGTATGATTTTGTGACCCAAACTCGAACAGGTTCTTGTGTAGGACCTTGGTTCTTGTATAAGGCCTAAATCTAAGTTCTTGTATATGACCTTGGCTTTTATGTAGGGTCTAAATTCAGGTTCTTGTGTAGGACTTTGGCGCTTGTGTATGACATAAATCTAAATTCTTGTGTATGACATTGTTTCTTATGAATGGCATAAATCAAGTCCTTGTGTAGGCCATCAGACACGGGTGCGTACATGTTAGTATCCATAGAAGCCTCTAATGAGAGTAAATGTGGGTCATTAGACTAGGACTGTGGTTGTTGGTTAGCCTACAAAACTAACTAAAGTCTCTTGTGTGAGCCTCCAACGAGAGTGTACGTCAGTAGGTTCCTGTGTAGAACCGAGATTTGTGGCAAGCCTACAGAAAATCACATAAAATTTCTTATGGGAGTCATTCCTTATGTGGGATTATAAATGTTAGATGTTAACCTGATTTAAAATCTCTGATAGTGAAATTCGATTCACTCATAGGTTGAGTGTGTTCACCGGTAGTGGAGTAGGGAAATTGAACCACTATACATGCTTGTTTTTGGGATTATCATTTGCGCACTTGTTTTATTATGCTTATGTGATTGACTGTTTAACTATTTTTATGCATAATTAGATGAATGCTAGGACTTGATAGTTAACACATCCCACACACATATGAACATTATCAATTTAAATACTAGTTGCTTAATTGGTATATAATTTGTAGTCTCTATGATTGGACCCTCTATTGACTTAGAAGACTTAGAGTTTATTGCCTTGTTTAACTTAATTTGCATATTGGCTTAAGTAGGCAATTGAGATTTAAAAAGACAAATTTTATTTAGTCATAATCACCCCCCTCTAGGACATAGCCTTTATTTCCTAACTTCGCCAAGATTCCACACAGGCAACCGTGGTAATCTCATTACGCCACAGGAGAATTTTCAAATTCCTCTCAAGCGATCATGCTTGATCGATCGAACATGGCCAAAATAGTCCATCGAGTTCACTTGACCATTTTTAGCCAAGCTTAATCAATCGAGGGTCATGCTGTTCAATCGAGCCTAGCCGTTAAAGATCCATTAGAGCCTTTTTGTTATATATATATATATATATATATATATTATATATATATATATATATTGCATTTGGATCTATGGACAAATAATGATTTTTGAGTGAATTTAAAGCCTAGTGTATATCATTACTCTCCAACACTTATAGACTCTCACCCAAAGGGATTTAAGTTATCTTGTATATGTATAATCACTCTAATGAGCATTCCAAGCTCTCTACGAAGATGATATTGTTTATTTGCATTTTTTAGAAGATATACACCAATCCAATAAGAAAACATTTGTCTTTCAAACCTCTAGAATGCCCATCTAGATGAATTCCCATTTTGAAACCAACTAAGTATTTAGTTGTAGGAGATTCAACTAAACCCCTCTCATTACTTTGGTAGCCTCATTGAAACTTCGATTGCAAGGTAACCGATTCAAGGAGGCAAAAGAATACCAACTTCAACAATTTAGGGAGTACAATGGGAGCTGATTGAAGTACGAGCGAACATCGATTAAATAACCTGATAAGGTGCTACAAAATGAGCTCAATATAACAAGTTGTAAAATTTTAAGAGTTCACACACTCCTTTCTTGTGTAAGATTGAGTGTAGAGTTTGTAACCTAAATTGGTATATGTTCTTTTGTAGGATTGTATCGCCATTGACATGAGTGAGTACATATTTAAGTCCTTTATAGGCTACATACATGAGTGTGTACGTTGGTAATTCCTTGAATTGGCCATTGACACGGGTGTGTACGTGGGTAATTCCTTGAATAGCCCACCGACATGGGTGTGTATATGGTAAGTCCTTGTGTAGGTCACTGACACGGGTGAGTACGTGGGTAAGTCCTTGTATAGGCCTCCCGTGGGAGTGTATGCTTGTGACGGTTAGAGGTGAATTTGATTTAAAACTTTTGATAGTAAAATCTGTTATGCTCATGGGTTGAGTACGTCCAGTGAGAGTGGAGTAGGAAAACTGAACCAATATACATGCTTGTGTTTAAGATTTTAAATTGTGTACATGCTCATATGAATACTGGAATTGAATCACTTAACTTGTAATGCACATACAAGCTTAATATTAATTGTAGAATAGTTGTATAATTGACATATCTTTAGTAGTCTATGTGATTGGGCGCTTTATTAGCTTGGAAGTCTTAGAGTTAATGGCAATACTTAGTTTAATTGGTAAATTAGTTTAAGTTAGGCAAATGTGTTTTTAATTGGCATAAATTTTTATTGCTCTTAATCACCCATTTAGGATATAACCTTCATTCTATAACTCCGCCAAGCTTCCCTGCATAGCCTGTGGCCCACCATTATACTCAATTTTAATCGGTATCAGAGAGGGTAACTCTTGAATGACTTAACCTCCTTGAGTTGATCCAATGGGTTTAAGAATGATGTTTAACAATAGAGGGAGTTATAACTTACAGGGTACATCTTTTGACTCGATGCTTATTGGTAGATATTTAAAAAAATCAAAAGAAACCCAATTTCACATTTGCAAGGGTTATGGTTATGTTGCCTCCTCATGTCTAAACATATATAAAATCAAAAGAAAGGATAAGGCTAGAGAGCCAAAATCAATGCGCACCTTAATGGCCTCCAACACATCTACTCTGCCTACAACTAAAGACATGGGAGAAGTATCTAACTATAATACTTCGGATGAAGAAGAAACATCCTCCTATAGTGAAGAAGATGATGAGGTTGGAGATAATGAATTGCTAGATGCATATGACCAACATTATAATAAAAGAGTAAAATTGATAAAAATGTTGGGGTTGTTAAAGGCCGAAAAGATTCATTTGCCTAATCGATTAAAACAAGTTGAATCTAAAAATTTCTCCCTCACACGAAAAAAGAAAAATCTTAAATATAACTTTTATGAGACTTTTGAAATTACTTGGAATGAGATGCCACGAATACGTGTGGAAGCTTAACAGAATTATAAAATGATGGCTATATCCTAAATGGGCGGAGGGATGATTAAGACCAATTAAAAATTATGCCTTTTAAAATACAATTGCTTAACTTAAACTAAGTAAAACATTTTAATACTAAGGCTTCCAAGCCATTAATAGGTCCAATCATATATATTACGAAAGATATTACAATCAAGTAACTAGTCTATAAATGATAGTGTACATGTGTGTGTGTGGGATGTGCTACATATCAACTCCCAACATTTATCTAATCATGCATACATATAATTAAGATATGAATCTATCTAATTTAGAAGGGAAAAACTTGCATCGGTATCTCAATTTCAATTCAAGCATGGGTTTGATTTACACTCCATTTTCTAAGAAATGTTTACCATAAGGAAAGAGGAAAAAGAGTCTTTGTCTAAATAAATACGTTAAGAAATGGTAGATGTATAGAACCTTTCAACGAGATAGTGCTTTTCTAAATATCTCAAAATGGAATATGTTCCAAACATATTGCCATGGTTCCTTACTTTGACAGGGTGCAAATATTTAAATTTCACCATTTTATATACTTTTTTAGACCCATTGTCGATACTTAGTAGCAGTAAAAAATTTGTATCCATTTTTGAAGATATTATGTATGGATAGATATATCATGGACAATTCCTTAGAAAAAATTATGGGTGATTCTTCTACAATGGAATATGATAAGTGAGAATATTCAATCACATAAGCATAATTAAATAAATGCTCAAAGACAATCACAAACACAAGCATGTATAGTAGTTCAGTTTCCCTATTGCACTCCTGGCAGACACACTCAACCCATGAGTTTATCGGATTTCACTATTTGAGGTTTTAAATCAGGTTCACCTCTAACCTTTATAGCCCTACACAATGACCCTAGCGTACACTCTCGCCAGAGGCTCCTGCAAGAGACTTAAGTTGGTTTTCTATTGGCTAACCAATAACCTTAGTTTTAATCTAAGGACCTACATTTACTCCCACCAGAGACTCTCTCGGAGACTAACACATATACACCCATGTTCGGTGGCCTAAATAAAGATAGCAAGACAGATCATTATGAATTTCTAATACTGAAATATAACAATCGGAGTATTTAATCACAAAAGTAGGGTGAAATTTCAGCAATTAATATGAAAATCCACTAAGTTTATTCAATTTTTATGATCAATGTTCTAACAACTATTTGTGTTCTTTTTTCTATAGTTTTCGTTTCTCTATTTTGTTTTTTTGGCCTTTGGCCTTAATAAGATCATCATCTTTCCAAATAAATATAAAAAAAAAAATCTAGGAATCTGATCACAATTGTCAGCATTCGAATGTAGTTCTGTGTGAGATGCAGCTCTCTCTCTCTCTCTCTCCTCTCTCTCTCTCTCTCTCTCTCTCTCTCTCTCTCTTTTGGGTTAGGTTGTTAGTACACACCATGTCAGTACAGACACTCCATGTTAGCCACCCCTGCTAGGGATCGATACCAAGACCTCAAGTGTTGAAACGAGGTATCTCCACTCAGTCTGCCAGTTGAGCTATGGATCTGGGTGTCAGAGATGCAGTTCTCTTACACAAGCCTTGTTAATGTCAAAGAATCTCAGCTAAAGAGGGTCATCTCAAATATGATTTTAAAGGTCTTTTTCCTGATTTTTTTTTTCAATTGAAGTCTAGTGTACCCCACTGAAATAGCCCCAAGACTCAAGGCTCCTCACTTGAACAGAATTGCATGCAGTTGCTTCCTGCTTATTTCAAGAATTCATGTGAACATTAATTCTAAAGTAGATATTTAAAATTGGCGGTCCCTCTCCTCCTTTCCACGATCCAATATATCTGAAATTGGATCAAGATTGCAGTTATGAAATGCAAAAAGAAAGAAATTATATATATATATATATATAATATATATATATATATATATATATATATATATATATATATATATATATATATATATATATATTAGAGTGTGACAAAACTTTTCGATGAAAGCTAGTGCATCCTCCAGCATACCTCGAGATTCCCAAAACCAGGCCACACTGGCAAGTAAAACAGATATTCCCAAGTGCATCAGAACTCATAACAATGTTCAGAAAAGCATGAATTCATGGTAAATCTTAACTTCAGGGCAACAAGCCAAAAAGTACACTTAGAAAAGAAAAGAAAATGCCACTGTCACCAAATACCATAAAATAAATAACTATCATGCCTCATAATATTTAAATATTATTATTATTGGATGTCATGATTCATGAGAAGCAGGACTTGTGTAGCAGGATTCATGTGAGAATCCCTTGATAGAGTGGAATAGCCAAACATGTTCATACAACCAACCCCAGTTAGTTGGAATGGGGTTAGATGATGGTTGTTATTACTATTACACTCTGTTGATTATTGTTGTTGTTATTATTACCACTCTGTTGATATGAAAATTGGTTAAACATGCATTTGGGTGGGCACCACAAAAATAAAAATAAAAATTGAGCCTCGCTTATCGTGATTAAGAAATGGACCATTAAAAATTGAATGATGAGTGGTCCATATTAAATGGAAATCAGATCACCAAGGTCACTCAGACGCGCTTTGGGCTTATACTATATACAATGGGACTTAATAGTTGGACCATTCTGATAACTCCAATCATGTTCTACTTTAGTGCATGAGACCCCACAACCTAGAAAATAGTTGTAACTTTCATTGGCAAATGTTCTCTACATCTTGTTTGGTTGGAAAACTAACCTTTGAACCTTAGGCTAGCCTAAGGTATTTGTTAATATCCATTTTTGATATGGTGGCATCATACATGTGAACCTAGATCATCCAAATATTGGACCCTACAGGATAGCAATCTCTCATTGTGCATTGTTCATTGGATATATAGCAATCCCAATTGAACCAGATACTTGAGACAAAAGAAGTAGAATGTGATGGAACCAAAACTCCAGGGTACGCATGGTAGGGGACTTGCCATTGGGAACCATCTTTCTTATAATCCAATTGTGGATTGAGACTGTTGGCAAATATGAGGGGAAGATGATTCAAGCTGATTTAAGTTGATGTCATAGGCGCTGATGTTACCAATAACAAGACGTTGTGCCATCAACATAGTCGATCGACACTCAAAAGCTAAAATAACAAGCGAAAAAATAAAAAAATAAAAAAAAAGGGATAAGAACGTGTGCGTCTTTAGACAACGAACTGGGAATTGGAAAGCCATCCCCTTGTACTCGGCTTTGGTAGTGATCCCTCCAGTACTCGATGTTGTAAATGCTCTGTGGGCCCACCATGATGCATGCATCTTTCACAAATGAATGAACAAAGAAAATAGGTAATCTATAAAGGAAAATGCTTACATGCCTATTCAACATGTTGTGCAAGTTGGAAACAGCCGAGCCAAAGAATACTATACAAAAAACCAGCAAGCCGACCTATATATATATATATATATATATATTGTTGTATTTTTTACAATAAAAATAAAAGTTATTTTTAGAAAGTAAATACATATATTAATTATTTAAACTTTTCATAAATAGTATGTATAGCTAGTCGGTAAGAGAAAGGGTTTTTGCTTATGCAATCAGGGTTCAAATCTCTTCAAGGACGGTGCGAAGCACCGTCTACGCGCACGGCATGGGCCGTAGGGCTGCTTGGGCGCTTTTTGGCGCTTTATTAGGCGCACTTAGCACTTCGCACGTGCGCATCGTTGTAAGGAGCTAAGAGAGCCTTAGTCTTTTTGGCACTCAGTTCAAATTTTTTGGGCCATGGTACCCTGATGTTTTTTTACCTTTTTTGTTGATTGAGAGTAATTATGACATGATTGTACATGTAGCACCTATGTTATGTGTCGCTTATGTGGATTCAGTTTTTCCTGTTGGATAACTGCTCCTGTCTGAATGAGTACAGAAATAACTGCCATAGGATAAAGAGTCATGTCCTTTCATGAAAAGGCAATTATTTGCTGTGAATGGGTATGGATTTCTTGAAGAGGCACTTTAGCACCTCTTCAGGAAGAAATCCATAACCCTTCAATTGATATAAATCTTGGATACTATAATCCAGAAGATATACTCTTAACCCTTAACATTATATCATCTTCTGTGCAATTACTCTCGATCTAATCTCTTGCTGAGTTTTTTCTAAACGTCTTAAGGCATATCGGTGTCAAAACTAGAGATCTGTTCAACACTTAAATGTGCAAATTTTCGTGTTGAAAATTGGATTGTGAGTTCATTGTATCCTGAAGACAATTTGCAGATTTCCTTCGTTTGCACTTGCTGGAATTTCCAGAAAAGGGCAGTAAATCTGTCTTGAGAAATCGACTATTCAAGTCGAGCCTTGAACCCGATAGATCTGATCATTTTCTTCTATCCTCCGTTGTGTATTATTTTCTAACATATATATATATATATATATATATATATATATATATATATATATATATATATATATATATATATCTAACAACTTAAACCATCTAGAGGACCTAATTGGTAGAGAAAAGTGGTAGAAAACCAGGTATCAAAATGTCTGGAATTATCTGGCATGATCGTATCCATAAATCTAAACATGTGGATGGTTACACACACTAAATATGTTCATCATCATATCACCACCACCATCATCATTATAGCCGTTCTCCTAAAAATTGGGAGTCAAATTCTGAATGGTTGATTGGCAAAAGTTTTACAATAAGCTGCCCAGCGACATAACCTTCCTCTTTATTTCTCTAGCTCTTGGTAGAATCTCACATTGACACCACTCACAAGCCAACGTAGTCGCACCCAATAGGATCCTTACTCTAGCTCAGGTGGTAAACTCTCAGGATTTTCAACACCCGGCCAAGGGTTCAAGTATCCATAGGTGGTGAAATCCCACTATGGCGTGAGTGTGTGGGGGTGTGTGTGTGTGTGTAAAAAAAATAAAATAGTCGCACCCAATATTGAACCCCAACCCATTCTACTACAACACAAGAGAATGATGCTATTTACATATTGTAATTTATAAAACTAATCTCTTTCATCTATATATTTTGTTAGAAAAACCCACCAAATAAAATAAAAGCAAAACAAATTTCTTTACGTGTGTTCAGAGGATGAGCATGATGTTGTGTGGTTTTGGCTAGAGAAAGACAAGCCACATGAATGCTCTGTTTGTTCTTAATATTTCATGGTAAATGGAGATCACTTGATGTATATCGGTTTTGCATTCCTACACCAACGGATTATAAAGGAGAAAATTTTATGAAATATACCAAACTTAATTTTCACTTCTTCCATTTGCCCTATAAGATTTAAAAACTTGAAGCTCCACTTGGTCTTTATGTGGGCTATAGTCTCAGTTCACATGAGACTTGGTTGAATTGATTGACCTCTTCAAACGGTGAATTAAAAATAGTTTAGAAAAAAGAAAAAAAAAAAAAAAAAAAGAAAACATTTTTCCCCAAACGCTATCAGACCATTGCAGCAACATTATGCTCAAAGCTTATAGCATAGTGTTCAGTCATCTATAGCATGTAGCATAAGCTACACCATGTGTAGTGTAAGCCACACAATACTCTTATCTTTTAATTAAAATAATAGGACAAAATATAATAATAGTAAAATTTTACAAAAAACTGTAAAAAGCCTTCATTGTGATGATAAGATACCTAAAAAAAAATGAGGCATATCCAACCATTAATAGGTGGACCAAATCATAGAAATCAATGTACAACCACCCAAAAAGCCTTCACTATAGCGTGGTTTGCCCACATGATGGTTGGATCCACCTTGATACACCATACAATGAGCCACACCATAGAAAATTGGCTAATCATGAGCCACCTACGAAAATCAAGCCCATCCAACCGTCACATGGACCACACCATAGAAAACAATGCACAACCACCCAAACACCTCTATTGAAGCGTGGTGGCCCACATCATAGTTGAATGGGTTTCATGCTATGCTGCCACCCCCCTACACATTGTAGAAAACAATGGCCAACTATGAGCCACCTAAGAAAATCAAGCCTATCCAACCATCACATGGCCCACACCATAGAAATAAAAAAATGCAGTCCAAGAGACAATGTTCCTATCAAGCATATTGTTGAATAGCTTATGGGCGTGTGTCAAATCCTCATACCTTGCATACATATTTATTAATCCATTCCTTAGAAAAGACATTGACACTGAACATTCTGTAGGTGATGTGCCGTTCACATGGTTTCAACATCGGCGGCAACCAATGCCCAAGCTTGTATTCTCTACACCCGCCACGATAGCACATCGACTTCATAATGAATGGAACGATCTTATTAGTGCTCATGATTTTCTCCAGTTTTGTGTTGCTGATTTCTAAAAGGATTGATTCTAAGGTTTTGGTCTATTTGATTGGAGGAAGAGAATGCCCTGCATCCAGTGTATATAGAAGGGAATAGTGGTAAAACCTAGATTTCTAGGGTTTCTTATGCAGAGAGAGGTGTTGAATGCAAGATTTGAGGGTTCGTGAGGGGAGGATTCATGAGAGAGAGAGAGAGAGAGAGAGAGAGAGAGAGAGAGAGAGAGAGAGACGGACCGTGGATATTTTTACATAGCTTTGGGAAAATGACAACTCTGTTTGGTAAATCTTAGTTGGGGTACCTTTTTTGTACATTTGAAATGGTTTGAAACTGTTTCAAATATAGAACGGCCTTTAGCCGTTCGTAAACCAATGATGTAGCCATTCCAAATTTACAAATTTGGTGTAGTGAAGTAATAAAACGAATATTCACAGAAACCAAGAGGAGAAGCTGGATTCCCAAAGTTTCCAATTACTAGTCATACAAATTCAACAATATAAAATAAAATCCTATTTCTACATCACCACAATCAACACGTCTGCTACATAAAGAAAATATCAGATAATAAATCTTGAAAAATAGTGATAAAAAGGTATTTTGAAGATCAATCAAATACCAGTACTAATGCTTGAAATTATAGAAAACCAGCAGCATGGAAATAAATCAAACACTCAACAAATACTCTGATGTCTACACTAACAGACAATTCAACTTGAAAAATATCAGAAATCAATCAAACAACAATCATCTGAGATTAAAAAGAGGGGAAAAAAAAACGCAGATGCTCTCTACACAACATGAAAAGCACAACAAACCAAAGAAGGAAAAACCCACAATAACAATTGAAGATCGATCAGAAATGTGATCTTCCAAACTGATAGAAGGAATTGATCGAATCAAAGGATTTCTACCAAGATGAACTAAAATTTTAGGGCGAAAAATCTCACTTCTGCTGTTGTTTCGATTCTTTCTATTTCCTTCCAGATGGAGAGAGAGACTAAGAATGCTTCTCTCCCGAAATAGAAATCGAGAAAAATGAAATTAAAAGAAGTTGTCCCCCCCCCCTTTTTATACCTATGGATTTGAAGGTGATAGGGTGCGTACGATAAGGGCGGAGGTGTGCAAGATAAGCATGCAAGGGAAATCAGTGCTTTGTCTGAGCTTTCCTTGATTTATTCTAGGCGAATGCCTTTTGAAGAGTTTTCAGATAGTTCATGAGGGGAAGATTTGAGGAGTGTTCGTGAAGGGAGGTTTCGGAAGAGGAGAGGGTTTGTGTGTGTGTGTGTGTGTGTGTGTGTGTGTGTGTGTGAGAGAGAGAGAGAGAGAGAGAGAGAGAGAGAGAGAGAGAGAGAGAGAGAAGATTTGAGGGTTCGGAAGAGGAGAGGGTTCGAGAGAGAGAGAGGAGGGTTTAAAAGATGAGAGGGTTGGTGAGAGAGAGAGAGAGAGAGAGAGAGAGAGAGAGGCCCCGCACGTGACAGACGCGAATTTCCTGCAAAAGGATTTCCCAAGAAGTTCATGCGCAAGGATGCTAGGTGGGGCCCACTAAGATGTTTGTGAGTATTCACTCCGTTCATCCTCTTTGAGAGCTCATTTTAAGACCTACAACAAAAAATGATGTGTATCCGTAACTTAAGTGGGTCACACGAGAGAAAACGGTGGGGATCAAGTGTGAATCGTGAAAACATTCTTGGGGCCATAAAATTCTTGTGTCATGCAATTTTTTTGGTATTTTCACTTCATCCCAGTGGTTACGATTTGGATGACATATAAACATCAAGGTGGAGCCCATAAAGGTTTCAATGGTTGGAATTTCTTTCCCCAAATTTCCCTCTTGTGTCACTCACTTGAGTTTTGGATCCACCTCATTTTTTTATTGCATTTCCTAAAATGAGCTCTCAAAAGGGATGGATGGGTGGATTTCTCAAAAACATCTTGGTGGGCCCCACCTAGCATCCTTGCACAAGAACTGCCTATGAAAGGCTTTCGTAGGAAATCCTCATATGCATACGATTGGGGAGGGCTTTTTTCGAACTTTTGAAACGGGTTAAAACTGTTTCAAATTTAGAATAGCCTTTAATTGTTCCTAAACCAAAGACGTGTCTGTTCCAAAATTACGATTTTGGTGTAGTGTCTAATGAGCATTCCAAGCTCTAAATGAAGATGATATTGTTTCCTTGCATTCTTTATAAGATAAACACCAATCCAATAGGAAAATATTTATCTTTCAAACATCTAAAATGCCCATCTAGGTGAATCCCCATTTGGAAACAAACTAATCCTTTACTTATAAGAGATTCAACCGAACCCCTCCTATTACCTTGATATCCTCATTCGATCATTGATTGCAAGGTAGCCAATTTAAGGAACTAGAAGAAGACCGACTTCAATAATTAGGGGAGCACAATGGGAGCTTATTGGAGTACGTGAGAGCATCGCTCAAGAAACCCGAGAAGGAACAACAAAAGGGGCTCAATCCGACAAGTAATTTGTTAAATTTTAAGAGTCCATACACTCCATATGTAGGATTGAGTATTGAGTTTATAACCCAAACTCACATAGGTTCTTATATAGGATTGTATCACCACCAACATGAATGAGTATGTGTTTAAGTACTTGTGTAGGCCACCAACACGAGTGTGTACATGTGTTAGTCTTTAAGTAAGCCATTTACATGGGTGTGTACGTAGTAAGTCCTTGCGTAGGCCACCAACACTGATGAGTACATGGATAAGTCCTTGTGTAGGTGTTGAGTATGAAATATTGCATAATTCCCCCTATTTATACATTGGTTTTATAAACATGATAGTGCTTAATCGATTTAATTATGCATGTTTTCATGTGCGAGGTGATTACGAGAGCTTAAGGTGAAATTCATGCCAAAAGGAAGATTTATGCTCAAAAGATTACTAAATGAAGATTTGGAGATTTAAAAGTCATTAACGAAGAATTCGCATGCCAAAGATCCAAGAAAATCAAGTGAGGAATGAAGAGAATCAAAGATTTGAAGTGAAGAAAAAGAATCTTAAAATTGTCCTAAAAACAAACATATTCCTGAAATTGTCCTGAAAAAACATATTCTGAAACTCTGAGTCTATTTTGAAAAGCTGCGAAGAGTGCATAAATTTGAGGCGGTTTAAACTCCGAGCATATTTTGAAAAACAGCACGGAGTGCGTAAATTTGAGGCGATTTTTAGATTTTTCCAACTTAGTGCGAAAGTTGGAGTTCCACAACTATAAATAGGACTTTCTAGGATGCTCCAAAGCATCTTCTAGGGTTTGGAAAGGTCTCAAGGAGCATACACAAGGGTAGAGCAGCCGCCAAAGACTTTTTCTTCTTCCCTACATATTTTAATACTTTGTTTAAGAGATTTGGTTTCATTCATGTTTATGGTTGGATAAACTTCTTAGCAAGGGCTAAGAGGTGAAGCTTGTAGTGTGTTTAGATGTTTATTTTGCTTTGATTCTTGTTCTTATTGAACTTAATTGATTTATAGTTTGATATTAAGGGAATATTTTCAGTTTTCTATGATTTATTATGACTCAAATTATAATAGATGTTGAGATAGCTTTGAGTATCTTCTTTTCCATTATGAAATTGTGAGATTGGTAAATCCTGTTGTTCACCATCGTCTCCTGGGCATGGTAGGGTGATGGAATCCCTTCCAATCATCATAATTCTCCTCCATTGAGAATTAGGTCAATGAAAAGTCTCGATTTAATTTAAATTGTTTTATCTTCCAATTAGATAGGATAGGACTCCAATTCTAATTGTGTTTCTTGAATCCAGTAAGGTAGCATCTTGATAACTACAAGTGGATCCTTGGCACCCTAGTTCTCACCTTTAAATTCATAAGTTTTAATCAACATTATTCATCATTACTCTCAATTATTTAGATTTTAATTTAGATCTTTTTCTAGTTTTAGTTCTAGTTATTTTCAAAATACGTACAAGTTTAGTCCCCGTGGATTTGACCTCGGTCTTACCGAGTTATTACTACATTACGACCCTGCACTTGAGGTTATGAACAAGTTTTTGGCGCCGTTGCCGGGAATAAGATTAGGGTTTATTTTTCTGCTACATTTTTAGGTTAAGATTTTTTATGAAATTGCTTTTAGAAACTAACATTATTTTCTGTTTTGTAGGTTCCTAACATAGTAACCCTAATCAGGTAACTTCTCTCCAATCTCTCTTATCTATTCTAGATCTCTTATTTATTTTATTTTATTGACTTTTCTTTTTTAGGTTGGTTGTTTAATTACTTGAGGGCTGAAAGTGTTTCATGCCCAAGTGGGTTCGTGACAACACTGCCGTCTCTTGAGTGAAGGAGGATTAGTCGAAGGGTTGCCTATCCATCACCGGATTAGATACCACTTGAGATCCTTTATATTAATCGAAGTTATGGCTGCAAATCAACCCCAACCTCCTAGTTGAGGAAGTTCCAGATGATAATAAGGTGCTTAATGCACTCCCACCTCATACTCTACGAGATTATTTACAACCGGAGGGGGTGAGTACACCTTCCTGCATGATATTCCCATTGAATGCAGGAACTGTGGATATTAAATCAGGGGTGATTCAACTCCTCCCTAAGTTTCATGGACTAGAATCTAAAAGTCCATACTTGCATATGAAAGAGTTCGATGAAATCATATCTGCATTATACTTCCCAAACGTGTCTGAGGACATAATTAGACTGAAATTGTTTCCTTTCTCTTTGAAAGAAAAGGCTAAGTCATGGTTACATTCCTTAAGACCAAAGTCCATTGGCACGTGGGCTGAGATGACAAGGGAGTTCTTTAAAAAGTTCTTCCCCTATCATAAAATAAATACCTTAAGGAAAGCAATCATGAATTTTGAGCAAAAAGAGGATGAGACCTTCTTCCAATGTTAGGAGCGATTTAAGGATCTCATAAATTCATGTCCACAACGTGACACAAAACATGGTGTATAACAAGCTTTTTCTATGAGGGATTGACCTCACCCATGTGCCAATTTATGGAGATGATGTGTAATGAGGAATTCATGAATAAGGAAGCTGATGATGCGTAAGATTATTTTAATAAACTTGTTGAAAATGCACAATCATGGGATACCTTTTTAAGAATTACCACTTCTAAGCCTACTCAATCAAAAGATATCGGAGGAATTTATGTTCTAAAAGAGGAAGATGATATAAATGCGAGAGTGGCCAAACTCGAAAAGTTAAGGCCATGGAACTTAAGAAGGTATAACCCGAAAAGGTCGAGGAAGTTGTTTGTGGTATTTGTGCTTGTAACATGCATACAACTGAGAATTGTCCAACAATTACTGCTTTCCAAGAGATATTGAATGAGCAATCGCATGTCGTGAACAACTACCACAGACCTTTCAGTGGACCTACCTCAACACACATAACTCAAGTTGGAGAAACCATCCAAATTTCAGTTGGAGGAATGGACAAACTGCTACTCCTCAAGGGATCCTTAACCAATTTCTGAATCAAAGGAAACCCTAAGAAGATCCGGTCTTAAAACATATTTAAAATCAAGAGCTTTTTAATCAGGGTATGCTACAAGCCTTTCAAGATCTGACAAAGGCCATACAAAGGCTTGAGACAAAAAAATCCAATTGGGGAAAAAGGGATCCTTCCGGCTCGGCCTCTCTCCAACCCAAAAAAATAATATGAAATCAGTAACCTAGGCTCTTCAAATCAGATGGAGTAAACTAAATCTATCACCACTCTTAGGAGTGGGAAGATAATTGACAAATCAATTCTGTTGATGGCTGAAAAGCCTAAGGACCCGAAAATAAATGATAATGATAGACCTAGCAATGCTCTACATGGCTTAGAACTGGAAACTCAAAGTAGGTCGATTGCGTCATTCCCTTAACGGTTGATTGCACCAAAACCTTTATCTAATTCTCAGGATATTCTAGAGGTGTTAAAACAAGTGAAGGTCAATATTCCTCTACTAGATCCCATTAAACAAATCTCTTCATATGCCAAATTTCTGAAAGATTTATACACTACCAAAAGACAGCAAAATATACAAAAGAAAATTTTCTAAAAGAAAAAGTGAGTGTCATCTTCAAGCAAGATGTGCCACAAAAATATAAAGATCCTGGTAGCCCAACTATCACCTGTATAATTGGGAATCACCAGATTGAGCATGCACTTCTTGACTTGGGGGCGAGTGTAAATCCAATCCCTTACTCAGTTTATGAACAACTGGGTCTAGGTGAATTAAAACCCATCTGGACTATATTACAACTTGCCGATCACTCAATTCGTGTAATAAGAGGGATGATTGAGGATGTGTTAGTCTAGGTTGATAAATTTTACTATCCAGTAGACTTTATTGTCTTAGATACTTAACCCATCGTAGATATGAGCACCCAAATTCCCGTCATTCTTGGTCGCCCATTCCTTGCTACATCAAATGCAATCATTAATTGCAGGAATGAAATTATGAAATTATCTTTCAGAAATATGACATTAGAGCTCAATATCTTTTCCAACATGAGCAAACAGTCAGAGGATGTTGATGATATCCACGACATTAACTTGATAGATTCTTTCGTTGAAGATAGAGCACTTTTGACTCTATACTCTGACACTCTAGAGACATGATTGGCCCACTTCCCTGATTTAAATGATGACACGATTAGGGAGATGGATATCATGCTTGATGTTGCGCCGGTACTTGAAGTAAACCTATGGAGGCCACAATTTGAAACCTTACTCCAAACCGATATAGTGCCTCTACCGTCTAGCCTCAAGGCACTGAAGCTTGACCTAAAACCCTTACCCATCGATCTTAAATATATCTATTTAGGTCAAAATGAGACATACCCAGTGTTGATGTCTTCCCACCTTGTGAAAGAACAAGAGTGTGCTTATTTCCACTCTCATTGAGCATAAAAGAGCTCTTGGATGGTCGATTGCGGACCTCAAGGGAATCGATCCTTTGATTTGTACTCACCGCATCCATCTTGAGGATAATACGAAAACCTCCTGACAACCACAACGTTGACTCAATCCAAATATGAAAGAAGTAGTTAAGGATGAGGTAATTAAGTTGTTGGATGTGGGTATCAGATACCCTATATTCGACAGTCAATGGGTGAGTCCAACTCAGGTAGTTCGACAATGAGCTCATGCCAACTAGAGTTACTACTGGTTGGAGAATGTGCATTGACTATAGGAAATTGAATACCGTCACAAGGAAGGACCACTTTCCTTTGCCCTTCATTGATCAAATTTTGGAAAGGCTAGCCAGTCACTCTTACTATTGCTTCCTTAATAGATATTCGGGCTACAATCAAATAGAGATAGCCCTTGAAGATCAAGAGAAGACAAATTCACATGTCCATTTGACATCTTTGCTTACCGAATGATATTATTTGGACTATGTAATGCCCCCACCACTTTCACGATACATGTTGAGTATTTTTTCTAATATGGTGGGGCAATATTTAGAGGTCTTCATGGACGACTTCTCTATCTTTGGTCCATCCTTCAGTGAGTGTTTGGAAAATCTTAAATGTGTTAAAGCGATGCGAGGAAAAGAATTTGGTTCTGAATTGGAAGAAATGTCATTTCATAGTTCCCAAGGAAATTGTGCTTGAACACATAATTTCATCCAAGGGAATTGAGGTAGATAAGGCAAAAATTAATCTTATCTCTAACCTACCTCCACCCAAGAGTGTACATGATTTGCGATCCTTCATAGGACACGCCGGATTCTATAGACAATTCATAAAGGACTTTAGTCATCTCTCTCGTCCTTTATAAAATCTACTTCAAAAGGATGTACCATACGAGTGGACTGAACAATGCCAAAAAGCTTTAACTTTAACTAAGCTCAAGAGCATGTTAACTACTGCACCTATCATGTAGCCACCTGATTGAAGCATCCCTTTTAAGATTATGTATGAAGCATCTGACTATGTTATTGGGGTGGTGTTAGGCTAGAGAAAAGAAAAGAAGCCCTACGTTATTCACTATACAAGTAGAAGTCTAAATTCTACCCAAGTGAACTACTTTACTACGAAGAAGGAACTCTTAATTGTAGTATTCGCTTTAGACAAATTTAGGTCCTACGTGATTGGATCTAAGATCATCATCTACATAGACCATGCGGCGCTAAAGTATCTTCTTTGTAAGACGGATGTCAATCCCCGCCTTATAAGATGGATCCTCTTACTCCAAGATTTTGATATTGAAATACGAGACAAAAAAGGAGTAGAAAACGTAGTGGCCGATCACCTTTTTAGACTTGACCTCCCTGATTCCCTTGAGTCGACACTGATAAACGATATGTTCCCTGATGAACAATTGTTTAAATTCTCCCAACTCCTTGGTTTGCTGACATAACAAATTATCTTGTTATAGGTTTCACGCCAACATATTGGACTGCGCGAGATAAGAAAAAATTCTTCGTTGAGGTATGTAAGTTTTTTTGGGATAATCCTTATTTATTTAAATATTGCCCAATCCAAATTTTAAGGAGATTTGTGCTAGACAATGAACATCAGAGTGTCATCTCCTTTTGTCGCTCTCAGGCCTATGGTGGTCTCTTTTCTACTAAAAAGACCACGACCAAAATTCTGCAGTGTGGCTTTTACTGACTCACTTTTACTGGCTCACTATACTCGCAGGCCTATGGTGGTCTCTTTTCACTATACTCAGTGTGACTTCTACCAAAAATACTCATGAGTTTTGTAAAGCTTGTGAGCGTTGTCAGAAATTGGGAGGATTGCCCCGTAGAAATATGATGCCGCTAAACCCAATTCTTATCATTGAAGCATTCGATTGCTGGGGCATCAATTTCATGGGGCCATTCCCCCAATCCTTTGGATATATTTACATTTTATTAGAAGTAGACTATGTCACTAAGTGGGTTAAAACAATCCTGTGCCGGAATAATGATCATAAAACGATGATTAGATTCTTAAAAGAAACTATCATTTTCTGGTTCAGAATGCCTCGGGCCATCATTAGTGATGGAGGTTCACACTTATGTAATAAGCCATTTGAGGACTTAATGAAGAAATATGGCATCTCTCATAAGGCGAGCACTCCATGCCACCCACAGACAAATGGGCAAGCTGAAATTTCCAATAGGGAAATTAAGCAAATTCTGCAAAAAACGGTTAACCCTTACCATAAGGATTGGTCAATCCGCTGGACCGATGCTTTATGGGCTTACTGTATAACCTTTAAGACCCCCATCAGAATGTCTCCTTTTAGACTCGTCTATGGGAAAGCTTGTCACTTGCCTATAGAGTTGGAACATAGAGCCTACTGGGCTATCAAAAATCTAAATTTTAACTTGGACAATGCTGGCTCGCTACGCGAACTTCAATTGAATGAACTCAATGAAATTCAAAACGATGCAAACGAGAATTCGAGAATTTACAAGGAAAGGATGAAGGTGTTTCATGATCGGAACATCCTTTGAAAATCATTCACATCTTGCTAAAAAGTCCTTCTATACAATTCTCAATTACATTTTTTTCCTAAAAACTTTGATCTCATTGGACTGGCCCTTTCATTGTTACTACTATTTATCCTCATGGGGCAATCGAGATAAAGAATCCAGCGAATGACAATGTTTTCAAAGTAAATGGACATCGCCTCAAGCCATTTGTTGAGAAGTTTGATTCAGAGGACATGTTCATGCCTCTAATTGATCATGTGTACCAGGATTGACCTCCTAGTCTGATGGAGGTGTAGTTAGTTTTATTGCTTTCATAGGATTTATGATTAGGATAGTTTGATTTCAGTTTGTTTAGTCTTCATGCTAACCCATTTATATGTTAAGAACTTTGAAAAAGCTTCAATTCTCCTTCTTCAGGTATTATCTTCCCATCACTTTCCATTTCTTTTCATTGTCTCATTTGCATTGCATGCTTACATCTTTTACATTGAGGATAATGTAGGTTTTAGGTTGGGGTGTGGATTAGGTAAACTAATCAGTGTTTTCTTAGTTTTAAGCAAAATATGTGAAAAGTTTCAAATTTTCCAGTTAAAAACATGTTTGCAAAATGATCATTTATGAAATTAAGAATGCTTTGAGTAGAATGATAAGATGGAGATTGAACTTTGAATAATTGGAGTTTGATCAACCAAGTAGACTATCGTCTAAATTCTTGCATTTAATTGATTAAGAGGAAGTTTGAATATCATGTTAATCTAAGTCATAAGCCACATTCAAATTGCTTTCTGTGAATTATACTAGAATTTCTCATTCTTAACATGTGTATTATTGATAGATATTGATAATTAAGTCTGGAGAATTTTATCCACCTTAAAAAGATGAAAAGAACCAGTTAAAAAATACAGAGATCGACAAAAAATGGTCATGTATGATGAACTGGAAATGAATGAAAAGTCTGAAAGGAATGAATAAATAAAAGGGACCGTTTTTATAAAATAAAAAACTGGAAAAAGAAGGAAAATGTGATAAATTCAAAATCAGTACTTGATTATTCAATAAAACTTAAGGTGATGAGTATGAATAACATTATGAAATAGTAGTATGTTATGGAAAGTAAATAGAATTCGCTAAGCAGATTGGAAAATTTTGATATATGAACTTATGCTCTTAAATGATTGATAAAGAAACTTTTTGATTGATTGCTCGTGTGATTCGACTCTAGGTTTTCAAAATTGCACTCTCACTTCTTTAGATTGTACTCATTCATACTTGATTGTGTAAAAGATTGTTTTCTGAAAGTGATTTGAACATTGAAGATTAAAGATCACTTCACGCATGTTTTGCTCGAGACTTACAAAATGCTGGTTGGGAGGTGTGTTGAGTGTAAAATATTGCTTATTTTCTCCTATTTATACCTTGATTTTATAAACATGATAGTACTTAATCGATTTAATTATGCATGTTTTCATGTGCGAGATGATTTCGAGAGCTTAAGGTAAAATTGATGCTAAAAGTAAGAATTATGCTCAAAAGTTTATTAAATACAAATTTTAAGATTTAGAAGTCATTAATGAAGAATTCACATGCCAAAGATCTAAGAAAACCAAGTGAGGAATGAAGAGAATCAAAGATTTGAAGTGAAGAAAATGAATCCTGAAATTGTTCTAAAAACAAACATATTCCTGAAATTGTCCTGAAAAAGCATATTCTGAAATTTCGAGTATATTTTGGAAAACTGCGCAGAGTGCATAAATTTAAGGCGGTTTAAACTCCGAGCATATTTTGGAAAACTGCGTAGAGTGCGTAAATTTGAGGTAGTTTCTAGATTTTTCCAACTCAGTGCGAAAGTTGGAGTTCCACAACTATAAATAGGACTCGCTAGGATGCTCCAACGCATCTTCTAGGGTTTGAAAAGGTCTCAAGCAGCATACAAAAGGGTAGCACAGCCACCAAAGAGTTTTTCTTCTTCACTAGTTTATTTTTCATGCTTTGTTTAAGATATTAAGTTTCAATCATGTTTATGGCTGGCTAAACTTCTTAGCTAAGGCTAAGAAGTGAAGCTTATAGCGTGTTTGGATGTTTATTTTGCTTTGATTCTTGTTCTTATTTAACTTCATTGATTTATAGTTTGATATTAAGGGAATATTTTGAGTTTTTTTATGATTTATTGTGACTCAAATTACAATAGATATTGTGATAGCTTTGAGTATCTTCTTTTTCATTATGAGATTGTAAGATTGGTAAATCCTGTTGTTCACCATCGTCTCCTAGGAATGGTAAGGTAATGAAATCCCTTCCAATTATCACAATTCTCCTCCATTGAGATTTAGGTGAATGAAAAGTGTAGATTTGATTTAAATTATTTTATCTTCCAATTGGATAGGATAGGACTCCAATTCCAATTGTGTTCCTTGAATCAAGTAAGGTAGCATCTTGATAGCTACAAGTGGATCCTTGGAACCCTGGTTCCCACCTTTAAATTCATAAGTTTTAATCAACATTATTCATCGTTACTCTCAATTATTAAGATTTCAATTTAGATATTTTTCTAGTTTTAATTCTAGTTATTTTCAGAATACATACAAGTTTAGTCCCCGTGGATTTGACCTCGATCTTACCGAGTTATTACTACATCGTGAACCTGCACTTGGGGTTGTGAACAGTATGCCTCGGTAGGAGTTTACGCTTGTTAAGGTTAGAGGTGAACTTGATGTAAAATCTCTGATAGTGAAATTCAGTACACTCATGGGTCGAGTGCGTCCATTGGGAGTGGAGTGGGGAAACCGAACCATTATACACACTTGTGTTTGAGATTGTAAATTGTGTACATTCTTATTCATGCTTATGTGTTTAATTAGGTAATTTATATAGATAAATTGAATTATATTCTATGCACTTAACTTGTAATACATACACAGGCTCACAATCGAATATAGACTAGTTGTATAATTGGCATGTCTTTAGTAATCTATATGATTGGACCCTCTATTGGCTTGAAAGCCTTGGAATTAATTGCCTTGCTTAAGTTAATTGGTAAATTAGTTTAAGTTAGGAAAGTATATTTTAATTGGCATAAATTTTTATTGGTCCTAATCCCTCCCCCCCCCCCTTCTCTAAGACATAACCTTCATTCTATAGCTCTGCCAAGCTTCTACATATAGCACATGGCCCACCACCACATGCAATTTCAATTCCTCCCTCTCTTCACAATGGACTGCTTCAGGGTGAGGGTCGAGCTCGCGAGCGGTGTTCATAGAATGGTGACTCTACTTGAGAACAAGGGTAGCATTCATTAGCTAAGGTCCGACTTGAAATATCAATCTATGACTTTCAGGGGAATTATGCTACCAACAGTGGATCTAGTATTGATTGACTATCCAGTAAATTCTAGTCCTCTACTAACTTGTTAACCTATTAACACTCTAATAAATATTGGTCCCATTTACTTTCCTGACTTTACTTTATGCATTCCAGTGAACACTAATCTTGGTTATCTCCCCACCTTTACTTTCTATCATTCTGGTGCATATTAATATCACCTTTGTATCCCTATATGTGATTCCTCATCTATATTTGCTCGTTATATTAAAAGAATAAAAAAATAGCACTACCAAAATATCGAGCAAAGGCTACGGACTTTGAAAGTTTTTGGCTACGGATATAAACCGTAGCTATATTGCTATGGTTTTAATCCGTAGCTAAAAGCTACAACCTCATAACTAGAGGTTGACGTTTGTAGAGGCTCTATACGGTTCATTACAGTGTGTATGTTTTATCTAAGTCGTCCATCCATTTTGATACTTCGTTTCAGGCATGCATGTAAAAAAGGAGGTAAATCGAAGGCTCAAGTTGACCACATCATAGGAAATCGTAGAGATTAAGCGCCTACCATTGATTTGTGGTGTGGTCCACTTGGGATTTCGATCTGCCTAATTTTTGGATGATGCCATAAAAATAGCTCTCAAAATGAATGGACGGTGTGGATAGACCACATACATCACAATCGGGCCCATGGAGCGCCTAATAGGACCATCTGTTTTCGCTTCGTCCAGCGCCTGAAAAAATCTCCGCACGCCCAAAAAGATCCCGCACCCAAATAAAAAAAAAACCCTACCCTTTTCCCCCCCTCTCTCTCTCTCTCTCATTGAATCCTTCATCTTCCAGCAACCCACATCCGACATCCCTTATGGTCAGTTTGGGCAGTGTGATTAAGCGAAAATAAGTGGGAGTGGGTTTCGAAATCCCACTCTCCCAGGTGCCGACTGTTTGGTGACGGGAAGGTGGTGGAATTCAAGGGTTTTCTGGGATACATCACCGACATTGAAGAGGATGGACCATCCCGCCTCGGATGCAAAGGATTGGAGGGATGGAAGTAAATCCCTCCCAATCCCGCCTCGGAAATCCGCCATCTCCGTCTCGGGCTGATGGACGGCGTTATTTTTCCCTGGTGACGTTGGTAGTGGGTAACGACTATAAAAATGGAGGTGGGGTAGAAGGACTTCAGAGGCATATCATCTTCTCTGTCAGGTAACCCTTCTCCTTCTTCTATCTGATTTTATTTTCAGAACCCCTTTTCTGTCAGTGCTGATGATTCTGTTCATCTGTTGTAAGAAGAAGAGGAATCACGAGTCATTGGATTATTACGAACATCCGCAAAAAAGTAATTTCTTCAATCTCTCATATGTTTTCTTTTATTTTTCTTTTTATCCAGTTGGTTGATGCATGTTATCTGTGAATTTTCTCTTGTTTTTTGGATTTGAATCAAAAATTAGATAATGCCAGAAAATAATGATTTCTGGTGTATGCATGGTTCTTGGAGATCGATTTCTTTGTAGGAAACCTCGATCATTGCCCCAGATTATAAAATCTGGATCAGACGACTGTTGGGAGAAAATGGGAGTTGTTTTGGGTTGGGAAAAATGTTGTTTTTCAGTTTCATCATATGAATTGCTGGAAATTTGGTTCCATTCTCGATTGGTGACTATGAATTTGAAGTTTTGATTTCGTCATCGAAGCATGATTCCTCATTGGTCAAATTTGACTTGGAGATATGGAAGATTTTTTAGGGTTTTAAGATCTCCATTTAAAAGTAAGATTTCTACAAAGTTAATCTATTTAGCATGGTCTTTTGCATTGATGCATGAAAATTTATTGCAGACATGGTTGGATGCATGTTTGAGCTTGAGTCCAGTCGGTTAGTTTGTAACACTAATAGAAGGAAGATTAGATTTAGTCCAGCTGGTTTAGTAACAAATAAAAATTATTTGAGGAAAAGGCAGGTGGAGTTTTGAGCCCTTTTAGAAAGACTAGATCAAGTTAAGATCATGCACTCTGTTCATGCATAACAAGGGATTCATGCTTTGTGATTTGAGGTGGGTTGGCTTGCAGACATGCTGCTTGAGCTTGTTATAATATGCACACACACACACACACACACACACACACACACACACACACACAAAAAAAAAAAAAAAAAAAACACATATTCAAGGTGTATCAACTCAAGCTAAGAAGGACAATTGCAAGTGTGGATCCCTACATTGTATCTGTAAGATCACGCCAAGCTTTTCAGTTGATTGGAAAGGTTGAAATGTTTGTGTTCTGTGATGTTAGACTAGCCAATTGGCTAGTTTTAAAATGTTTTGAATTTATATGTATTTATGGCTTTTAAAGTTTGTTTTACTTTTTCTTTTTCTTTTTTAATCATCTTAGTCTTTCTTTTCTTTTTTTAAGAAAACTGTGGAAATGAAATTGACTTCCGAAGATGTGATGTTTGGAAACAAGGGAAACATCACATCTTTGGAATTCAATTTCATTTCCACAGTTTTCCACATATCCGAAAGGATGTTGTAGTCTGAGAAATGAATCACATACCGACCAATGCATTAAAAGCTCAAGGACTGTATTCAGTAACCTTGTCTGGATTTCGGTGGAATGGATAATATTATCCCTCCATAGATTCAGTCCAAGGTCATGAACATGAGTCTTATGTGAACTGGGGACGAAGGTCCTATTCATGTACATCAATATGTCCCGGATCATCTGTAAATCCTTGTTGTGATCTGCATTTGTTAAAATGATGAGAGATGTGGGTGCGTTTGGATGCACTATTGAATTGAATTGCAGTTATGTTAACCTAATGAATAAAAATCAATGGCTAGTTTTTAATTACCTTTAGGACCTGTTTGAATTGGTGGAAATTGAAAAGAGGAAGTTAACTATCCGTGGAATGATATTTTTTTGTCAAGAATTCGATGAACCTACACCTAAACCTACACATAATCCTAATCTCAACTTCCTAACCTAAACCTAAACCTAAACTTGAAAACCCAAACTTAAACCCAATCCCGAACCCGATTTCCTAAACCTAAACCTTTACCTATTCTCAATTCCCAAAAGCTATAACCTATAACCTAAACCCAAACCTTAACCTAAACCTAAACCTATAACCTTAACTTAAACCAAAACTTATAATCTAAACCTTAACCTATAACCTATAACCTATAACCTAAACTTATAACTTATAACCTAACATTAACCTAAACCTAAACCTAAACCTATAACCTAAACCTAAACCTAAAACCTAAATGTATTCTCAAATCCCTAAACCTAAACCTACACCTAATCCTAATCTCAACTCCCTAACCTAAACCTAAACCTAAACTTGAAAACCCAAACCTAAACCCGATCCCGAACCCGAACCTGATTTCCTAAACCTAAACCTTAGCCTATTCTCAATTCCCTAAAGCTATAACCTATAGCCTAAACCTATAACCTAAACCTAAACCTAAAACCTAAATGTATTCTCAAATCCCTAAACCTAAACCTATAACCTACAACATTAACATAAACTTATAACCTAAACCTATAACATTAACCTAAACCTATACTTATAACCTAAACCTATTCTCAAATCCCAAAACTATAACCTAAACCTAAACCTTGACCTATAACCTAAACCTTAACCTATAACTTATAACATATAACCTACACCTATAACCTATAACCTAAATTCAATTCCCTAAACCTTAACATATAACCTAACCTAAACCTAAACCTATAACTTACACTTATAACCTAAACCTAAAACGTAAATGTATTCTCAAATCCCTAAACCTAAACCTAAACCTAAACCTATAACCTACAACATTAACATAAACTTATAACCTAAACCATATGGTGAGACCATTCCTTGGGAAGTGGGTACTTGTGGCTACCGATGGTCCTCCTTACGAAAATCGTCCAGACGTTTATTCTGGCTCTACAAACCAATGGTGGGACCATTCCTTTTGTGTCAATTTCATTACTCTTTGAGTTTTTATTAATTCATTAAGAAAAAAAAGAAAGAAAATGGTTATACATGATGCACTTTTTTCACTTTGTTTTTCTTTCCCCAATGGTCATTCTGATTTATGAATGCCATGACTATTCGTAGGATGATGGAATATACGAAGCTGTTGCAGGAAGTGACTTTGTCATTACTAGAGTTGCATTTCGAGACAACTCTTCAGAGTACTACAAAAATGACCGTGGAAGTAATTTTACAGAGGTCACTAAGAAATTGAAAGGAAAAGGAGTGGACTTAGACAACAATCGGTTTTTTATTCTTTAGGTGGGTGATGGCTAAAAAAGGCCTATTTATTTGTGAAAAAAATCATACCGTCAAAATATATCTTCTCTTTCAATTCTTTATAATTGAAATTTCAAGGTGAAGTCAAGCAAATTTCTCTAATGAAGCCAAAGATTTGTATTTTCAGCATTATTGTAATTGTAATTGTAATTGATTGAATGAAGGATTGTAATTGATTGTAATTGTAATTGTAATTGATTGAATGAAGGATTGTAATTGATTGTAATTGTAATTGTAATTGATTGAATGAAGGATTGTAATTGATTGTAATTGTAATTGTAATTGATTGAATGAAGGATTGTAATTGATTGAATGAAGGATTATAATTGATTGTAATTGAATGAATGAATGATTGTAATTGATCGTAATAGAATGAATGAATGATTATGCAGGTGGTAATTGAATGAACAAATGATTATATATATATTTTTAATGTACGAAATAGCTACGGATATTGACCGTAGCCGGTAATCCGACAGCTGTAGCCATCATTAAATTTGGCATATTGCTACGGACTTTTAGATACAAATAATATCCATAGCTGTTTATACTTATCGCTACAGATAAAATTGTTACGGATTATATCCCTAGCTGTTGTAACATATAACTACGGATTAAATCCGTAGCTATAGGTTCCAGACCTATTATTACAGGACCTACGACTACGGTCGTGCTACGGACTAGCTACGGACTAGAACCGTAGCCATAGGGCTATGGCTACGGATTTTATCCATAGCCTTTGCCCATTTTCTTGGTAATGTAGAAAGAAAATAGAAGAGAAACAAGCAGGAGATCAATCATTCTGCAGTCATTGTGCCGAAAAAATGCATGTGGGTTCGTCGCCCCTCCAAATGAACACTTGTATACCAAAACATCATTTGAACCTGTTGTTGAGGGTCAAATATTGCATATTAAACCCCATTTATTTCCTGGATTTACGAATATGGTACTGTTTAACGGCCCAATTTAACTGTGTTTATGATGCAAGGTGTGTTTAGGAGCTTGGACGGAAACAGGGTACTAAAAGCATGAAATTAACGCTCAAAATTCACCAAGGCAAGGGACGGACTCCATGGGACCAAAATCAATAGATTTACAAGCCAGGGATCCGAGAAGATCAAGCCGTTCATGTTAAAGAGGCCTGAAATTGGTCCAGAATGCAAGATCACGGGGTTCCCGCCATCGGATTGAGACGAAACTTCATATATGGCCTGGGGAACATAAATCAACCGTACATATAAAATTTCAACCATTGGATATCTCTGGAAGTGGACTAAAGGATGGATCAGCCCAGTAATTCATTGAGCGGGGCCCACCTGATAAGAGGATATGCTTCAACTTTGGTCTTAACCCCTTAATCGGGGAGACAAAACATATGGACGGTTCAGATTTCTCAAATACATCACAGTGGGCCCCACCCGAACAACATGTGCATAGAGCACATGTGCAAGAGCGTCACACCGGACCACTGAAGTTGGTTTGACTCGGTTTGACCGAGCCTTCTTCACAAAAACGAAAGCTTCCATTTTCTTGAAACAACGTCCGCACATGCCGTCCGTCGGTTTCTGTTGTGGGCCCCATTTATTGTCCAAACAGACAATCCAGACCGTTCATTCGTTCCTTGGGGCAGCAAAAACCTATCCCTAGCTGACAGAATTTGAAGAAGTGAAGTTCTTGGGGATCTCAGCTGTTCAAACGCAAACGGATGGTAGAGCAGGAAATCACGTGGGCCACACTAAAACAAATCCAAAGTTACCCATGTCCGACCGATTTCGCAAGGGGAAGCCAGTGGTCAGGTTAGATTTTTCATATGATGCTTATCAAGGGCCCACCGACTTCAACAGCGTAAAACAGTTACGCAGCAGGATTTTCCGTCCGAAAAACGCGGGATTTCTGGGCGGTTGTGGCCCACTACCTTTGATCGGATGGATGATCCAAACCGTCCATAGTATAGCTCGTTCAAAAAGGCTACAAGAGACGTTATTTCTTTGAAAAAAATGTGAGGGAAGCGAAAGTTGTTTTCATCCGTTTCTAGGCTACGAAAAGACCTACGTACCGACTTCCCTTGTGCATGAAGATTGCGGAAGTTTTCTCCACGTTCCGGGCCAACCTCCGGCAGCTATAAAAGAGAAAGACAAGAAGAGAGAGAGGGTATCGAAGTTTTGAAGGAATCTTCCATCGAAGGCAGCCGATCTCACGTGAGAGAGAGGGAGAAAAAGAGAATTTGGTTTTTCATTTTTTTTTGCTGTTTTATTTATTTTATTTTGAGAGACCCAGCCAATCATGGTTGGCTAAACCTCTTAGCTAGGGCCGAGAGGTGAAGCTTGTGGCGTGATGGGAGCTTCTACGGTTTGATTTAAATTGAACTAATTGACTCTAGTTTGATCTAAGAAATTCTTTTAGTCATTAATGGTTTGTTGTGATTTAAATTACAGTAGATTTGTGATGGCTTGAATAATTCCTTTCCTTTTATTTTGATGTTCGGAAACCCTGTTGTTCGCCATCGTCTCATGGACATGGTTGGATGACTGAACCTTTCCTGACCATCATCTCTCTGATTGGTTGTGGGGTAGTTTAATTCTATTGTGTACTCTGTCTCATGGGCATGGTTTTGTGATGGAATCTATACTAATCTACATCCTTCTTATCTTTTGAAAACTAGATCAAAAGTAGTTCAATTGTGCTTTAGCGATATATCTTCCAACTGGATGAAGATGGGACTCGAAGTCCAGTTGAGTTCATGAATCGACCATAGATCTCCCTGATCTCTACAAGTAGATCCTCTGAATCCCTAGTTTCCTACCTTTAAATTTCACAAGTTTTAGATACATATTTTACCATTATTCCTCAAATTCATTTGATTTAGATTGCATCTTATTCTAGTTCTAGTTCTGGTTAGTTTCAGATTACGTACAGGTTTCAGTCCCTATGGATTCGACCTCGGTCTCACCGAGTTTATTACTACATCACAACCCTATACTTGGGGAGTGAACACCTGCACCCAAGCAACCATGTCAGTCCAAGGCGAAATCCTAGCATCTCCCCCAGATTCACCTAGGCATCAAGCCCCTCAACCTGCTACCACACCCTCGATAGTCGATTTAGCCCAAAACCTGAATAGGCTAGAGGACATGGTGGCCGACCTTCTCCAAGCAAGGCCACCCTATCCATCCATAGTGCACAACAACCCAACATTCCCATGGGTCTTTCTAAAGCGGCCATCAACCAGTTTCAACCAAAATTCACTATGACGAGGTGACGACAAATCACACTTCGCACGGGGCACGACTCAGTCTTCCTTAACCATCCGAAATCAACCAATTTTGGAAACATTTCGAGGATCAACTCAGGGTGATGAGGAATGAACTCTAAAAGCAACAAAGGGTGGAACTCTCTTCCACCAAATTCAGGGATCTTTGTCCCTTCCCGGATATCAGGGTACCGGCAAACTTCGAGGTACCCAAATTCCAATGATATGATGGTACCAAATGTCCCATCGCCTACAAGAAATCCTTTTATGACGAGCTGAATGTCGTGACAGGAGATGACAGAGCCCTAATACGTATGTTTAAAAGTCTTTGAGAGGTGATGCGCTCGATTGATATACATCGCTGGATTATCATAAGATCAGGACTTGGGAACAACTGTCCTAAGCATTCATATACCGCTTTGCATATAACCTGAATGGCGTCCTGACCACCCTCAGGCAGAAAAATGATGACTTGTTGTCCACATACATTGGGCGATGGAGGGCCATGGTCACGAGAATTGGTGGAAGTTGGAATAAGAGCCAACACAATCACACCATGGCCCCACCAATCCATCCGAGCGCAGAAGGTAAAGTTCGAAGAAAAAGCAAGCATAGAGCTAGGAATAGGCATGCAGCTACTCCCCACCCAATGACAACCAACAATCTTGACGCTTTTGTATAAGGGGCACCAATTGTCCCTTAGCAGGGACAACAATAAAAAAAACTCACAACAACAACAACCTAGGTAGAATTTGTGATACTGGAGCCAGAATAGGCCGGCTTGCATGACGCAAGCATCTAGGCAATTTACCCCACTGGCCTAACCATACAATGATATCTTGTCTACCTTGGTCCAGAGGCAACTCTTGACGCCTGTTCAGCCTAGACCCCCACCAAATCCATTGCCTCCCAACTATAGTGAAAACAAATATTGTGCATTCCATGAAGGTAGGGGGCACACTGTAGAGCATTGTTTCTCCCTGAAACACAGGGTTCTGAACTTGATTAACCATGAGAAAATTCTAATCACAACCCCGACTCGGCTACTGCTAATAATGACATAGTCCAGAACCTTTTGTTGTAACATCCCTTAGACCCCAGTACTTTAGGAACCCCCACCATTAATATCATTCATGGAGACTACCCTCCACAAGTTTTCCAAACAAATTCGGCCCCAAGTTATGTCTAGGAATTTCCTTCTTTTGTCTTGAAAGAGGCACCACTCCCTCATCCACTAATTTTCCAGGGAAAGGCCCCTGAACTCCCTTGCAATCCAACCTACAACACACGTTAATCATGGGACTCACCATTGATCCTACAAGGAAAAATCACTGCATCTAATCTGAACATCACTCACAAATAATCTTGGAACCACCAACCAATGATACTCATGGGGAGACCCCCAAAACCACTGTCCATTATCAGTGAAATCCTGAATTAATTACCGGTTGTCCTGCAAGGAGGATACTCATCTTCGTTATGCTTGTTACATGAACTCGCCAAATCCTGCCCAACAATCCTCCCACAGGAAAATCCATCCACATAGCCCCTCGTGCTCCAGGGGACAAGCTAGCCTGACACCTCGGTCAGACCATTCAGCATTCGTCCCCCATTAGTCCCTACCTCCAATGTCACATACTCTAGTTCTCAAGGGAAAGATGGTACTAGTCTACGATAACAGACTAGCCCCATGGCACCATCTTGAATTCTCGAAAATAGAAAATAAGAACCTAAACGAACGATGCTTTCGAAAGAACATACCTAGAGGAGATCCCAAGGGACCCCTGGTAGGGCTAACATCCAAGGCTGACACCACATATGATGTGTCAACCCAACTTAAGACTATCCTTGCCCAGACATCTATTTGGGAACTCCTTTGTACATCATAGACTCACTAAGAGATTTTCATCAAAACTTTAAACAATGCTCATATTTCTCGGGAAGCACCACCAAAAATAGTCACATACATGATAGGGAAGCTCTTCGCCCCATGAGTCAGCACTTTTTAGACGACAAGTTGCCACCTGAAGGATGCGATCTTGGAAGGCCATTAAATATAATTGTCAGTCACAAGGATCGTAGTATCCCACTCGTACTCATCGACAATGGTTCAAGCTTAAACATTTTCCCACTTCGAACTGCCACATATCTTGGACTGGAACCATCCATGTACAGGCCAAGCAACATGAACATGAGGACATTCAACAATTCTGGGAAGGCATGCCAAGGGAAAATTTGATATTGAGCTGCAAATTGATCTAGACACATCCACCATTACTTTCTAGGTAATGGACATCTCCTCTTCGTTTAATCTTCTCCTCAGTCGACCCTTACTACATAAAGTCAAGGACATCCCTTCAAAGCTCCACCAACGAGTCAAATACGTCCCTAGAAACAAAGTACTCTCTATCTTAATAAATCCTGAACAACCTTTTCCCGTAAAAGTAGTCTACTTAGGGGAGCCTAACATCCTAGTCATTAACGTATAACACTCAAAAAGAGGAAGCCCGTGCCATAGTTTCCAATTTAAATCGATGACTCATGTACTAGTGGCAGGCCCTCTTGGAGAAAGATATGTCTTCACTCTCGTAGAGCATCGGATCTTAAACTACTTGACTCAAACATCGAGATACCACCTAAGTAGTTGATATTCGTGAAAAGGTGGGCAAGGAAGGGTTGGGATATAACTCTCCCTTGAAAGACGAACCAGAGGAGCCAAATCCCAAAAGAAGATGGAAGGACCAAGAGATAAGTTGCCCTCCTTTCCTCACACCATTTTAGTTTCTCAGTGATGGAGTCATTCACCCAAGCGAAAAATCAAATCTCATTCCACCATATCACAACCACAGTATCATCATCACAGAATTGCCCAAGAAACATTTGGGAAATGGGCAAAAAGTGCTCCACCTCGATTGGACTTCCACCTCCTAAGCGGAAGGAACATAGGGCACAAAGTGGTTTGTAGACACCACACCTAAATTAAGAGATACTACTCCTGAATCGTCCAACTATACCTTAATAAAATCCCACCTAGATCCCTAAGCCGCCATTGGACGTCTGATAAAATTGAATGGTAGGATCCTTGGCTTGTCACAGATGAAATTACCGGATCTGATTGAGAGATTTTGAACCTTGGCCCCTCAATTGGAACCAATAGAATCCATAGTCATGCAATATTTCGATAAAACTGCACTTATCTACCAAACAAGACATTGAAAGTCGATCCAAAAAGAGACATTGAAACCTAAACTCCTCTCAAGAGGGAGTAAACAACTTAGATCATCGGATCACAGGCCTTGTAGACTTATATATAGTTAGAAAGATATCATAGGAAAGGAGGAAAATATTGTAGAACTGTCGTTGGACCAAAAACACGAAGCTAGTAAACCATTGGCTCACCATGAGCTAATGGTGTCACTCTGTAAATTTAGGCCCCAGTAATCGAAGGATGAGATCAGAAGAAGAGGGAAGCATAGGAAGTATAGAAGGGCCCAAACTAGGCTAGGAAAAAGAGCCAGGGAGGTTCCCCATTCTTCCAGAACACCTGAGAAGTCCAACATCAGTGCTGAGACCCTATCCAATTCAAAAGACCAACATGTGAAAAAGTTAACTCGTTCAAAAAATTCAACCAACATAAGAGTAGGGTCAGAATCAAGGACATTTGACCATCCCTTTTGAACAAAAAGGGTCTCTGATTTCCCTCTTTCTATCTCACGTCTCAGCCAAACGCAAAGCGTATCCCATTCCACACAATCCTAATATACCATTTATCATCACTTGCATTCTAATTTGATTTTCTTCCATGCATACTTTTATTTATCTCATCCGCCTTCCCAAAGTTGCTTAAAACTGCGAAACAAGTCTAGAATTTCATCTTCTTTCGCCTATCCGGTCCTCTTAAAGGGCTACGTGAAGCATGGCTAGGTCCATAATGTTGTTGCAGAATTAAATTTCTTTGAAAGTTGCTTTTCTCATAGAGAAAAGACCAGACATGTGGGCAAAGGAGGGTGCCTAACCTCTTCCCCTTTTGTCATTGAGACCCCTACACGTATCTCACAGTTGCGGAACAATCGTCAGAGTCATTGAGGTTAGTAGATTTCACGACCCTTACCTTGAGGTAAACCCATGTGTCACGCCCCAAACTCAGAAACCGGGTTCACAAAATTCTCGATCGCCGAATCCAGTGCCGACAGCCTCCGTAGTACCCCATTCTCGGCTCCCGGCGCCCATACGCCAATTTCCAATCATGGGATCCTACAAGGAGGATTGTCCAACATACATTTATCTTGTAAGAAGCATAACCACAAGTTTACCCAAATCACAAAGGCAACATCAACATCGCATATCCACTAATATAAACAGTTGAATACAGTGTTAAAAGGGAAATACATATATCAATAATCAAAGCTCCATAAGATAGCTGCATGCTTCAAGCTCAACGCTGCTGCGACCTAACGCCACTTGCATGCATCTATCGTGCATAAGCTTATAGAAAGCTTAGAGGGTGGTGTAAGTGTGTGTACAAGATAAGTGTCAGGTATGCAATATCAGAGTAATGCGGAAATATGTCAGAAGGTCCATAAGTACCATCAGCCTTATCCAAGTTATGTGATGCAAAAACATAATAAGCCAATATCATATACTGAGGAAGTAATGTAGATCAGCTATACAATGCGGAGACATAGTGAGCCAAATATCATATACTAAGGATACAATGCAATATGCAAATCCTGACGAGTCCACGAATACCATCAACCTCATCCAGGCCATATAAATGCAGAAACATAGCAACCCAAAATGCCATATGCCATGGATGTAATGCAATATGCGGTCCGAATGAAATGACCAAGCTGGAGTGTGAAGTCGGGATGATAGTACGTAGTATCGCAAGCTATGGGGTCCATCATAAGGGACTTCTATCTAAACCAGTCCCATACCTAAATTTGGATAGCCAGCCTCAATGTGGTAGACTCCTGATCTTAGGCTGGTTGCGCACCTCAACCAAATTCCTGGTCATTACGAAGGTACACAACAATTAGTTGCGCACCACCAGCCTGAGTGGATAGTGAATGAATAAATGAATGAGTAAAATGCTGAGTATGCAACTCCTGTTCAATAAGTCTACATATCAGTACCATACATCTCTAGGATCATCACTGGAGTCTAGTACACTCTACGCCAACTTGTCGCTCCTATCCGAGCGCACAATTGGGTAAGTGGAAGAGACCTCACTATCCGCCTGCCAATATCGGGCCCGGCTCGTCGATAGCGGACCTATTCCTCAAGCTGGTCAAACTCAACCTAGATATTACCCCCTCACTTAGGCGGGTAAGGTCACACCCCCTCTTAACCGACCATGACACAGTGGGAGACACAATCTACTGGTATACGGCCCTCATGCGCTCATAAATATCCACTCGGTCTAGGCGTTGGGGCGTCCCTTGGCTTCGGGGTTTTAGGGATTTTTACCCAGGGACATTTATCACGCTCGTATGCTAGAACCAAACATTTCTGGTATCCCATCTGACCATCCATGACATGCCTGTGGAGGTTACGACTTTAATGTCGCTAGGGCGTACGGTGGTCATACCACAAAATGCGTGATGCATGAGTAATACAATCCAGTCATGCATTAACCTGCACATACCGCGCGCTCATGTGAGACAACTTTGACAATCTTTAATCTCCATTGGAGGGTCTTGATTGATGATGATCTCCTTGAATTAATATAGGAGTAAGATAAAAGAAGAGATCAAGAGATTCCTTCCTCCCAAGGGTTACCAAAGACGGTGTTCACAAGTTACAACCCATAGGCTGAGCCATACTTCTTAGACTCTAGGACTGGGAAATTATTAGGTTTTCTGATTTTAGAGCCATCATCATGTACCGCGCGCTCATGTCAGGGAGTCCCATAATAATTCGCCCAACGGCATGTGCTATGATCAATCACTCCTCATATCAAGCATACATATGATGCATATGGACATGGATCGTGGAGTTATACTAAGCATGTTATATTATGATGATGTACTCTCCTCATGTCAAGGATGGGCCTAGACGACCTACTCATATCAAGAATGAGCCTAATGAGGCCTAAGGGAAGGTCAAAATGTGGACATTTAACCATCATTGCCCATCAATGTGGACATTCAACCAACATTGCTCCCAAGGAGTGGCCCTCATAGGGCCAAACATATAGTGGAGCCCATGGCCTCACATAAGGGCCTCACATATCAAAATGGGCTGCATCACATGGGCCTCATATACATCAAAATGGGCCTCTCACACGAACCTAATATACATCACAATGGGCCTCATCGTCTGGCCCTCAAATGCATCACAATGGGCCGTATCACATGTGCCTTACACATCACAATGGGCCGTATCTCATGGGCTTAATACACATTACAAAGGGCCGCATTACATAGGCCTCATATGCATCGCAATGGGCCGCAATACATGGATCTCATCTACATCAAATGGGCCGCAATATATGGGCCTCATATACATCAAATGAGCCACAATACATGGGCCGCAACAATGGGCCTTATATACATCAAGTGGGCCGCATCACATGGGCCTCATATACATCAAGTGGGTGGCATCACATGGGCCTCATATACATTAAGTGGGCCGCATCACATGGGCCTCGTGTACGCAATCAACTGGGCCTCACACACACAACCATAATGGGCCTCACATATGGCCACAATGGGCCCTGCACATACAACAGGTGGGCCCTGCGTGTACAACAACACAGACGGATGGCGTGGATATAAAACACATACATCATATGAGTCCCACCATCCATGGCTGAACGGTGCAGATTACAACACATACATCATGTTGGGACCCACGGCTGTTAAACAGCGTGGATGAAATACATAACGGTAGGTCCCACTTAAATTTTAGATCTATCTCATTCTCTATGTAATGCCACAAAATGATCTCTAAAATGATTGGATAGTGAGGATATAGATTACCTGCATCAAGATGGACCGCTGCAGCTGCTGAATAGATGGTCCAGCAGCGTTCCACTCATTGAACGGTGTGGATCAACGCATACATCATGGTCAGGCCCATAGAACTTGCTGACGTCAATCAACATGTAGCAGGGGTCCCCACCGTCTAGATGGACGGTTGGGATATAACACATATATCATGAGGGGCCCCACATGGCACACCGTCCAGAGATGGACGGTGTGATTATACAACACATATATTAAGGTGGGTTCCACCGTCCCATCTGCTGGACAGTGTGGACACCACATGTGCCAGGTGGGTCCCTGCATCATGTATGGGTCTCATATACATCAAATGAGCCACAATACATGGGCCGCAACAATGGGCCTTATATACATCAAGTGGGCCGCATCACATGGGCCTCATATACATCAAGTGGGCTGCATCACATGGGCCTCATATACATTAAGTGGGCCGCATCACATGGGCCTCGTGTACGCAATCAATTGGGCCTCACACACACAACCATAATGGGCCTCACATATGGCCACAATGGGCCCTGCACATACAACAGGTGGGCCCTACGTGTACAACAACACAGATGGATGGCGTGGATATAAAACACATACATCATATGAGTCCCACCATCCATGGCTGAACGGTGCGGATTACAACACATACATCATGTTGGGACCCACGGCTGTTGGACAGCGTGGATGAAATACATAACGGTGGGTCCCACTTAAATTTTAGATCTATCTCATTCTCTATGTAATGCCACAAAATGATCTCTAAAATGATTGGACAATGAGGATATAGATTACCTGCATCAAGATGGGCCACTGCAGCTGCTGGATAGATGGTCCAGCAGCGTTCCACTCGTTGAACGGTGTGGATCAACGCATACATCATGGTCAGGCCCATAGAACTTACTGACGTCAATCAACATGTAGCAGGGGTCCCCACCGTCCAGATGGACGGTTGGGATATACCACATATATCATGAGGGGCCCCACATGGCACACCGTCCAGAGATGGACGGTGTGATTATACAACACATATATTAAGGTGGGTTCCACCGTCCCATCTGCTGGACAGTGTGGACACCACATGTGCCAGGTGGGTCCCACCGTCCCAGACAGTGGATGGTGTGGCTACACAAAGCATACATCATGGTAGGGTCCACATGGGTGGCTAGTCCAGCTAAAAAAATAGATGGACGGCATGGAACGAAATACGTACATCATGCGGGACCCACAGAACTTGCTGACATCATTCCAACAGCTATATGCTGCTAGGTCCCCACCATCCAGATGGACGATGATCTAAAATAATAAATCACGGTGGATCACACCCATGTCCCAATCGGTGGACGGTCTGGATCAAACGGATGGACGGCTTAGATATAACAGGTACCTCATGACCGGACGTACAGAGCTTGCTGACGTCAATATTGATGGATGGTTAGGATATGACACGCCTCGCGGTGGGGCCCACAGAACTTGCTGACGCTGCTACAACAGCTTTATAGGTGTGGTCCACAGGACGGTCAACATTGATAAAATACTTATAGCAAGGTGCCCTAGCACTGTCCTTTACTGGACGGTGTGGGAACAACACGTACATCAGTGGGCGGGTCCCACAGATGGACGGTGTAGATAAAACACATGCATCAAGTGGTTGTCCCACCTCCATGTCCTGGACGGACGACCTTGATAAAATATTACAAGGTGGATCCCACATCAGTGGCCCACCATAGTTTAGGATCAAAATGATATTTTTGTTTTTACTTCATCCAGGCCTGTCCAGCGAGGAGGGGCCCAACACATGGACGGTCTAGATCAGGTAGGCCACATTCCATCACAAGAGAGAGAGAGAGAGAGAGAGAGAGAGAGAGACGGCCGTGATGGAGAGAGCTCCGCCACTATGAGCTCCCTTCTATGATACAATGCATACATCAATATGGGTCCCACCACATGTGGGCCTTCAAATCATCAAATCCATGCAAGGAAACACAAATCTAATCCTAGACAAGTACCCACCATTGGATCTTCTTGGTTCTATGTGAAAAGGCCGAGCTATACGTCCTGGGGGGGGGGGGGGGGGGGGGGGGGGGGGGGGGAGGGATTAGGACTATGCCAAATTAAAATTTAAATGCGGAATAAGAAAGAACTAAAACAAGATAGCACTTATCAATCCCAAATAGCATAAATAAATAGCAACCTCAAATGCACAAGTATTGAGAGGTTGATATAGATGTTGTTCTAAGGACAATCTTACACAAAAAAATGAATGGCTTATGGTAGGACAACCTGATTTCTAGAACAGTCTTTGTATCAAAATCCCAAACCAATATAGAGGAATAAAGAATAAAACAGAAATAAATATCTACTGCTATTACAACATTCACCACATGTGTAGAAAATAAATTCCAATCATTCACCACAAATGCAAAAAAATAAACATTCACCACAACTCCAGCAATAATAGTGGTTCGCTTGTGTGTACATCAACTGTTAGAAAACAGCCAGATAACTACTCCACTCCCAATATCCTCACCCACGGGATATTGGCTTTCACTATGAAATAGGTTTTCCAAGGTTCACCCAAAACCTTCATAATTGTGTTTTCAAAGGGCTACCACAATTAAAAACCCCACTCACTAAGATTTTCTGGCTATCTCAGTCAAAACTAAAAATGAAAGATTTTCTAGCAATCTTACAAACCAAATACAGAAAATTGAAATGTACTTATCTGAGGATTCTTCTTCTGATGAAGCCCGGTAGAACCAATTCGATGTAGATGTTCAATGTCCAAACTCACATATGAAAGAGTTCTTAGATCTAAATGATTTTTAGATTAAATTAACTTGGGCTAGCTTGATTTGATTTTGATCTCAAAAAGGGTAAAATCAAAATTCTCTTTTCAAAAGAAATAGAATTGAATAGAGATCACAAAATCAAATGCAAAAAATCTATTAAAAGAATCTTAAATACTAACCAATTAGCTTCTCGAATGTGGGGATAAATTTTCTCAGAGTTATGACTTGAATATCTTGGAATGAATTGAAAAACTCTGAAAATCATTCTCAATTTATAGGCAAAAATATTGTTCATTCGACTGGCCAAGTGGTTAACTCGACTGGTCGAAGGACCAATAACATTTCAAAATTTCTGGCGCGATAAGATAAGATCGCTACTCGACTGGTCGAGTGAGACCCAGAAATGTTGCTAGACTTTGAGTCAAGCCTACACGACCGATCGAGCACTGTTCACTCGACTGGTCGAGTAGTATCCAGGACTGGTCGAGGGTCCAACAGAAATTCTAAAAATTCACAACAAACCTTATACTGGTCGAGAAAATTCTTAGACTGGTTGAGCCAGTACTTGGACTAGTCGAACCATGACTAGGACTAGTCGAAAAAATGACCTATAAAATTATCAAATGACCTATGATATAAATGAAAATTGTATGACCTATTCTAAGGTCAATCTAGGTCAACCAAACCTTATTTGTGAGATGGAATTATTACATATCATTCTCTTGATGTAGTTGAAGCTTGAAGACTTGATCTAGTACTTGAACTCCTTGATGTTGTTCTTAAGTCTCTTGATCTTGTACTTGAACTACTTAATGTAGTTCTTGATCTTGTACTTGAACTTCTTGAACTTGAATTTGAACTTCTTGCACTTGTATTTGAACTTCTTGATCTTAAACTTGAATGTAGGCAAGGATGACATGAAGTTGATCTTACAGTAACAGCTACATAAGATACAGATTCCAAGAGGTTTTGGCACTACAAAATTTGACAATCCTAGGAGCTAGATAAGATAGCATTTACAATCTCCCCCGTTGTCAAATTCGTGACAAAACAAAATAAATAATATTATACATATTACGCACAGTAAAGAATCATGCATCATACATGCACAATAAAGAATCATGCACCAGTTAAAAACTGGTCAGCAAAAATCAGCAGACCAATACTCCCCCTTAATACATTACTCCATAGAATCCATTATGAAATAGGCATACCAACACAAATTCTCCCCCTTTTTGTCACAATATGACAAAGGAAAGAACCTATAAATGATGATGGAAGTAATAAGAAGTAAGTTTAAGATAACATAAATATTGTCAAGATAACCATTCAAGAATGTCCATAATAACAAGAAAACATGTCCAAGCATATAGAGTCAAGACAAATTCAAGAATAAAAGTTATTACAAATTAGAGATGCAACACTAATCTGAACCAGAGGAAGGAGCTGGTATGGAAGGATCTATTTGATGTAGTCCCTTGTTAATGCGCCTAAGATATTTGCGCATGTATTTAAATTGAGCTTCTTGGGACACATACATACCTTCTACCTTTTCCTCAAGGGAATACAAACGTTCATAAAGATCAGACGGCTGAAAATCAGGATCAATTGCAATGTCTGATTTAATCTCACAAAATATGTCATCCATATTGACATCATCTGGAGGCAAAGCATCCTCCTCTTCATTTGCTTCAGCTGCTCCTCCAGCACTCACATTAACTTGGCCTAGAGCCAACCTCAAATTCATCTTATTTATGTTTGAATTGTTAAATGGAAGATGGTGAATGGGAGCTTCTCCAACAGGCATAGCCACAAGACTATAGGTGGCTAATACAGTCATAAGATAGACAAATGGTATATCACTATGACCTGGATGGAAATGAAACTGAATCATGATGTAACAGATAAGTGATGGAAAACACACAAAGACACCAGTAACAATAGAGTAAAGAATGTGAACCATGAAAGTAGTGAGCTCAGTCTTATTACCAGACATAGGATAGACATTAGAAATGAATATATGATGGAGAACCCTATATCTGGGTAACATAAATTTAGAACTGAGCGCATTCCCGGAACTCTATTCCGCATTTATGTTGCATAACACTCTAGTGAGTAATCTTTTCTCAGATTCAAATGGTTTTGCTACAAGAGTAGAAATGGGAACACCGTCATCATTAACTAGAAGATCCATCAATCCAGATATTAAATGATGGTCTACTTCAATAGGACCTTCTCTAGATGTAATTGTAAAAGTTAGATTCTCAGATGACAAGTCAGTTATGCAAGCATACATGCATGCGCAATGGAATAGTATGCCGGACCGCCCCAATGTAAAATGTTATCCCATCCTACAAATTGAAGGAGAGGAACAATGCCAAAAGGTGCTAAATGATCAGGATTAACCATTCGTTCAACAATCATGTTGCGTAATCGAATATCCCGCACATACTCGGGATCTTCTTCGGGTGACCGAAGAAGGCGCACCGTAATTGGAGCCGAACGAGAAGAAGAAGGACCACGAGAACTTTTCTTCTTATTTATACTCTCCATTGCAGCAAGAAAAATAGGAAATATAAGGAATGCAAGAGAGGAAAGAAGAGTTTCAAGTAAATCAGTTTTTTAGCTAGAAAACCCAACAAACCACCATAAACCTTGAAATAAACAACAAAATCAAGGAAATGGAAGATCAAAGAACTCAAATCTACAAGGAAATTGAAAATGAAGCACTAAACATGGAGGAATTGAAGATGGGTTCGACCGGTCATGATAGGGCTTGTTGGAGAAGAAGAACTAAGTGAAGAAAAATGTGTTTTTTCCTAAATAAAAGGCAACACCCGAGTTCCACGACTGATCGTGTACATACTCGACCGGTCGAGCCATGACTAGTCGAGTGTGTACTCGACTGGTCGTGCACCACTGAAAATATGCAACTTTGCATCTATTTAAATTTTTAAAAAATTTAAAATAATAAATATATACATTATGATATAAATAGGCACAAATCATCAGTTCATATTGAACATACCAAGATCAAATTTTAATTTTGCAAACCTGTTTTTGTCGAGCGATTTTGTGAATATGTCTGGGAGTTAATTCTCGATCTGAATATATTCCAATGAAATTATTTTGTCTTCCACCAATTCTCAAATATAATGATATCTAATGTTAATATGCTTGGTTCGTGAATGTTGAATTGGATATTTAGAAATATTAATTGCGCTTGAATTGTCACAATATAAAACCATAGATTCTTGCACAATTCCATAATCGCTTAGCATTCTCTACATCTACACAAGCTGAGTGCATGCATTACCAGCAGCAATATATTCAGCCTCAGCTGTGGAAAGCGATACGGAACTTTGTTTCTTACTTAGCTAAGAAACCAAATAGGTCCCGACATCGAAACAACCACCGCTAGTCGTTTTACAGTCATCAATGTTACCAGCCCAATCAACATCCGTGTAACCAACTAATTGTACACTAGTATCTTGTGGATACCAGAGACCAAGATTAGCTGAACTAGCGACATATCGCAAAATGCGCTTAACAACAATCAGGTGTGACTCTTTAGGGTCTGACTGATATCTAGCACAAATTCCTACGCTAAAAGCAATATCAGGTCAGCTCGTAGTTAAATAAAGTAAACTACCTATCATACTACGATACAACTTAGGATCCACACTCTTACCTGTTGAATCCTTAAAGAGTTTTAGAGTAGTACTCATTGGAGTATTAAGAATTTTTCCACTCTCAAATCTGAACTTTTTAACTAAGTTCAGAGCATATTTGGTTTGAGAGATAAAGAAACCATCAGGGAGCTATTTGACTTACAACCCTAGGAAATAGTTTAGTTCTCAAACCATGCTCATTTCAAATTTAGATTTCATAAGATCTGTAAACTCAACAGTCATGTTAGCGCAAGTAGATCCATAGATAATGTCATCAACATATATATGTACTATTAGAATGTCATCATTGTATTTCTTTACAAAGAGTGTCTTATCAACACTCCCCATTACAAAGTTATGACTTAGTAGAAACTTAGTTAACTTTTCGTACCATGCCTTGGGAGCCTGTTTCAATCTATAGAGTGCCTTTTTCAGGCGATTGACATGATTAGCATGCTTAGGGTCTTCAAAACCTTTTGGTTGTTCAACATATACTTCTTCATGCAAATTGTCATTTAAGAACGCACTCTTTACATCCATTTGATATATTTTGAATTTTTTAAAGCATGCAATGGATATAAATAGTCTGATTGATTCAAGACGAGCTACTGGGACAAATGTCTCATCATAATCAATGCCTTCAATTTGAGTGTACCCTTGTACAACCAGCCTAGCCTTGTTTCTAATAATATTACCAAGTTCATCAAACTTATTTTTGAAAATCCATTTTGTTCCGATAATGTATTTATCTTTTCGTCTTAGAACTAAGTACCAAACATCATTTCCAACAAACTGATTGAGATCTTCTTTCATTGCTACAATCCAGTTTTCGTCAGTAAGGGCTTCTTTTATGTTAGCCGGTTTTATCTAAGAAGTAAAGCACACGTAGTTGCACATAACTTCTAGTTGTTTACGAGTGCGTACACCAGTGAGAGGGTTTCCAAGGATTTGATCAGATGGATGGTCTTTAACTGTCCATAGTTCAGTGTTATTTTGAGTAGATGAAGAGTTTGGTTTATCAAATAAAAGGACTTCATCATTTTCTGAACTTGAGACAGGTGTATTCAAGTGATCAACTATAACCACATTAATGGACTCTTGAATTACACCAGTCCTCTTGTTAAGAACCCGATACGCACAACTATTCAGAGTATACCCTAAAAATATCCCTTCATCACTTTTGGTGTCAAATTTATCCAGATTTTCTCAGTCACGCAAGATGTAGCACTTGCTACCAAAAACTCGAAAGTATTTGATAGTAGGCTTCTTATCAAACCACATTTCATAAGCTATTTTAATATTTGATTTTTTAGTATAAACTCGGTTAATTATATAACAAGCAGTATTTACGGCTTCAGCCCAAAGATTTTTAGGAAACTTCATACTATTTAGCATTACATTTGCATTTCTTGAAGCACTTTATTTTTCCTTTCCACTACTCCATTTTGTTGTGGTGTTTTGGGCACAGAATATTCATGTGATATTCCCTGGTCACTGTAAAATTTCTCAAAACTGTTATTTTCAAACTCAGAACCATGATTACTACGGATCTTAATGACTTGTGATTCTTTTTCAGTTTGGATACGTTTATGTACCCTTTTTACTTCATCGAGAGTTTCTGATTTCTCTCTTAAGAAGACTACCCAAATATACCTGGTAAAGTCATCTACAATCACCAGAATATACTTCTTACCACATCGACTCTCCGTTCTAGTTGGTCCAATGAGATCCATGTGGAGAAGTTCGAGTGGTTTAGATGTGGCATTGGAGTTCACCTTTTTGTGAGCACTTCTGGTTTTTTTACCAATCTGGCACTTGCCACATATTTTATCCACTTTCTTTACTTTGGGTAGACCTCTTACCAATTCTCTTTTGCTCAAAGTATACAAGTTGCGGTAGTGTACATGTCCTAGGCGCTTATTCCACAATTCGGTCTAATCGGTTTAGACCATGTAACACATTAACTTAGATGATCTTGAATCACTAACTATGTAGTAGTTTTTAGAAGTTTTACAACCAGTTAATATTACAGAACCATTCTTATTTAAAATTTCATACCCTTGGTTGGTAAATTTTACACTATAATTATTATCGCATATTTAAGAGATGCTTAAAAGATTATGTTTTAAACCTTCTACATATAAAACATTCTCAAATAGAGGAAGGTTAAAGAGTTGAACCGTACCTTGGCCAACAATTCTGCATTGCTACCATCACTGAATGTGACTAAACCATCAGCCATGTCTTTAAGACTGGTGAACAGACCTTTGTCACCTGTCATATGTCTGGAGCAACCACTATCTAGGTACCACTTTGAATGGCTCAAAGCCTTGAAAGCGGTGTGGGCAACCAGATAAGCAACCTTAGGGACCCATTTCATTACAGTTTTGGGTTTATGAGCATAGTTGGTCTTCTTATGTTTATAGTTGTTATAAGTCCTACCCACTGAGTTAGATTTTAAGAGCTCCTTAAGCAAGTCAACAATTTTCTCAGCTAAAGGATAACGATTCTGATTTTTATAGTTGATATGGTTGCTTTTAGGTTTTAAAGTATGAAATATTTTTTGAATTATTTTGATTTAGACTTTTCCCTTTTGAGTTAGAAGACTCCCCTTTAACAAATGTAGGTGGAGTATTCTTATATTTGAGAGGAATACTTTTATCATAGCCCAATTCAGATCGATCACCACATTTTCTAGATCCGGAGAAAAGTTTTTCTAATTTAGGATCACCTTGGGCATACCTCCATTTGTCCTTCAAACTCAAAAGCAAAGAGACTTCTAGTTTTAGCTTTTCATATTTAGATTTTAATTTTTTAACTTGGGACGTTTTGAAATCTAAGTCACACTTAGTTTTTTCAAAGCAAACTGAAAAGTGTGATTTTTCTAAGACTAGATTATAATTTTTTTAAAATTTTTTAGTTTTGAAAACTTTTCTTTCTGAAGTTTTAACTTTATAGCTATTTTGCAACTTTCCCTGTATAGGGCATCATAAGCTTCTTAAAGGTCTTCTTCATTTTCATGGTCACTACTAAGATTTTCTTCACTAGTTGAATCATCATTATCTGAGAAAGTGAACTTGGCAAGAGTCATTAGGGCTTTAACATCATTAGCCGACTCGGTTTCATAATCTTTTGACTCAGAAGAGACATCAGAGCAAGAAGATTCATCCCATGAAGCCAACATACCTTTCTTTTTAGGACATTTGTTTGCTAGATGCCCATCACTACCAAAAAATCGGGCAAAGCCGACGGACTTGGGGTATCTTTGGCTACGGCTAAAATCTGTCGAAAATACCAACAGCTAAAATCCGTCGGTGAAGGTCTCTAAATCCGTCGCCATACGTGAAGTTTTGAATGGTGGACGTCCAACCGTCCAGATGTTTCTCATTTTGTAGTTCGCCCAAGACTTATTTAGGGCTCATATTTTAGGATCTATCCGAGAATGATCTTGAAAAATGGATGGACGGCGTGGATGAAAAATATACATCATGGTGGGGCCCATAGAGCCCTCTCCTTTCCAAAGATAGGTTTACCGTTTTTTGTCTTGTGTAAAAGCTTGTGAGTTTTGTACATAATGTGAAATAGTGGTGACTCATTAATGAAAATAATGGCAATGATATGGAGTTATCCAGACCATTCAAATAATCCATCTAGTTCTGACTGTTTAATATTTATAATTTTCTTATATAATAAAATCTTAACCATCCATAAATTGGTCCCTGTTACATGTACGACTGTTAACAGATCCTTTTGTTATAGATAATGGTAAACGTACACTATTTCGGATTTGAAAAGTTTATCTGATTTAGAAGAGGATTCGCGAAATCGAGTGGCATTTGCTGTTTTCGCATTTTCGAGCCGCGACCTCTTCCATCGCAGCAGCGGCATCTTCCATGGCCATCGAGCAGCGTCGCCGTCGAGCACCGTCATCTTCTTCTTCTTCTTGCTGCTCCAAGAAGCTCAAGCGCTTTGAAATCAAGAAGTGGAATGCGGTCGCTCTTTGGGCCTGGGGTTCGCTCCTATTTACCAAAATACCACTCCCCTTTTCTCTCTCTCTATCTATCTGGCTTCGTCTGATCTTTTTTCTGGTATTTTGATTGGCTGCAGATGTTGTCGTTACAACTGCGCAATTTGCAGGAACCATATCATGGATCTCTGAGTTTTTTTGGGGGTTTCTAATTTAACCCTTCTCTTTCGAGTTCTTGAATTCGATTTTTATTTTATTTTATTTTTGGTTTGGTGGTGTAGGCATTGAGTGCCAGGTGAATCCAGCAAGCCCGACAAGAGAGGAGTGCACAGTGGCATGGGGTATGATGAGTCTGTCTTTGTAGTTAACCCTAGTTATTGTTGTTGTTTTTTTTTTTTTTTTTGAATTTTAAGGTTTGTGTTTTGTTTGTGATATCTGAATTTAACTGGAGTCATTCTTGCAAAATCTGGATTTTGGGTTTTAATTGGAAATTAGCAAGTGGGTTTCTCATGGGGAATCTGACTGATATTGGGGTTTCCTTGAAAAGTTGGAAATTGGGGTTTTCTTGAAAATCTGACTGATATTGGGTATGGGGAGTCTTTTCTTGTAATAGTTTTTTTTAATGGTTTTAAGGTTTGGGTTTTATTGTAATATCTGAAAGTTACTGGGTTTATTATTGCACAATTTGGAAGTTGGGTTTTGCTTGGAAAATAGCAATATGGTTTTGTCATGGATCTGATTGATATTGGGGTTTCCTTGAAAAGTTGGGAATTGGGGTTTTCTTGAGAATCTGAATACGATTTGGGCGTTTCCCTTGAGAAGTAGGAAGTTGGGGTTTGGTTTTCTTGGAAAAAAAATAATCCTGAAATGGATTAAGTGTTTTTCACTCTATATGATTCCATATTGTGGCCTATAATTGAACGGTATGGATCACTATTCTCATTAGCTATGTTATTATCTATATAATTGACTATTATATGGTATCAGGCAGAAGGGAAGCGTAAGTGTGGGTGTTATAATTGACTATTCATGGTCGAAACAAACATTTATTATATTTGATGGTATGTGTGGGTGTTATTGAATTTGCATTTAGCAAAATGGCCATCGGCCCAAATCCAACATTGTGCTTGCTTCTTCTGGTTTAGAAGAGCAAGCTCACACTAGTAATTTTGGGTCCGTTTGATGGAGCTGTGATGCAACTAAATCAAGAAGAAACTACTTGCAACGAATGTCACCAAGTTGAAACTTCAAATCGCATGCAAGTGTGGGAAGAACCACATGCAACAAGAAGAATCAAAGACTCTGAGCAAGCTTAACTGCTGTCTTATGTTAGAGATCACACTACGTCCCCCCAATAGTGCTACCATAGAGAAACAAGAAAATTTGCTTGGAGGAAAAAATAAATAAAAAAAAAGCGGGACATATGTTGATACCAAATAGTGCATGGCAAAATGAAACTCTAAATATGTGCTTTTTGAGAGTCCAATGACCCCAACATCCACTTCTTTTCTCTAGTAAGCACATTCCCAACCCTTTGTGTAGCATACACAAAGAGGGACATATGTTGATATGAAACACTCGTTAAAGATTTGAGCTTTGCCTGTACCTGGAAATAATGCTTACATCTTCTGCCTTAAAAGCGGGCAGTTTCATTCAAGGTGCAAGGAAAATATGCAGTTAAATAATTTTTTTAGCCTTCCATATATTTTGCAGGTCATGGCCAACTTGAAAAATAGCCTGAGTTTTCCACGTAATGTATCTAATTCATGAATTTGTTTTTTTTTTTTTTTTTTTTTTTTTTTTTTTAAAAAAAAAAAAAAAAAAAAAAAAAAAAAAAAAAAAAAAAAAACTTCTATGAATTGTTTATCATTTGAGCTAATGGTCTTTCAGGAATGGGCCACAAACATGGGACCCAAAGACGATCCTTGGTTGAGGTCATGGATTCGATCCCAAATCATCCAATTACGGAAAAAGAGGCCATTATTACTGACTCAATCACGATAATCAACCTTCACATTAAGGTAACAAATTATATATATATATATATATATATATGTGTATGTGTGTGTGTGTGTGTGTGTGTGTGTGTGTGTGTGTGTGTGTGTGTGTGTGTGTGTGTGTGTGTTTAAAAAAAAAGTAAGTCTCAATTTGTTAGTGTCCGCAAGGAAAGTTCTCTCTGGTGCATGGAGTTTATAAGAACCCAATTGTCTCATGATCCAGACCATTGAACCAGTATCTATCATCATTGATGGATGGACCATGTTCAAAAAAGCTTCTCACCTATCAATAACTTGAGCTGAATTTCCTGAACTTCAGATTCTGCGTTCTTCTACATGCATTTCCTGAACTTCAGATTCTGGGTTTTCCCCATTTTCTGGCAAACAAGCATCCATGTCAATAACTTGAGCTGAATTTAATTTCCCTAGCACAATGCCAGCACTTGGACTCTCACTACATGGAAGACCATCTTCTGTAAATTGATGTCGACCTGCCGCAACTTCCTCCCCTTCACCAGCTACTAACTTTGAAACTGTTTGCTGCTTCTCATCTGAAAAAGCAGTCCCTACATCTTTACAACTTCAGCATCCTCAATTTTTGTCGTCTCAAGCACCAATGCATGTGTTTCCACTACCTCAAATTCTTGTGATTTCGTATCCTCAATTACAACACTCAGATTCTTGTGGCATGCAACATCTTCATGAATTTCATTCTCCTCAGCCACAACTTGCTCTCCTTCACTAGCTACTGATTCTGGTCCTATATGTTGCTTCTGCTCTGACAAAGCAGCGCTTGCATCCGTAGCATTGCCCACAGCTTTTTGCTTCTCATCAAGTAAAGAGACGTCTACTTCTACATGCATCTCCATGACTTCAGTCCCCTAATTTTGCCCATTTTCTGGCAAACAAACATCCATAACAATAACTTCAGCTAAAATTGATTCAGTAACCTCAGTTCCTGTGCTTGGATTCTTGTCGTCTCAATCTCTGAATATTCTTCTCACGATGTGTTGTTTCTCATCTTCTGCCTTTTTCATGTTCTGTTTTTTCTTCTGTTATTTATGCTTACTGAAAAAATAAGTCCTTGGGTTGACACAGGGTTGTCATTTGCTAACATTGTATTATTTCATCTAATTGCGAACAACCAATACAGATTCCAGAACATTTTATCCCACACATCCAACTGTTGAAAAATCTCACACCTAGTCCATTACAATACCTGAAACGTAGTTGCTGAAATCTTTACACATTGCTATCCAAATACAAAACATGCCATGAAGATTTTTCTTTCAATCTCAGTCAAAACTCATGCATTCTGCATTTGGATTTTTAGTTTGTAGCTCTAAAGAATGCACTCTTCCTCTTCACTAACAGATGCAAGTTGACATTTTATGTTGATCATTCAATTATGTTCCCATTCTTCACATGTAATTTTGGGCAGATTAAAGGCTTCTTTTTCAACAAAAATTACAGTGTTAGAGCTAACGCTTTCGGAGTCCGAACTCATTTTTTTGAAAAATAGAAAAATGGGAATATTAGTAAATATGGATTTTCTTGTTAAGAAGAAAATGGAAGATGGATTGAAAAAACATAAAAGATTTAAAAATAGCGTGTAGTTTGGTTTGAAAATGACGTTTCGCATGCGTAGCGTGCATTTCTTTTAAGATAGTAATTTGATTTTACTGAAGACAATTGAATTACATAGGCAAGTGTTTAATGCAGGGAACTTCTCTGGAAATAAACCTTAACCTATAACCTATTACTTAAACTTATAACCTATAACCTAACCATGACCTAGACCTAAACCTATAACCTAAAACCTAATCCTAATCCTATAACCTAAATGTATTATCAAATCCCTAAACCTAAACCTACACCTAATCCTAATCTCTACTCCCTAACCTTAACCTAAACCTGAACTCGAAAACCCAAACCTAACCCGATCCTGAACCCGAACCCGATTTCCTAAACCTAAACCTTAACCTATTCTCAATTACCTAAACCTAAACCTAAACCTATAACCTTAACCTAAACCAAAACCTAAAACCTAAACTTAAAACCTAAACCTATAACTTAAAATCTAAACCTAATCCTAAAATCTAAATGTATTCTCAAATCCCTAAACATAAACCAATACTTAATCCTAATCTCAACTCCCTAACCTAAACCTAAAGCTAAACTTGAAAACCCGAACCTAAACCCGATCCCGAACCCGAACCTAATTTCCTAAACCTAAACCTTAACCTTATTCTCATTTCTTTGATTTCTATTTTCTTTATAGAATTTTCATGGTGCTTATGTTATTATTGTCAAGGCTCAGAGGAGAATATATATTCTTTACAACAACAAAACAAGAAAATAGCCACAGGTCAAATTTTTAATTTTTATTATTAATTTTTTTTTATTAATGAAAATCGCCGACGGATTTTAGCTGTCGACAACACCGATGGATTTTAGCCACCGAAAACGCCGACGGATATTAGCCGTCGACAACGCCGACGGATTTTATCCGTCGGTGAGCAACCCCGACGCACCCTTTACCGACGGACCTTGCGACGGCTAAAAGCCGTCGAGGAAGGTGATTGCCGACGGTTTTTAGCCGTCGGCGTTGCCCTGTTTTTTGGTAGTGCATATTCATGGCAGTTGTAGAATTGACTACCTTTTAGAGATTTTCAATTTTTAGATCTAGGTTTTTTCTTTTCAATAGGTTTTTGCAAATCAACCCTTTTTTTACTTTTGAAAATCTTGTAAAACTTTTTGGCTAAAAGAGCCATATCATCTTAAGAAGTTTCTAAATCAGAATTATTACTATTTTCATGAGAAATAATTTTAAAAGACTTGAGGGTGATTGACTTACCTTTAGGAGCCTTAATGTTTAACTCATAGGCTTGAAGAGACCCAACTAACTCTTCTACCCTCATATTATCTGTATCATGAAGTTCCTGGATCGCGGTCACTTTTGAATTGAACCGATCAGGCAACGAGCATAGTATCTTTGCACAGACTTTACTTTTTGTGATCATATCACCAAGACCCCACATAGAGTTGATAATGTCATTCAATCTTGTATAGAAGTCCATTAAAGTTTCACTTTCTTCCATACGTATTTTCTCAAATTTAGTTGTGAGGATTTGAACTTTAGATTTCTTGACAATTGTTGTACCCTCGTGTGTCATTTCTAAAATATCTCAAGCTTGCTTTACAGTATCACAGGATATAATTCTCTTGAATTCATCTGGTGATAGTGCGCAAGTAATAACATTTAAAGCCTTTGCATTAACACTACTCTTACTTTTCTGAACAGTGGTCTAAGAAAAGGTGTGACTTTTACAGTTTTAAATCAATCAGTACCAGTCACTTCAGTGGTAGGAGGGGTCTAATTAGTCACAGTGGCTTGCCACACACTCTCATCCATGGACTTTAAAAAAATCCTCATTTTGGCTTTCTAATAGGCATAATTGGAACCATCAAATGGTGGAGGCCTAGTGATTGAGAGGCTATTAAAATTTGACATCTTAAAAAGCTCAGTTTAATTAGCTCAGGAATTTAATCCAAATAACAAAAATAAAATGAGCAATTAGGCTTTGATACCACTTGAAAAGGCCGAGCTAAAAGTCCTAAGGAGGGGGGGGGGGGGTTGAATAGGACTATGCCAAATTAAAATTTAAATGTAGAATAAGAAAGAACTAGAACAAGATAGCACTTATCAATCCCAAATAGTAGAAATAAATAGCAACCTCAAATGCACGAGTATTGAGAGGTTGATACAAATGTTGTTCTAAGGACAACCTTACACCAAAAACCAATGACTTATAGTAGGACAACCTGATTTCTAGAATGGTTGTGTATCAAAATCTCAAACCAATACAGAGGAATAAACAATAAAATAGAAATAAATATCTACTGCTATTACAACATTCACCACATGTGTAGAAAATAAATTACAATCATTCACCACAAATGCACAAAAATAAACATTCACCACAACTCCAGCAATTATAGTGGTTCGCTTGTGTGTACATCAACTGTTAGAAAACATCCACACAACTACTCCACTCCCAATATCCTCACCCACGGGATATTGGATTTTACTATGAAATAGGTTTTCCAAGGTTCACCCAAAACCTTCACAATTGTGTTTTCAAAGGGCTACCACAATTAAAAACCCCACTCACTGAGATTTTCTGGCTATCTCAGTCAAAACAAAAAATGAAAGATTTTCTAGAAATCTTACAAACCAAGTACAAAAAATTGAAATGTACTTATCTGAGGATTCTTCTTCTGATGAAGCTCGGTAGAACTATTTCGATGTAGATGTTCAATGTCCAAACTCACATTTGAAAGGGTTCTTAGATCTAAATGATTTTTAGATTAAATTAACCTGGGCTAGCTTGATTTGATTTTGATCTCAAAAAGGGTAAAATCAATTTTTCCTTTTCAAAAGAAATATAATTGAATAGAGATCACAAAATCAAATGCAAAAAAGCTATTAAAAGAATCTTAAATATTAACCAATTAGCTTCTCGAATGTTGGGATAAGTTTTCTCAGAGTATGACTTGAATATCTTGGAATGAATTGAAAAACTCTGAAAATCATCCTCAATTTATGGGCAAAAATACTGTTCATTCGACTAGCCTAGTGGTCAGCTCGACTGGTCGAAGGACCAATAGCATTTCAAAATTTCTAGCGTGATAAGATAAGATCGCTACTCGACTGGTCGAGTGAGACCCAGAAATGTTGTTGGACTTTGAGTCAAGCCTGCACGACCGATTGAGCACTATTCACTTGACCGGTTGAGTAGTCTCCAGGACTGGTTGATGGTTCAACAAAAATTCTGAAAATTCAGAACAAACCTTAGACTGGTCGGGAAAATTCTTAGACTGGTTGAGCCAGTACTTGGATTAGTCGAACCATGACTAGAACTAGTCGAAAAAATGACCTATAAAATGATTAAATGACCTATGATATAAATGCAAATTGTATGACATATCCTAAGGTCAATCTGGGTCAACCAAACCTTATTTGTGAGATGGAATCATCACATATCATTCTCTTGATGTAGTTGAAGCTTGAAGACTTGATCTAGTACTTGAACTCTTTGATGTTGTTCTTGAGTCTCTTGATCTTGTACTTGAACTTCTTGATGTTGTTCTTGAGTCTCTTGATCTTGTACTTAAACTTCTTGAACTTGAATTTGAACTTCTTGCACTTGTATTTGAACTTCTTGATCTTAAACTTGAATGTAGGCAAGGATGACATGAAGTTGATCTTACAGTAACAGCTACACAAGATACAGATTCCAAGAGGTTTTGCACTACAAAATTTGATAATCCTAGGAGCTTGATAAGATAACATTTACACTATGGAATGCCAAACTCCTTGGCTCTCCCTTTGATGGAGGATGATGAGATTTGAAGGGTGAAGATGAGAGATCTTGGGATAGGAAGTGGGCCACACTTGGCTCTTATCATGGAAAGCTTGGACGTTTCTTTTCCTTGAGAATTGCTTGGAATGGAGTGAGAAAATGAGAGAGAGAGAGAGAGAGAGATAGAGAGAGAGAGAGGAGTAGTGTGTATGACATAGGAAGTACGGGTCTCATTGACTTTTGAGATGAGATGGATGGGCTAACCATGGGTTGCTTTGACTAGTTGGTGGGAGAGGTAAGGGTGAGTAATGGGTTGTACTTTGATTGATTGATGTGATGTTTGGTAGATATTCTCTCAGAATTTACAAATGCATGGCGTTTCTTTGAGATAGACGTGGGCCCACAACTCCTGGCCTAGGTATCGCATCGGCGCGCAAGACACTGCGTTGGAACCGCGGCGATGGCGCGGTCGCTAAGGTACAACTTTCGAGCTGAGCCAACTCAGATCTATGGGATGTGACTTAGGGCCGAGCGCAAATGGTGTCTACAGATCGCAGGTTGCCGAAATTTGACAGGAATGATCGCGAGAGTCTACGGAATGGTATGGACTAGAATAAGGGCCTTACACCATGGGTTTTAGCTGACCGTGGATTTAATCAAGATTGATTGGCTAGTGGCGACTCCAAAAATTCCAAACGTACTCTTTCTTAGCTACTTTTAAAGGACTTAAACAACTAAGGAATCATTTGGTACCCAAATCAAATCATAAAAATCGCACCATACCAAAAGTGGTGAGCACGTGAGCTTCCTCCCTCTCTTCTTGTGACGGACTGTGCTGGGACGGGGGGTCAAGCCAGCGAGTGGTGTTCATGGAACCGGCGACTCCACTGGGGAAGATTCAGTGTAGCCATTAGATAAGGTTCGACTCAAAATGTGGGATCTATGACTTTCAAGAGAATTATGTCATGTGCATGCTGCCATCAGTGAATATTGGTCCAGTTTACTTTTTGCAGCCCTACTAACTATCCATTGAATACTGGTTCGCACTAACCTGTAACCTGCTAACCAACTAACATTTTGGTGAATACTGGTCCTATTTACTTTCCTAGCTCAAGTGAACACTGGACCTATTTACTTTCCCGTCATTACTTTTTATTATTCTAGTGCATACTGGTCCCGCATTTACATTCCCATGCATAGCTTGCCGTCTGTATCTATTAAAAAAAGGGAGAGAAAAAAAAAAAGACCGATCAATTTGTAGTCATTGTGCCCAAAAATTACATGTGGGTCCCCTGTCTTTCAAAGTCAACGGCGGCATCATCATTTGAACCCATGCCCAAGCAACCATGTCATCTTTCAAAGTCAACGGCGGCATCATCATTTGAACCCATGCCCAAGCAACCATGTCATTCCAAGGAGATTTTCCAACATCTCCTTTAGATTTGCCTAATCAAAAAGACCCTCAACCCGTTACAACCCCTTCCATAGCCGATTTGGCTCACAACCTCAATAGGCTAGAGGACTTGGTGGCCCACCTTCTCCAGGCAAGCATCACTCCATCCACCCACATTGCCCAATTGCCTAGCATTCATATGGGTCTTTTTATCCGACTATCAACCAATTCCAGCCCGTAGGCCCTAAGGAGAACCGGGTCCATTTTCAATACCCCTCAATCATAGCATCCTCCCCTTAACAGGAGCCAACGACAATGACACAGGTCCTAACTGAGGAGGGCCAGTTACTTGTCCATTTTCCTCCTCATAACAGAAGCCGGGCCACCGTTTCAACATAAATATTCCAATCAATCTCAATTTAGTCAATTCCATCACCTCTTCTTAAGAAGAGAGCACTTTCCAATTCCAGCTAGAAAAAACCACAATACTTACTTTTCAGTCCACCACAACGTTTAGTTTCAAGTCAACAACACTATATACATCCCAGTACAGGTCAGCCTTTACTTTCTACCCATGTATATCCTCACAGTCAACCCTACCCCACAATGGGGATTTCTCTCAACCCCTCCTTCAACACTCCCTTTCTAACGGAATTCTCCCAGCAATGATTATTGAAACATTCCATCACGCGGATGTAAATAGGAATCGGCATCATGAGCCGACTCAGGCAGCTCCTGGTTCAAAATACCATCTTACTAATGCTCTAGCGAGTGCAAAAATCCAAAAATATATATATAATAAAATAAATAAATAAAATAAAATAAAATCTATAAAACCCAAAAATATCAAAGCGTTTTCAACAGCTAAAAAACAACGTAAAACTCAGCAAGCGGTATATGCCAAGTCTATATATGGCAGAAGTTTTAGTAGAAAATGGAAACCCGAAGCTCAAGGGACCATCTAGTTACGTACTTGTCAAGCAATTACATATAAATATTATATTTATAAAGAAAAAAAAAAAATCAAGAAAGAGAAGAAAGGGACAGAAGTACCAGGAAGGTTTCAACGGTGGTTATACCCTACCCATTTACCATCACGCGGCCCACTTAAGTTGCGGATCTATCTCAATTTAGAACCCTTGATGTCAAGTCGGCAGACAATCCGGATGGCCGGATCGGATTTCTTGCAAGCATCACGATAAACCCCACATAACCCTCATCTCTAAGGGTTTCTTGCAACCAGTTTTCACGGAAATTTTCCACAGGAAACATGCTGCTTCACCCACCATTCAAGCACTCGACCATCGTCTCCAATGATCTAAAACGTCCAGCCTTCAAATCCAAGCTATTGATCCAGGCATCACAAAACTCCAACCGTCTAGATGTTACCACGTCTTAATAAGTCCCTTCAAGTCCAAAATATTTAACTCCGTTGAGTCCTAATAGGATAACGCTGGAGAGACCTCACGGTGGCGTGATCCTTGTATTGGTTCCCAACTTTACAAAGTGTCCTTGTGCACTACGTCATCTAGTGATACAACGTGGGGCCCACCAGTCAGCGGTACATAGTGGGCCACTAATTCAGGCATTCACATTCATTTTGTCCACTGGATCCAACCATTTACCCAGTGCTTTAAGTGGGACCCTTCATCTAATCACTCGTCAGATTCGACCATTGTCCATCATTTAGACCGGAGATCAACCGTTCGTTGAAGCCATTGCAGATTACTAGTTGGGTCATCAGCCTGTGTTGGTGATCCGTTCGATAAAGCGGCTCAATTCAAACCGATGAACTTTTACCCCAAGTGTTGAAATGAGCATATAAGTAAAATATTAGCGTATAGGGTGAAATTTTGAGAAGATTGATCACTTAACTCATTTACTTAGCCACTTGCATAATTTTATAACGATCCAATAATAATTAAAACGTGGGGTTCTTTCTTTAAAAATGAGTTACTTTGTGCTTTCACAAAAATGGACTTTAAGAACACCAGTGTAATCAAATGAAGGAAAAAACTCACAATCAATCACTAAGAGCGGCCGCAAGAATGCGTCTCTTAAAAGAACTGCATGATTTTGGATAGAAATCAAATCCAGTGTATGAACATAGATTTGGATTAAATCTAACGATTATAGCTAAGAATTACTAATACTTAATTACCGCCACTCATAGGATAATTGAGATAAATGATAAATTTGTAGATGAATGGTTGTTGGATTGGTTGAAGATTGATCAATAGATTTTCTCTCCTATTTATAGAGTTTTGTTGCAGTTTGTTCTTCTAAATCCTTTCATTACTGCAATGGTCACAACAGTCGAAAAGCCTCTCTCTACATCCTTCTTTTGTTATGTTTCTCTTTTGTGGCTGTTTTTTTTCTGTTGGCAAAACTTTGTTCCTCTGGGTAGCCTTTTGTATCTTGAACTGCTCGATCACGTCTCTCTTCACTCATTAGACTTTTTAGGTAACTCGACTGCATCATTCCGTTGACCATCCACTGAGGTGTAAAATTAGATTTATGCCAACTATGATTTCACAAAAAGTGCTCCAAGTATCTTGAAGATCTTTTTATTCATCTCTTATTTCTTGTGCAATGCCACTTGTTGCCTTCATTTTGTCTTTTCCTAGAATGGTTAGAAATAAGCTACAATATTGCCCCCTACGTCGCTTTGCCTTTGGGAAAAATGTGAAAGCGATGTTATTCTGTTACCAAATACAATAAATGTTATTAACTGTTAGTCCACGTGTTGTCTCCCCATTGATTACACATGACCGATGTCGTATCAAAAGATATCATTTGGCTCACCCTTCTAGATTGTTTATGTGATATGTCGCATAGAATCGTATCATATGAGGAATCATGATTATCCTTTCATTAATGCGCACGTATCGTGGCCAATACATAAACAAAATTTTAAGTCGGTGTTATCCTTCCTTCACTGCTTTTTCTCTCTTGCGTCGAAACCCCTTTTTCCAGTTTTCTTCTTTCGATTATCATGGTTGCATCTTCCACTTCTTCTACTCTAGCTTTCCATTTAGAATCGTTCATGAAAGATCTAGATATTCTTCCATCAGGAGTAGTCAATGACCTCATGTTTAATACTCTCATCGAACTAAAAAAAGGCATTGTTGACACTTGGTCCAACATTTTACTTCCAGTTACTCACTAACAACTTCGTGAGATCGAACTAAGTTTCCCAAAGTGTCTCGATTAAGTTCTTCTTATCCAATCCAATAATTTTCCAGATCTTTCATGTTCACCACTGTTTTGACAATCTTTTTTCCAGCACGAGTGACGAGTGTGTGGGAGTGTGGTTCCACTTCAAATCAAACAACAATGACCCCGAGCGCCAAAGTAGGCAAACACTGAGTATGACCGAGATCCAAAGAGATCCGTCACCTATTCATCTACTTGATCAAAGTGTAAATGGATCAGGCGATCTTCAGAGGGTGGGGTTTGTCCTCTAATGATGGGTTTCATTTTGACTTCCATATGAAAGGACTTTCTTAATGCATGAAGAGTGAAACAGAAAAGGAAAATTAAAATCGACCGCTAAAGGGCACTTTGATTAAAGCTATAATTATCGACTACTGCGATTACACTATAAATTTAACTAAATAATTCAAGTAGTAAATGCGGTAAGTAAATGATCACGCTAAGGGAAAGGATTTACTTGATAAAAACAGCGATTGCACTATGGAATGTAAATTTGACAGGATAACTGAAAGATAATTGAAGATAATTGATTTGTTGATTTGTTTGGGTTGGTGTGAGACCCTTTCTAAACTTACTTGACTCTTTATTTATACTGATTCTTTGCTATTCCAGATGCTTCCCACGATTTAACAGTTACCATAACTGCTTCCTCCCTCTTTCTACTTCTAGATTCTTCCCACAATCTTGCATTCTCTAAATTCTTGACATTTGTTCAACATTCATACAAACTTAACCACTGGCTAATTGATTGCTTAGTTGCCCAAACTTGTTCGTACTATAAATGACTACTTATAATGTGTCAGACCCTTAACCTGGTATCTGTTTTATTCCGTTAGGTCCCACAGTCCTTCCGGTCGAATTCCGGCCACCTGCGACCTGTAGGTTGTATTTATGATGATCTTTAAGTTTCATCCTGTAAACCTGACCCGATTCGACTCAAAACCTATGCCCTTGCGACCGCATCATCGCCGCAATTCCAATGTCGCGTCTCGTGCGTCAATCCGAGTTGTAGATCAAAAGTTGTAGGTCGCGCATCATTTGGACCGTTAATTGTAATTGTGGGACCTGCCTATTGCATGTACATGATTCCGTAGGTGATGACATCATCCTATTCCATCATGACGTAGCCTACCCTATCCTAGCCTATAGCCTAGCCTAGCTAGCAAGCTCATGATGGCTTTTCTCTTCTCAAAATAATCATGGCTTGCTCTCTCCCATGTGCAATGATCATTTTTTCCCAAAAATTCATCATTTCTTACAAACCCATCATTGCCTTACTACAACTTCCCATTTCCCTCTCTTCTCCCTCATTTTCTCCTCTCCCCCATTGTAAGAGAAGCTTGGGACGTCCCACCATTCTCAAATTTTCCAGCCCCTCGCTCTCTCATTCCCCTCCATCTAGCCCTTGCAATCTCATCTTCACCATTGAAACAACTCCTTGGAGCAAGAAGGACCTAGTGTTGAAGAAAGGAGGAGGATCTAAGAGGTGGGTGTGCATTCTAAGCTAGTTTTCTATTTTTTTCTTCTAACATTCCATTCTTGGAAGCTTGTAGGACCTACCAATCGATGGTGGAGGTCCTCCTTGACTTCCTAGGTGTGGCCAATGGCCCACCTTGTGCATGCACGAGCCATGATGGGGCCATTCTCCAAGGACCCCATCATGATAACTTTTCTTGATCCATGGCTTGATTTGGGTCATATAGACCCTAGATTCATGGTGGGGATGGCATCCCCACCTTAGATTTTGACTAGTAGGGCCATGCATGTGTAGATCTATGTAATGTCTTGATGTAATATAGTAATGTGTGGTTGTGATTGACGAAGATCTCAATAGTGGCGGAGCCCTTCTTCTATGGCCGAGATCTCTTCCCCCTTTCTCTACTATTATTTTTCTGATGTGTGTGGCCCACCTAGTGAGCCAAGGACATCCAGACCATCCAGCAAGGTGGGACGCCCTTGCTATCCATTTTCTAGATGTTGGGTGTCCCACTTGCTGCCCATTTATGACATGCAAGGTGTTTTAATGAAGGGTCTTGGTCTAGGGGTTTGTGGGGCCAATTAAGGTAGGCCACGTCATGGTTTATGTGGAGTAATTCCCTTTGTCCAGCAGCCTATAGCTTGGTATGTTCAGCAATATGTTGTTGTCCAGATTTTTCTGGACTATTTTCTGGGCCTTTGATTTCTGATTTTTGGTATGGAATTTAGCCTTATATGTAGTCTATTTTTTTTCCCTATAGAGGGGTGTTTTCTGGAGGTGTGGACCCCACCTTGATGCATGATGGAGCCCACCTCCAACCATCCCTGAATGGACAGCAATGGAGTAGGCCTAAGGGGTGGGACAGTCCAATTTTCTGGACCGTCCAGTCACCTTGTTAAAGGGAAAACACACATATCAGCTTGACTTTTGGGTGGGGTGGTGGGCCACTTTTGTGGACCCTGCCTTGCTGTACATATAGGGGTATTTGTTGGCCACCCATTTTCCCTCTTTTGGACAGGCCTGGGCTCACTCCAATAGGTGTATAAGTTAGGGACAACAGTAAATTCAAGCAGCATTTTTAATTCTAGAGCCTTGCTGCCCAGATTTTGTTTCATGTTTATATGTGTTTATTGGCCTCCTTCACCCATTTGAGGGCCACCTTGTTGAGTGGGCTGGATGTCCAGCAAGGGCCTTAAAATATTTTGTATATACCTGAAAGTTATGAGGTTGTGAGGCCCACCAGATTGTTAGATTTGTGTACATACACCATCCTTGTATTTCTGAGATTTGGTCTTAGTTAGTGCCTTATGAGGCCCGCCTTTGGGTTAATTTTTGAGGACCATAGTACGCTAGATTTTTGGGACGTCCAGTAGGCCCAAATAGTATTAGATGTCCACTCTTAAGCCCAGTACATGGATTGTTTTCACCTTATGCTGGACCTTGTGGGCTGAAAATTGGATCTTTATTGCCCATCTATCTTAACCAGTTTTGGGCTAAATTGTAAGGCCCAACTTGACAAATATTGGGCATGCCTTACCTATGTATTAGGACTTTTGTGTTGCCCATTAGGTTTATCATAATGCATGAATTCAGTGGCCATTGTACTTGGGCCATGACTTGCCCCTTTTGGGTCCATGTTAATGTATGTAGGCTTTGGGCCGTTTTCTTGAGGCCCATCATGTGATATAAGATGTATGTATTACTGCCCATTTCATTTACATGGTTATATTCGGGCCATGGGCCTTGTCGTGGCTAGACTCCTTATGGGCAGCCTTCTTGGGGACAATGGTGGTTGAATGTCCACTTTGTGCACCCCTCTAGGCCCCTTTGTTAGGCCCATTCTCATATATTGGTGGTTAAATGTCCACCTTAGACCTTGATTGGGCCCATTCTCACCCATTAGGCCCATAGTATTGCTTACTTAGGCGTTGTGGGCTACCCTAAACCGTTGGGCCCCCACTATTAGTTATGTTTCCCCCATATCTTGAGGAATTGCCTAAGTACCTAGACCCAACCTTGGTAAGAGGAGAGTACAACTTCACCGCATGTTATGTTATCTTTATGATTCATCCCCATGTGCACCATGTGCCTAGACCCGACTTTGTCATGAGGAGAGTACATTATCGCTGCATGTCATACTTAGATACTTTCATGACCCATTCCCATGTGCATCATATGTGTGCTTGAGGAGTGATTAGTCATGGTATATGTCATTGGGCAGGTTGTTATGGGACTTCTTGAGTGATGGAGTGGCCCCACATGAGTGCGCTGTATGCGCATGGACTGATGCAGGGCTGATTGGCTTAATTCATGCATCTCGCATTTGCATGACACAGTTATTATTCACTCTAGCTTCATCAGGGTCGTAGCCTCCACAGGCACATCGTGGATGGCCAGATTTGGACACCGAAAATGTTTAGTTTTAACACTCTGGGCACGTAGGATGTCCTTGGGTGAAAGTCCAAGAACCTTCATGGTACGAGGAGATGCTCCAACGTCGAGACCGAGTGGAAAACATGAGCGCTGGTGCCGTTACCATTAGGCAACGTCTCCCACTGTATCGTGGTCGGTTGGAAGGGGGTGTGGCCTAATCCGCCTGAGTGAGGGGCCTATAAGCTAGGTTGAGTTTGACCAGCGAGCCTTGTAGGTGTTAGCTGACCACAGGCGGGTAGTGAGGTCTCTTATGCTCGCTGGGCAGTGCAGCTAGGGAGGTGGTAGTAAGTGTGGAGTGTATTTGACCCCGGTGATTTCCCAGAGAGGAACTGTATTGATATATGGACATGATATGAGGATGAGCATGATTGCATTACACATTGCATATGATATTTGGCTATATAGGCCCCACATTACCTGGTCTTGGGATGGCTGATGGCACTCCTGCATGGTATTGCATTGCCATGTTACGGTTGTTGGTATTCATGATCTTGCCAGTATTTTCCACATACTTTGATATTGCATACTTGGCACCTATCCTGCACACACTTATACCACCCTCTAAGCTTTCTATAAGCTTATGCACGATTGATGTGTGCAGGTGATTCTAGGCCGTAGCAGGAGCAGGAGCGTGCCGCAGATCTTTTAGAGTTTTGCTTTATAGTCATTATATCTTTCCCTTTTGAACCTTATATTGTAAAAAGCTTTTATTCCTAGTAGATTTTGTAATGGTGTTCCTTTAGTTATTTTCCGTGGTTATGATCTTGGTTATACTACATAAGGAACAAACTTCTTTTATAGAAATCCTCCTTGCGAGATCCCAGGATCAAAACCTAGTGAATGGGTGTCAGGAGCTGAGAATGGGGTACTACGGAGGCTGTCAGCGTCGGATTCGACGATCGAGAATTTTGTGAGCCCGATTTCTGAGTCTGGGGCACGACAGTTGTTGGTATCAGAGAGCATAACAAATAACCCGGGAATAACTCAGGACAACATCACATATCTACTTCGAGCTTAGGACACTACTTGTCCCGAATGTGTACTCTTTTGATTTGGTTTTCTAACGTCCATCAGCCTTGGATGCCTTTATTCTTTCTGTAGATCATGCCGCGTAGACGAGACACCCGTGGTCGAGGCACGAGAGGCACCCGTGGTACCCGACCGTGTCCCGCTCCACCTCTAGAGTATCCTACTCCCGAGGTTCTCATTCCACCTCCAGTTGCTCCCGTTCCCCCGATTGAGCCTGCGATACCTATGCCAGAGGCCCCTGCAGTTCTTGCACCTCAGCCTGAGGCTAGTGCAGCCCCTACATTTCCTACCATACCCGTTGGAGCAGAGCAGTTGCAGCAGATGTTGTAGGCTATCACAGCCGCCCTTCAGGGGCAGGGCAGACATTCAGTGGAGACTCCAAGCAGACAGAGCAAGTACACGTGAGAGCTCTTCTACGAGACTTCCATCAGCATGATCCTCCATGTTTTTGAGGTGAGCCAGACCCTACAACAGCTGAATTATGGCGCTCCGAGGTGGAGAAGATTTTTGACACCATGCGGTGCACGACTCAGCAGCAAGTCCCGTTGGCAGTATTCCTTCTTTAGGGAGAGGCTCAGCATTGGTGGACATCCGTTTCTTGAGTGGCTGGGCCAGATTTTGTGTGGACTTGGGAGGACTTCATGGATCGTTTCAAGCAGAAGTTCTTCCCTGAGCATGTTTAGCAGCAGCAAGCGTTCGAGTTTGAGATGCTTGTTCAGGGAGAGATGATCGCGTCGCAGTATGAGGCATGTTTTGTTGATTTGTCCAGATTCGCTACTTACCTGGTGGATGATGAGAGGCGGAAGGCCCGCATTTTGTAAACGGTTTGTGTCCCGCTCTCAGGAGTCATGCGGTCGGACACCTGCTTACGACATTCAATCAGGTTGTTCAGAGGGCACCGCAGCAGCCACAGCACTAGCCTTCGAGGCCTCCCTCGCAACAATAGAGGCAGTAAGTTAGGCCGCCATAGCGGCCGCAGTAGCAGCAGAGACCGCAGATGCAGAGAGGACAGACACCTCCCCCGTCAGCCCAGGGCAGATTTTATGCCTCGCAACAGGTGCAAGACCCTCAGTCGTCAGGATTACTTCCCTTGCCAGTCCATGGCAGATTCTACGCCGCTCAGTAGGACCCTCAGCCTTTAGGAGGGGTAGTCGACGGTATTCTTCCTATCTCCGCTTGCATTGCACGTGTGTTATTCGATTCTGGAGCATCTCATTCTTTCCTGGCTGAGGAGTTCTGTTGATCGACTGGTCTACCATTGGAGTCAGCTCATGAGGCCTTATTGGTATCGACTCCCTTAGGGAAGTCCAAAGTGTTAGGCCGATTTTGTTCGTCTTGCCCCGTTTTGGTTGGGGATATGTTTCTGCCCGCGGATCTGTTTTTGTTGCCAATGTCCAAGTATGACGTTATCCTGGGCATGGATTGGTTTACCGAATACCATGTCGTATTGGGCTGTTCCGCTAGGACAGTCACGTTCTGTATACCCGTCTTGCCGCTATTCCAGTTCGTTGCCGAGTCTAGAGGAGAGCTGTTATCTAGTTTGATGGCCTGTGTAGTAGAGGAGTCAATGACTGGGAGTGTCGATCAGTTACCGATTGTCTGTGATTTCCCCGACGTGTTCTAGGAGATTCCGGGGTTGCTGCTGAAAGTGCCTTGGTTTGTCAAGTTACGTGAGTGTTGAGTCAGATTGTCTACAGAGCCTAATAGGAAGATCAATTAGGAAGATCAATTCAAGCGTCTACCTCAACCGGATGTGTGCAAGCTCGCCACAAGTAAATTTAAAGCCTCACATCCCTTATCCCAAAACACCAGGTGAATAAAACCCTTAAAAATAAGTTAGAAGAGCATAGGGTTTTTAGGTAAGAAAACCTTTTCAAAATAGGAAAATCTCCAAGTTCTTCTTGCCTTGTCGATTTTATCGAAGCACCCTCGATATGATCGACCTACGCTATCAAGTCCTCGATGCTTCATCCATATGATCGGAAAGAGGACCAAATATGTCCAGCAACTTCACAACATATCTGGACAAATTATCGATGTATCGATACACCTATCGATACCATCGATACTCAAATATTGAGCCCATTGAAAGTGGCTCGATAAGATCGACAGGCAGATTTTCGGCGCCCCTATTTTTTTTTGAGAAAATTTCGAATCTCTTCGATATATCGATGCACTGTCCGATATGATTTGAAATCAAATATTGATAAGATCAGAAGTCCATCGATGATATTAACCGTGAGCGCGCATTTCTTTCAGCAGATATTTCAGGTTATTTTTAACTTTGATCGGGGGCCATTCGAGGAAATCGATATTCATGTCGATGATATCGAGGCCGAGTCGATTGCATCGAAACTAGACACAAACTGTCCAGCGAGTTTATTGGTAAATCTATTGGATTTATCGATGCATCGACACTGCCTTTGATATCATCAATATACATATTCCAATGACATTGGCTGACCCTCGATCATATCCTAAAAACCTGAAATATTTCATGTTAAGTCTCTCTCATTTTTCAAGTGTCGATAGATCGAACCTACCATCGATGGAATTGGAGTTCGAAATTCGATGATATCGACAGTGGTTTCGATTCATCGACCATCTGGCAAAAGGTTTCAAAAGTGTATGACTGTGAGTTCGAGTCATCGAGCAGACCATCGATACTATCGAGAGTATACGCTCGATGATATCGAACATGCTCGATGATATCGAACTCAGTCATAAATGTGGCCGTTTTATATCCGTTGGAACCTTTTGCCCATATATAGAGGACTTGTCTATTGTTGTTGTGAGAGAGAAAGTAGAGAGAGCTTTTGAGTGTTTAACCTTAGATCATATACCTAAAGCCCTTTCTCTCAAGGAAGTTCATCATCCAATCCACCCTTATCATTGATATTCAATAGAGTGGATTGGGGAATGAACTTCCGCATTCAAGGATTCTCCAGATACTTCCTTAATGGCAAATCATTATGCTGGGATGCCTTGAATGCATAAGATTGGAATCGATCTATCTTCCTGATAGGAAAACATTTTGAGAGTAGGATTTCATCTTGACCTTAACCCAACCCGAAATCAAGTACTGGTATATCATTTTGTGTTGTGGATCAAGGGAGCAGAATACTCTTCGTCAACAAGGAGGAGGAGATCTTTGGCAGTGCGCTTATCGGGACTCATCAGCTTATTTGTAAGTATCTTGAGTCCAAGAGGACACTTGTGATCATTCCTTTTTAGGATTGGGTCTTAAGTGGTTCTCACCCTTTGAAGTCCTCAAGGAGGCCTCCGGCAGGAGTGTACGTGGTGGGTGCGTTGTGTAGACCCTTGCTCTGTGGAGAGCATAAACATCTGGTTAGGAGTGAACCAGTAAAACTCTTGGGTTAGAGGTGAACCGTGTAGAAACCTCCAGTAGGGTCTTATGGAAGATCCTTAGCCAGTGTGCCTAAATGTGGGTGCGTTGTGTTGACCCTTGCTCGTAAGAGCATAAACAATCAGCCTCAATGTAGACTGTAAAGGTCGAAGGTGAACCTGCTTTAAAAAATTAGGTTTTTGGTGAACCATTATGAAACCTCCTTAGTGAAATCCGGTACACTCAAGGGTTGAGTGCGGTTACCGGGAGTAGAGTAGACAAGTAGTCGAACCACTATAAAAATGACTGTGTTTGTGATTGCTCTTCTGTGTGTGTGTGATTTATGTCAATGCATTCATATTTATATATCTGATCACACCTCACACACATACACAGTCACATCTAACATAAACTAAGTTGCATATTGCTATATCTTGAATAGTTTGTGATTGGATCCTCTACCTGGCTTGGAAGCCAGTAGAGTTACATTTGAGTAATCCAGATAATTGCATATTCATAAGATTAGTAAAGTGGGATTTTTAAATAAATCATAAAAACTTTAAAAAGTCCTATTCACCCCCCTCTAGGACATATTGGCATATTCCTTCTTCAACTAGTGTGGTCTTCACCACCATTTCAGTTGCTGTGTCGGCATATAGAGTTTCATATAGATCTCGTGCTTGGTACCATGCCTATCTCAAAGGTCCCGTATCGTATGGTGCCGATGGAGTTACGAGAACTGCAGGTGCTGTTGGACAAGTTGCAGGAGTTAGGTTTTATTCGTCTGAGCAGTTCGCCGTGGGGTGCCCCGGTATTGTTTGTGAAGAAGAAGGATGGCTCGTTAAGGCTCTGCATGGATTATCGTGAGCTTAACAAAGTCACAATCATGAACAGATACCCGCTCCTGAGGATCAACGATTTATTTGATCAGCTGCAGGGGGCATAGTTCTTTTCTAAGATTAACCTGCGGTACGACTATCATCAGATTCGGGTCCGGGAGGAGGACATCCCGAAGATAGCTTTCCGGACGCGCTATGGTCATTTTGAGTTTCTGGTCATGTCTTTTGGGCTGACCAATGCTCCCGCCGTCTTTATGTAGTTGATGAACTAGGTCTTCCGGCCCTACCTCGATCAGTTTATTGTAGTCTTCATCGATGACATTCTGGTCTATTTGAGGACCCGGGAGGACCACGAGCAGCATTTACAGATTGTTCTGGAGACCATCCGTGCCCACCAGCTCTATGCAAAGCTAGAGAAGTGCAAGTTCTGGCAGGAGGAGGTGAAGTTCCTCGGTCACGTGGTGACGAGGGAGGGTGTCACTTTGGACCCCTCAAAGATTAATGCAGTGCATCAGTGGGGCCAGCCCAAGAACATGTCCGAGATCTGTAGTTTTCTTGGTTTTATGGGATACTATCGACGATTCATTGAGATTCTCCCGCATTGTAGCACCGCTGACCAGGTTGACTAGGAAGGGTGTCGAGCTTGTCTGGAGTGACGCCTGTGAGAAGGCATTTGTGGAGTTGAAGGACCGCCTCACGTCCACTCCTTTCCTCACTCTTCCCTTTGGAGTGATGGATTTATTATTTTTACTGATGCCTCGAGAGTTGGTTTGGGTGTTGTCCTGATACAGCACGGGAAGCCAGTGTCATATGCCTTGCGCCAGCTCAAGGTCCATGAGCTGAACTACCCCACGGATGATCTGGAGTTGACAGCATTTGTCTTTGTACTGAATGTGTGGAGGCACTATCTTTATGGGGTCAGGTTCGAGCTCTTCACTGACCACAAGAGCCTGAAGTATCTATTTTCTTAGTCGGAGCTAAATATGAGACAGAGGCGTTGGATGAAGCTCCTGAAGGACTATGATTTTGACCTGCAGTACCACCCAGTCAAGGTGAACGTGGTGGCGAATGCGCTCAACCATCAGCCACGAGGTTTGGAGGCACAGATGATGGTCCGGGAGTGGAAGATGCTCGAGGATGTAGTAGAGTACGACTTCGAGTTTAGTCTGCAGTCTTCCATTGTTCAGCTATCGAGCTTGTCGATTCAACCCTCTCTTGTCGCAAGGGTGGTCAAGGCTCTCAGCAGAAAGACGAGTCGTTGCAGGGCTACCGAGCAGAGGTAGTATCTATGGAGCAGCCAGATTGGTAGATTGGTTCTGATGTTGGACTTCGTTTCAGAGGTCGATTGTGTGTTTCGGACGTACCAGAGTTGCGTAGAGATCTAATGACCGAGGCACATCGAACGCTACTTGCTATCCACCCGAGCTCCATGAATATGTATCGCGGCATGAGGAGGCAATATTTTTAGTCGGGGATGAAGCGCCAGATTGTTAGCTTGTGTCCAAGTGTGCAGCAGTCGTCAGAGGTAATCGACATAACTAGGCAGAGGATAAGCACAACTTAGAGCTGGTAGAAGAGTTTTGCTGATCATCGGTGTCGACCCCTGGAGTTTGTAGTTGGGGATAGGGTGTATCTCAAGTTCTCACCCATGAAGGGCGTGGTATGATTTAGAGCGAAGGGCAAGCTTGCCCCAAGATTCATAAGACCTTTCGAGATCATTGGGTGCGTGGGCGCCGTGGCCTACAGGTTTGCCTTACCTTCTGAGTTGTCTGGTATCCACATCGTCTTCCATGTATCGATGTTTCAGAAGTGTGGGTTAGACATTGTTCCGGTGATTGATTGGCAGCCTCTTGTGGTCCATGAGGATGCGTCTTATATTGAGTAACCGATTCGTATCCTTGATCGGAAGGATCAGGTTCTCCAGACTAAGGTCGTTCCCCTAGTGAAGGTTCAGTGGGGTCATCATTCTAAGGCAGAGGCGTCTTGGAAGCGCGAAGCAGAGATTAGGGAGCGCTATCCCCATTTGTTCGATTGAGCGATTGATTGTATTATGATATGTATTGCCTTTTATTAATTGATATATATATATATATATGTGTGTGTGTGTGTGTGTGTGTGATGATGTTTTGTTTTCTTCCTTTGTTTGTCTTGGTCGTGGTAAATTTCAAGGATGAATTTTTTTTTGAAGGAGGGGAGAGCTGTCAGACCCTTAACCTGGTATCCGTTCTATTCCGTTAGGTCCCGCGGTCCTTCCGGTCAAATTTCGGCGACCCGGGACCTATAGGTTACATTTGCGATGATCCTTAAGTTTCATCCTGTTAACCCAACCGATTCGACCTAAAACCTATGCCCTTACGACCGCATCGTCGCTGCGACTCCAATGCCGCATCTCGTGCATTAATCCGAGTTGTAGATCAAAAGTTGTAGGGCGCGCATCATTTGGACCGTTAATTGTAATTGTGGGACCTGCCTATTGCATGTACATGATTCCGTAGGTGATGACATCATCCTATTCCATCATGACGTAGCCTACCCTATCCTAGCCTATAGCCTAGCCTAGCTAGCAAGCTCATGATGGCTTTTCTCTTCTCAAAATAATCATGGCTTGCTCTCTCCCATGTGCAATGATCATTTTTTTCCCAAAAATTCATCATTTCTTGCAAACCCATCATTGCCTTGCTATAACTTCCCATTTCCCTCTCTTCTCCCTCATTTTCTCCTCTCCCCCATTGCAAGAGAATCTTGGGACGTCCCACCATTCTCAGATTTTCCACCCCCTCGCTCTCTCATTTCCCCTCCATCTAGCCCTTGCAATCTCATCTTCACCATTAAAACAACTCCTTGGAGCAAGAAAGACCAACTGTTGAATAAAGAAGGAGGATCTAAGAGGTGGGTGTGCATTCTAGGCTAGTTTTCTAATTTTTCTTTTTACATTCCATTCTTGGAAGCCTGTAGGACCCACCAATCGATGGTGGAGGTCCTCCTTGACTTCCTAGGTGTGCCAATGGCCCACCATGTGCATACATGAGCCATGATGGGGCCATTCTCCAAAGACCCTATCATGATGACTTTTCTTGATCCATGGTTTGATTTGGGTCATATAGACCCTAGATTCATGGTGGGGATGGCATCCCCACCTTAGATTTTGACTAGTAGGGCCATGCATGTGTAATCTATGTAATGTCTTGATGTAATATAGTAATGTGTGGTTGTGATTGAGGGAGAAGGTCTCAATAGTGGCAGAGCCCTTCTCCTATGGCCGAGATCTCTTCTCCCTTTCTCTACTATTATTTTTCTGATGTGTGTGGCCCACCTAGTGATCCGAGGACGTCCACACCGTCCAACAAGGTGGGACGCCCTTGCTGTCCATTTTTTGGACGTTGGGTGTCCCACTTGCTGCCCATTTATGACATACAAGGTGTTTTGATGAAGGGTCTTGGTTTGGGGGTTCGTGGGGCCCACTAAGGTAGGCCACATCATGGTTTATGTGGAGTAATTCCCTTTATCTAGCAGCCTATAGCCTGGTATGTTTAGCAATATGTTGTTGTCCAAATTTTTCTAGTCTATTTTCTTGGCCTTTGATTTCTCATTTTTGGTATGGAATTTAGCCTTATATGTAGTCTATTTTTCTCCCTATAAATGAGTGTTTTCTGGAAGTGTGGACCCCACCTTGATGCATGATGGAGCCCACCTCCAACCGTCCCTGAATGGACACCATGGAGTAGGCCCAAGGGGTGGGCGGTCAAATTTTCTGGACCGTCTAGTCACCTTATTAAAGGGAAAACACACATCAGCTTGATCTTTCAGGGTGGTGGGCCACTTTTGTGGACCCCACATTGCTGTACATATTGGGGTGTTTGTTGGCCACCTATTTTCCCTCTTTTGCATAGGCCTGGGTTCACTCCAATGGGTGTACAAGTCAGGGATAGCAGTAAATTCCAGCAGCATTTTAATTCTAGAGCCTTGCTACCCAGATTTTTTTCATGCTTATATGTGTTTAATGGCCTCTTTCTTCACCCATCTTGAGGGACACCTTGTTGGGACCCACCTTAGGTGTATGTGAGCCATCAAATCAGCCCATTTTTGGGGGGTTTTGTGGCTAGGACAACAGCCCCCCTGCTGGACATTCCAACTAGGCTGACGTCCAATAGTGGGCTAGCCGTTTTCCCCCTTGTGGCCCACCTTGATGATGTGTTTTATCCATGTCATTCCTCCCTTGTGTGGCCTCCCTTGAATGTGGTCCATCCCCTGGTGGGACGTGCACAAGTGGAGCCCACCTTGTATGTTTATATGGCCAGCCGACCAGGCCATTAGGGACGCCCAGGCCCACCGGGGACGTCCAAATTTTTTCGGGATGTTGTTGGACTTGTAGTCCAGCAGCAGACCCACCTTGTTTTATGTGTTGTGTACACACTTCCCATCTAGTAGTGCCCACTGTAATAATTATGGGCCACTAGGAAATATTTGTGCACTCAGTTTTACGATCTGCTAGACCCCAGCAGGCCCAGGAAGTTGGGTGGACTGGATGTCCAGCAAGGGCCTTAAAATATTCTGTATATAGCTGAAAGTTATGAGGTTGTCAGGCCCACCAGTTTGTGAGATTTGTGTACATACATCATGCTTGTATTTATGAGATTTGGGCTTAATTAGTGCCTTATGAGGCCCACCTTTGGGTTGATTTTTGAGAACCATAGTAGGCCAGATTTTTGGGACGTCTAGCAGGCCCAAATAGTATTGGACGTCCACTCTTGAGCCCAGTTTGGTACATGGACTATTTTCACCTTATGGTGGACCTTGTGGGTTGAAAATTGGATCTTTGTTGCCCATCTATATTAACCAGTTTGGGGCTCATTTGTAAGGCCCAACTTGGCAAATATTGGGCAAGCCTTACCTATGTATTAGGACTTATGAGCTGCCCATTAGGTTTATCATAATGCATGAATTCGGTGGCCATTGTACTTGGGCCATGATTTGCCCCTTTTGGGTCCATGTTAATGTATGTAGGCTTTGTGCCGTTTTCTTGAGGCCCATCATGTGATATAAGATGTATGTATTACTGCCCATTTCATTTACATGGTTGTATTTAGATCATGGGCCTTGTTGTGGCTAGAGTCCTTGATGGGCTACCTTCTTGGGGACAATGGTGGTTGAATGTCCACATTGTGTACCCCTCTAGGCCCCTTTGTTAGTCCCATTCTCATCTATTGGTAGTTGAATGTCTACCTTAGACCTTGATTGTGCCCATTCTCACTAATTAGGCCCATAGTATTACTCACTTAGGCTTTGTGGGCTACCCCAAACCGTTGGGCCCCCACTATTAGTTATGCTTCCCCCATATCTTGAGGAATTGCCTAAGTACTTAGACCCAACCTTGGTAAGAGGAGAGTACAACTTCACCGCATGTTCTATTATCTTTATGATTCATCCCCATGTGCACCATGTGCCTAGACCCGACTTTGTCATGAGGAGAGTACATTATCGCTGCATGTCATACTTAGATACTTTCATGACTCATTCCCATGTGCATCATATGTGTGCTTGAGGAGTGATTGGTCATGGTATATACCATTGGGCAGGTTGTTATACGACTCCCTGAGTGATGGAGTTGCCCCACATGAGCATGTTGTATGCGTATGAACTGGTGTAAGGTTGATTGGTGTGATTCATGCATCCCGCATTTGCATGACACGGTTATTATTCGCTCTAGCTTCATCAGGGTCGTAGCCTCCACAGGCACACCATGGATGGCCAGATTTGGACAACGGAAATGTTTGGTTCTAGCATTGTGGGCATGTAGGATGTCCTTGGGTGAAAATCCCAAAACCTTCATGTTACGAGGAGATGCTCCAACATCGAGACCGAGTGGAAAACATGAGCGCTGGTGCCGTTATCATTAGGCCGCGTCTCCCACTGTATTGTGGTCGGTTGGAATGGGGTGTGGCCTTATCCGACCGAGTGAGGGGGCTATAAGCTAGACTGAGTTTGACCAGCTCGTAAATGGTTCCACTACTGGCGAGCCTTGTACGTGTTGGTTAACCACAGGTGGGTAATGAGATCTCTTATGCTCGCTGGGCTGCTGGCTAGGGAGGCGGCAGTCAATGTGGAGTGTATTTGATCCTGGTGACTTTCCAGAGAGGAACTGTACTGATATGTGGACATGATATGAGGATGAGCATGATTGCATTGCACATTGCATATGACATTCATCTATATAGGCCCCGCATTGCCTGGCCTTGAGATGGTTGATGACACTCCTGCATGGTATTGCATAGCCTTGTTACGACTGTTGGTATTCATGGTCTTGCCAGCATTTTTCGTATACTCTGATATTGCATACTTGGCACCTGTCCCGCACACACTTACATCACCCTCTAAGCTTTCTATAAGCTTATGCACGATTGATGTGTGCAGGTGATTCTAGGCCATAATAAGAGTAGGAGCGTGGCACGGATCTTTTAGAGTTTTACTTTATAGCCATTATATCTTTCCCTTTTGAACCTTGTATTGTAAAAAGTTTTTATTCCTAGTGGATTTTGTAATGGTGTTCCTGTAGTTATTTTCTTTGGTTATGATCTTGGTTATGATGCATAAGGAATAGACTTATGTTATAGAAATCCTCCTTGTGGGATCTCACGATCAGAACTTGGTGAATGGGCTCCAGGAGCTGACAATGGGGTACTACGGAGGCTGTCGGCGCCGGATTCGACGATCAAAAATTTCGTGAGACCAGTTTCTAAGTCTGGGGCGCGACATTGCGCTCGCATATGATGGTATTCTTTCAAAATTCGATCGTATATTCTTAAAATAATCTTGTGACCATTAAAAATATGCACACGTAACTCACATGAGTCTAACCCTAAATTATCTAAAATAGGACCCGGTCAATTAGGGTATAAATACTTCCAATGCATTTAAATCTTCATGAGCATGACCAAAACTGATGATTGGTTCGGCCGAATTGTTCACACCCGTTGAAGCACAACATTGTGACACATGAAGGCATGTAAGAATCTATGAATGTACCAAACTCTCCTTGCACGAATATCCAGCCAATACCTTCCTTCTTGTAGCAGTATCAACTTTCTGGAGTTTGTCAAGAAGCACATTAAATTTTGGATGCGGCCCCATGGGTCTAATAATCATGGATTTATGTGCATTCACCCACCTTTTCCCCATTGAGGAGACTATCTATCTAGGCTTCGCTTTGAAGAATCAACATCCCTTCACCCTTTTGGACAACACCAACAAGGCGTATTCCACTTTCATGGCTCTAGAACCCAAATCTCAGGATGAAGTGGATGAGCAAGAACACCCGACTTTCCTCTTGATGTGGATTCATCGATTCCTGCTATGTGTGAGTGCCCTATGAATCACTACGCACTACATTCATCTAGTTGAGGTTCTCGCTCAAGGATTCCATCTAGTTCTTGACCCTTTCGTGCTCAGCCACCTTTATGGCTGCATGTTTAAAGTAACTACGAAAGGTTTTTACCACTCTGGTGGGCCTATCTGGCTTGTCCATATGTGGTTATATGAGTACTTTAGAAAAAAAATTATTAAATATATTCCAACAGATGTAGAATTTACCTCCTTGGTTACCACAATATCCTCTACCCAAAGTTAATTATTTTTTTGTGAATATATAAGTTTTTTCTTTTCTTTCACCATCGATAAGTCCAACCATTTTTTTTATCCCTTTAAAGATAAATAGTTTGGTCCGACATGGTTCACTGAAGACTATGAGTCGACAGACACTAAGATGGCAAGCCTCAGGGATGTGGCTTAGAAAAGCTATCTAATATGCAGAGACTAACCATATGGCAACAAAATAGATACGGGTGTTAATGTCAAGGCTGACACTGAACAATACTGCCCCAATCTTTTTACTCATCATTTTAATTTGGCTTAAGGCAGCCACTTTCTATTCATTCATTGAACTTGCAACCAACTTCCGACTCATCGACCAGTTGTAGACTCGGTCATCACTTTTCAGACTCTCTACAAAGGGTTTGATTCTATAAGCTCTTTTTTCACACTTTTCCCTCTTTACCAACCTTCCCCAGTAACTAGAGTCATTCCACTCCTAGTGGAAAAATTACTACGAGACTTTGATTAGTGAATCCTATGAATCGATTATCCACATGCTTTCTTATTTATCCAAAGTGGAGAAACCTATAGTTAAGAAGAAGAAGATGAATAAAGAATGCTCTAAAAAATTGACTACTCCTCAATCGGTCGTGACTTCTGCCCAGAGGAAGACATGATCAAGGAAGACGACCTTAGTCGCATCAACCGTCCCATCCCCAACACCAATAAAGATTGTCTCACATTCCTTCATGTTAATAAGAACGGTCAAGCCAACCCAACCAGAATGGAAGCGTCAGAAAATCAAAGCGTAAGGTCTAGCTAAAGTGGTTACAACTACTGCTTTAATCCAAACACCTACAATTCCTTCAACCATTTTGAGGATTTCTGAACTCAAGCCCCTCTCAGTTCCTCGCCTTACACTTCCTATAACATCTGGTTGATCTACGTCAAGTATTTCTTCTTTGTTCATAGCTATCGCAAACTTTAAAAAAATATTACAAAACCAAATTCTGGTCGGGTATTCCACCTTCGAAATATTCTTAAAAGATGGAAGAGGCATATGAGAGACATAAAGATGCTCACTTTAATATGGACTTTAATAAATGGCAGAGCGAAAGGAAATATTAAATGAACCTAATACTCCTTTTGATCAGTTTCTCAAGCCATATCGTCCTAATCATCCTCCTTTTTCTTGTTCCAACTGAGCTCTAGGTTTTGTCGTCGATTCCACCAAAATTTTACTGGTGGTAGGCCGATTTACTACTATTGCTATTTAGTCATATTTATGTAGATATTTCTTCAGCATTATATTCTTTTTCTTTTAATTATTTTGTAATTATGTTGTCTTACTTTCTCCTTTCTTTGTCATAGTAATTAGAGAGCTTTGGGCCTATGAAAAGTTGGTCTTTGTGCTAACTTTTAAGTTGAGGTATATATTCCAGACACTTCGGTCAACGCTGCTCAAACTCTTGTAGAAAGACTTAGTGTTTTTTACTCGGAAGAGATTATGAGCGACATTCGTCGATTAGAGAATTAGACATCAGGTTCAACTCAAGAGGAGGTAATAATATACGATCTTGTGGAGTCCTTTAGTCTCCTTTTGTAATTTATAACTTCATTGCTCGCACCTGGCTAGTATCAGGGAGTTGTGGAATCGGTTGCGCCGACAACCTTATCTTCCATTCAGCATGCTTCATCTACAGAACCGACTAATCAAGCAACCCTTGTCGCGGTCGATGAACAGAAAATACTTCCTTTGGATGAAGTAAAAGTATTAGAAGAGAAAACATCTCATCCAGCTGAAGTTTTTGGTGGTCAAGCTATAGAAGTTCCTACAGTCGATGTTTCTGCCTTTTTATCCCCATCGATCGATATTTCTCATGCCTTGTCTTCTTATTCTGAGGAGCTATTTTTCATAGAATACATCTTATCCTCCTTTGATCAGACCTTCCCGTGTGATATCCTTGAGGCCGAATCCCCTGCACCTTCATCAAAGATTCAACAACTACATGAGGAATTACGAGTTGTCGTTCACTCTAGTGCCACTAACATCATTACATTAGGATAATTGAGAGAATTAACTTCCTCATTCTTCGGTATCAAACTCTCACTCAACCAAATGAGTCTTTGTCAGCCAAACTACCTGCACTCTATGAATTTCTGAGTTAGATTCATAAGCATCAAGATATGGTTGATAGACTTCAATCTAAGCATTCATTCGTCTCCCTCAGAATGATTGAGATCACAACTGCTAGAGAACAACTTGTTGTTGTATACATTAACCTGAAGGAGTAAGACGCAACCATGATCGACCTAAAAGCTCAAATCTCGGGCATGGAGGATAGACTGAAATTGTTGAAAGAAGAAGAAAAATGTTTAACCGAATGCAAACATGGTTAAAAGGTTGAAATCAATTAAATGGGTGCCTATATGCAAGACCACACTCCACTAATTGTTGAAATAACATGCTTAGAAGCTAAACTAGAGTCACTCTCCACCGGTAGGAAACCAAGCAGTCAAATCTTCAAGAAGTGATTGCCTCTTTTTCATCTTTTTAAATTCTAATTTTGTTGTACTTGTTTGTTGTTGCTTTGTAATTTTCTTTATTTTTAATACAATCATCTAGAAGATTTTATTTCCACCTGTCTTGTATTATCTCAAGTACTTAGCTTTTTCCTGCATGGCATAATTGTATTAATGACATGGCACATTCATGAAAAGTCGTGCGCCCATTCATTCCCCCTTCCCAGGGAACATTTCATGTAATTAATGGTGAACTTCAACCAGCTTGATGCCTCATCTTTGGGCATAACTATTCATTCTGAGAGCATATATAAAGTATTTTCTGGTGCTTTCTCCCTAACGCACTCATATTTTCACACTTCCCATCTTTAAAAACTCCTAGTTTCCATCTTTAATTGTTGTTGTACCCATGTTTGCTATCGATTAGGCTAAGAGGTTCTTGGGGGAAATCTTTTCCTTGGATATTTAGGCTTTCACTCACTCCACCCTTCAATATGACAAATATCCATGCATTCACAACCTTTAGATCACTGTCAGGGATGACGTTCCCTTAATTGAAGAGTTGGATGCCTTAACCAAACTTCAGAGTATCGGCGATGCATACTTCATTGTCGAGAAAGATTTAGAAAAGCTTGATGCTCATGCAAATGAGCGAGCTGTCATACATAGGGAAACGAACATACTCTCTGATCAATACGATTGGGTCTGATATAACCACATGCACTGGACTCAGTAGTATCATTTCAACAAAGCGATGCTAAGAGCTTTATAGGTTCAACATAGAGAAATTAATGATGACCTCCAAGATATGAAGCGAATCTAACACGAAAGGTGTCCACACTATCCCAGACTCTTCTAAACTTCATTAATTCTCAAATCGATGTTTATCAAGCTTGCGAGAGCAGGGAACAGAAGAGAGAAGTTAAGCACAAAGTTGATGTCATCGGTCACTGCATCGACTAAGTCCTTTATTTTCTTAACCGAGTTTTGAAAAGCAGAGAATCTTAAAATGCTCAAAGGAAAACAACTGAACTCATCATAGAACGTGCGACCAAAGAATTTGATGAGATGAAGGTTGCTTATGCCTAATTCACACTCTGGTCGAGCCCTTACTTTTCTCTTTAAAAAAAAAAAAAATTAAAATAAATATGTAACCCGCTTGTCAGTCGCATTTTGCTAGTCTCGGCCTTAGAATATAATATTTATATATTTTCTTTTTTGTCTTTCGACCGATTTTGGTCTTTACGTATCATTTGTGATTATTCTAATAATTGTTTGGCCTGATCTTTCCATATCTTCCATACAATGAGATTATATGTTTTTAGAAATCAACTATTTATTGGATTTTTTATTATCTTTCCATCAATATCACGAAGGATGTAAGCTCCTCCATAAAGAACCTTTACCACTATGCATGGTCCATCCCATGTAGGTGAATATTTTTAAAATTCAGCATCCTTAGTCCCGATAGGCAATATCACTTTTTAAACCATATCACCTTCATTGAAAGCTTACTTTTTCACTTTTTTAGTGTACGCTCAAATGACTCTAGCTTTGTTTGTCATAATGGAATTTAAGGCGCTTAGCTGAATTTCTTTTAAGTCCTCAAGTTCAACAAACATAGCCTCTATGAACTCGTCCGTGGTCAAGTTAGCCTGATAGACCACCCATAAAGATGGCATAGAAACTTCCAATGGTAACTCAATATCACGTCTATATACCATTCTGAATGGACTCATCATTGTGCTTATTTGAAACGAGTTATGATAAGCCCAAAGAGCTTCTGACAACTTAACATACCATTGTTTAGGATTGACATTAATCATTTTTCGTAAATTATTCTTAATGACCTTGTTAGTAGCCTTGGCCTGGTCGTTGGCTTGAGCATAGTAAGATGATGAATACTTATAAAAATTGTCCCATCATGTCAGAAAAAATGCTCAACATACATCGCTGAAAAGTGGCAGGAGCATTACATAATCCAAATGGCATCTTTCGGTAATTGAAAGTGTCAAAGGGACATGTAAATATTGTATTTTCTTGATCTTTAAGGGTTGTCTCTATCTGATTGTAGCCGAATACCCATCTAGAAAATAGTAGTAAGAATGACCAGCTACCTTTCTAGAATTTGATCAATGAAAGGTAAAGGAAAGTGGTCATTCCTTGTGACAGTATTCAATTTTTTGTAGTCAATGTACACTCTCCATCTAGTATTAACTCTGGTTAGTATGAGTTCATTATCGACATTAGCTACAATGGTGATCCCAGACTTCTTGGGAACCACCTGAGTTGGACTCACCCAATGACTGTTGGATATAGGGTATATGATACCCACATCCAACAATTTAAGTACCTCGGTTTTAACCACTTCTTTCAATTTGGATTTGGCCGATGTTGTGGTTGACTAGAAGTTTTAGCATTTTCCTCGAGGTGAATGTAATGAGTACATATCAAAGGATTAATTCCCTTGAGGTCCGCGATCATCCACCCAAGGGCTCCTTTGTGCTCCTTGAGAGTATAAATAAGCATATTCTCTTGTTCTTCATCTATGTGGGAAGAAATCACCACCATATATGTTTCATCTTGACCCAAGTAAACATATTTAAGATTAGCATATAATGGTTTTAGGTTAAACTTCGGTGCCTTGATACTAGACAGTAGAGGCTTTGTCTCAGTTTGGGACAAAATTTTAAATTGTGGCCTCCATCGGTTAGTTTCAAGTATTGGCATCACATCAAGTAAGGCATCCATCTCCCTAATCATCTCATCGTCAAAATCAGGAGAGTAGCCAAACACGTCTCCAGTGTGTCAGAGTAAAGAGTCAAGAGTGCTCTATGTTCCATGAATAAATCAATCATCTTTATTTCATGGGTATCATTAAAATCCTCGAGTTGTTTGCACACATTAAAGATATTCAACTCTAATATCATACTCTTAAAAGTTAGTTTCATAATTCCATTCCTGCAATTGATGATGAGATTTGATGTAGCTAGGAATAGTCGGACAAGGATGATGGAAATTTAAGTGCTTATAGTAGAACTTATCGACTTGTAGTAGCACGTCATCGATAATCCCTCTCAGCATACGGATTGAACGATCAGCAAGTTGAAGTGTGATCCTGGTGGGTTTTAATTCACTAAGGCCAAGATGTTCGTAAACCGAGTAAGGAATCATATTTACACTTGCCCCCATGTCAAGTAATGGGTGCTCAATTCGGTGGTCACCAATCACACGGGAAATGATTGGGTTACCGGGGTCTTTGTACTTTGTATGACATATCTTTCTTGAGGATGACACTCACATTCTCTGTTAGAAAAAATTTTCTTTTGAATATTTTATCGTCTTTTGGACGTGTAAAGATCTTTTAAGAACTTATCATATGATGGTATTTGTTTTATGGCATCCAAGAGAGGAATTTTGATTTTCATATGTTTAAGTACCTCTAAGACATCCTGAGTGTTAGTGAGAGGTTTTGGCAAAATCAACCATTGAGGAAATGGAGCAACCGACTTGTATTGTGTTTTCGTTTCTTTCCCATGTGAAGCATCGCTAAGTCCATCATTCTTCTTAGATTCTTCTGAGATAGGCTTCTTAGCCCTCATCGGGATGTTTTTATCAATTGTCTTTTCACTTCTAAGAGTGGTGATGGATTTAGATTGTTCTATATGTTGATTTGAAGAGCTCGGGTCACTTATCTCGCATTGTGGTTTTGCATTATGGTTTTTGGTTAGGTAGAGGTTGGGCTGGAAAAACCCTCTTCTCCCTTACTATGTGTGACTCCAATCTTTGAATGAACTTGTTAAAGTCCTAAAAGCTTGCAACGTGTTCTGATTGAATTGCTCTAGATTTTTCATATGTTTTTGAAACAGATCCTCTTTGAGTCTTCTCTGAATGAGAATTTGGGGAAGAGCACATTGAGGATTAGCTATTTGGTTGTTTCTCCAACTAAAGTTGGGATGGTTCCTCCAACTAGAAATATACGTGTTTGAGATGGGACCATTGAATGGTCTTTGATAATTGTTCATGGTATTTGATTATTCATATAACAACTCTTGGAATGCATGAATTGTAGGATAATCCTGTGTCAAGTGTATGTTACTAGCACAAATACCACAAACAACCTCAACGGTCTCGTTGGGTTTAACCGTCTCTACTTTCTTCAGTTCCATGGCCTCAATCATTCTTGTGAGATTAGCCACTCTAGCACTCATATCGTCCTCTTCCCTAAAGACATACATTCCTCCATTTTCTCTTGACTGAGTTAGCCTGAAAGTCGTGGCTTTTGAGGAGGTATCCCACGACTGCGCGTTTTTAGCAAGTAAATCAAAATAATCCCATGCGTCATTGGCTTCATTATTCATGAACTCCCCATTACACATCATCTCTACGAATTGGCGCATGGGGGAAGTCAGTCCATCATAGAAAAAACTTATTACACGTTAAATTTTGTAGTCATGATGTGGGCAAGAGTTTAAAAGGTCATTGAATCTCTCCCAGCATTAGAAGAATGTCTCTTCCTCTATCTAAGAGAAATTCATGATTGCTTTTCTCAGGGTATTCGTTTTATGAACTAGGAAGAATTTTTTTAGGAACTCTCAGGTCATCTCAGCCCATGTCCTTATCAATCTTGGTCTTAGGGAGTGAAGCCATGACTTGGCTTTCTCCTTCAAAGAGAAAGGAAATAATTTTAATCTTAAGGTGTCATCAGACACATTTTAGAAGTGTAGAGTTGCTATGATCTCATCAAATTCCTTAAGATGTAAATATAGACTCTCATAATCAAGTTTATGAAACTTCGAGAGTAGTTAGATCACTCCCGGCTTCCCGTATTGTGTGGAAACACCATGCAGGAAGGCATACTTGTCCTCACCGGTTGTAAGTAATCACGTAGCGTTCTAGGTGGAGGTGCGTTATGTACTTCGTTTTCATCTTTATGTTCCTTAACAGGATGGTGTATTGATTTACAGCCATAACATCTGTTAACTCAAAGGTGTGTCTAATCCGACGATGGATAGGCAAACCTTCAACTAATCCTCAATTCACTTAAGAGACGTAGAGTGTTGTCACGGACCCACTTAGGCATGAAACACTCTAATTCCCTAAGTGTAAACTAAAAATTATAATAGAAGTGTAACATCACGAATTTTCATGGCCAAAGTTTATACTCGTGCCCGAGAAAATCGGGTATTAATAATGTATAAATTGGATGCTTTAAAAATTGTACCTTACTTTTATTTTTATTTTATTTAGATCACATCCAGATACATTCATGAAGGTAACATTCACAAAAATAAAATCTACCATATTGATTATTTTATCAGAGTAAAAGAATTTAGTAAATAATCAAATGCCCTCTCAATGGGAGCTTATTACATTTATCGAGTTCATAGCGGAAGTATAAAACTAATTCATAAAACTATCTTCTTATTCTTTCATTACAATCTTCCATAGGGAGATGGTCCTCTAGGTCTTCAATTTGTACATCACATGCATCATCTGTACGGTTAGAGAGGGTCAACGCCCAACTCATAGTAATGGTTATCCTTTAAGATTAACAATAATTCAAGAGATTCATAAGATTAATGTAAGGCTTCTGATATGTCTCGTACTCCACTACTATGAGGGGTATCAGCATGTGCAAATAACCTACATGAGATGCATGTCTAGCAAAGTGTGTGCGACTCATCATATGTAGTGATCATCACAATGTGGAATATAATTCATAGAAAACCCGACTCAACCCGCATCCTATAACTACGAATATTCGCCGGCATGTCCAACGTTAACATGGATTTATGCGAATACCTCAAGGCGACACAACAACATGGTTGAGGGATTTATGTAACACGATGTGTTCATGGAGCGATTATTTACGACATGCAATCCTGAAAAATTAATGTAACATGCATGGTGATTTACTTGCATCGATTGTACACCACCCCAACCAACTCACAGAGTTACACGCCGACCAAGAGGGTCGCTACCCATAATGCATTACGTCCATGATAAATGTTGAGTCACTAGTTATGATACTTCTAACACATTACTTGCATAGATAGAGAGATAATTCAAATTATGGGAGTTTTAGAATTCCAAGGCACAAGCCCAAGCCATAAAGTTAAATAGCACATGGCTAATAAAATAAAGATGAGAGTAGCAATGGCTAACTCAACATAGAGGAGAGTGGCAATGACAAACTCAACAAAGAGGAGAGTAGCAAGGGCTAACTCAATAAAGTTGGTAAAGGCTAGGGCAAGGCTTGTATCCAGCGCCCCATATAAAAATAATGAAGACCACTCATAATTAACATCATACATAATCTCAAAGGGTAAATAATTGTTGAGGGTAAATTAAACAATTGCATAGAGAGAATCATAGTAACATGAGAACAGGTAAAATGTAAGATAATTCATATCAACTTAAATTAAGGTAAGCTTAAAGGAAAAACCCTCACATAAATTCAGAAAGAATAGGCATAATTAACATCACACCTTAACCATAATTCCCAAAGGATAAATAATTAATGGAGGTAAATTAAATATTTGCATGGAGGATTCAAAGCATTTGAGGGAACAGAATAATTCATATCAACTCAAGTTAAGATAAGCTTAAAGGAATCCCTCACCTTAGCCTTAGATCTAAACCCTAGGTAGATATCCATGTAAGAAAGCTTTTTCATGAAAAGCTTCCACATGAATCACGATATTGCTTGAGCAAGAGGGAGACACCATACATATGGAGAAGGAAGAGGGCGTCTAGGCTTCTCCTTTCTCTTTCTTTCTTTTTCTTTTTCTTTCTTTCTTTTTCTTTTGCTTTCTTTTTCTTTTCCTTTCTTTCATTTTCTTTTTCTTTTTCTTTCTCTCTTTTTCTTTCTCTTTCTCTTTCTCTTTGGGTGTTGGGCGTGTGAGTGGAGAGGGCAACACACGCCCCCTTTTTAAAAGGGAGTGGGTGTAAAAGGGGTGTGTTTCACATCCCACTTGGATTGGGTTTCTCTAATTTTTCCTTTTCAGACGATCTTTTTCTAAATCTAATTCGTTCATTGTGTCAGGGTCATCGAATAGAGACAGGGTATATGATTTTCTTGGTGATCCGAAATATAAATTGGCCAATCTTGAAATTTTTTCTAACGGGTGACAAAACGAACTTGATCTCAATTAACGGTCCACACTTAATGATCAGGGCCCAATTTTGAAAAAAAAATGTGTAGTCAGGATAGGCAAATGGTTGGGCAAAATTTGGCGGTTGATCGATGGTGGAAAATGCCTAGATCTAAAATATCACCTTTTACATCAAAATGAATGAACTGGCTTCAGCGTTTAACAGTGCAGGTCATAGATCGGGGTCTAAATTTTGTATAACCTCATAGTCATATGAGACAAGAGTGTAGTCCAAATTTGAGTTGCGATGGATGGAATTAAGTGGTTAAATCGGAATATCTAGATTTATAAGGAGTCGATAGGTCTTGAAATGATAACTTCGTACCTAAGCAAAAGCCGACCAAAGTGGGGTCTTCATATTTCACACTTGGTCTATATTATGGGCAATCCAAGTCATTCATATGAAGGAAAATATCCTACTATGACTACTCACGAGGTTTCTTCACTCGATGGACACCTAAATCAAAGGTTAAGGGGCTGATTTGTCAATCAGATCACTTTTAAAATGATCTAAGGGCCAAAATTTGACATGTATGGTTAATTTATAATACATAGGCATGGTATAAAATTTCACATCAAACAGATCATGGGAACTATGTGATCTAGAATTCAGGGGACTAGGTTAATGACATTTTTGTAATTATTGTCGACATGAGAGTTTTGGAAAATCTAATGGTTCTACATGGTTATAGGCATGTTTATAAGTAACTATTACAAACGAACTTATATCTAAATAATTATGAATAAAGAGTTATTCACCAAATTAATTAGGGAATATACATATATCAAACAACACAATTGATGGTCAAATAACATGTTTAAAATAGGAAAAATTGATGGTTGGTACTCTAACAGTGTATATAGGTATATGTATGACCAGTTTTGTACACGTAAGAATACAAGGTGGGTTTCTGGAGTGATTACGGGGTAGAACATATGTATCGTTAGATTCGAGCATCTTATTCACATGTGTAAGTTTCTCAAATTGTAATTCTGATGATGGGTTAAGCATATTCATAGGTGATGAACAAGATGAATGGATCAGAATATCAGCTTGATGTGTGTACGAGCGGATGTAGAGATCAAGTAGGTAGTTTACTACGATTGGGTGGTCCAAAATCAGAGTGGATGGTTAGATGTCTCTATCTAGCAGTGCATATTTGACTATGCGGTTGGTTATGAAGGACGAGTGAGAATATTTAGGTATATGATGATTCTATCTTAAAATCAACAATCAGATAGGTTGATCTATGAATGGAGATTATTCCCAACGGTCATATTCATGTTGGAGAATAAATATAAGGTTAGGATAGCTAGATTGGTATCGTACTTATGTACATAAACTTTCAATACTCGGGTATTGAAAAGTCCGGGGTGTTATAAGAAGAGAGAAAACTATAGAAAATCTAAAAAAGAGAAGAATTGGAAGGATATTTGTGAATGGAAGATACCATGTTAATTGCTACAAATGTGAAGCCCCGATACGCTAATCTTAGCTAACTTTACAGGAGAGACCATTGCCCAAGGTCCTGAAACATATATACTATGGCTGAGAGGACATTCCTGATTAAGGGACATTTGGTGGCTTAGGGACCACCACGACAGGAGCAACATTAAAAAAACGGACTGTCATAGCAGGAGCAACATTAAAAGACAGTTCCCTAACTACTGTGCTTAAAGCTGAAGTTACCAGAAATGTCACAGCGGCAGGCTCTAACAAAAAATGAATTGCAAAAGCAGCTGTAATCGGGATTGTGGAAGATGCAATTGTGGCCTCGTTCGTCAAAACACGCTCTACATTGATATTTGCCCCCCAGTGGTTGCCAGAATGACCTTCATATCCTGATCAACCTTCACCTTGCGTGAGGTAGACAAAGGTCTATCCAGAGAGAGTAACACCGCCGATGTAGAAAGTTTTGCTTACCTCGATGAGGAAACATCCATGATCTTGGGAAGGATTTGAGGGCCAGTTTGAGGAATATTGATCGACGAAATAACAGGCATCTCACGATGGGAAAAGAGGATAGTTGGCACTGAAATTCATGAAGATATTAGCTACTGGCGAGTAGCTAAATTCTCCATAATCGAGTGGATCTTTCCGTAGGAGTGTTCTCTTGGCCAGTTGAGGTAGATACATCTTACAGGACCTCTTGATCAACCGTAGAAACTTCTCTAGCGACATCGTCCTCCTCATTAATATTTACTTCCCCTTACTCTTCCAAATCACCACCCTCAGAAGGGCTGCTTTATTCAGTAGAACTGCTATTAGAAGATGATTCTTCATTCTCACTCTCTTCTGATGAGTCTACCTCAAAAGGTTCTTCGATCATGACTTGTTTGCCTTGGTTAGAGGTGTTGGCCTCTCCTGTATGTGTCCTCACTTCTGCAGGGGTAGGGAATGCACCCTAGTGGCTCTGTTACATGTAGGGAGAGAGGATGGGCGTTTGTGAACGGGTCATAAGAAATGAGAAATTTCATCTTATAGACCTCATCATGAGAGACGCAGGCCTACCCTCAATGTCTTTTATAGTTTCTCTGGTGAGAGTATGACGCACGGTCACTGGCACTTATGGGGTTGAGTCATTACCTTCTTCCTGTGGAGGTAGTGTTGTGGCCCTGATAGATTTCTCTCTCAACCTCCTCAGTTCTTTTAAATTGATCTCATATGCGATCTAGCCCTTTGAAGTCATTCGTCTGAGCAGTTCACCGTGGGGAGTGCCAATACTCTTCGTTAGGAAAAAGGATGACTCTTTGAGGCTCTACGTGGATTACCACAAGCTCAACTAGGTCACGATCAAGAACAAGTATCTGCTCCCGAGGATAGATGATTTATTTGGTCAACTGCAGGGTGCACAGTTCTTTTCGAAGAATGACTTGCATTTCGGTTATCATCAGATTCAGGTCCGAGAGGAGGACATCCAGAAGACAGCTTTCAGAACGCGCTATGGTCATTTTGAGTTCTAGGTCATGTCCTTCAGACTGACCAATGTGCCTACAGTCTTCATGCAATTGATGAACAAGGTCTTTCGTTCTTATCTCGATCAGTTTGTTGTGGTATTCATCGACAACATTCTGATATATTCGAGGACTTATGAGGAGCATGTGTAACATTTAGATATTACATTGCAGACCCTCCGTGCCCACCAACTGTATGCTAAGCTGGAGAAGTACAAGTTTTGGTAGGAGGAGGTGAAGTTCCTCGATCACATGGTGATGAGGGAGGGTATCTCAGTGGATCCCTCGAAGGTTAAGGCAGTGCGTCAATGGTGCCATCCCACGAACGCGTCCGAGATCCGCAGTTTCCTTGGCTTGGCGAGTTACTACCGGTATTTCATTAAGGGCTTCTCTCGTATTGCAGCCCCGTTGACCAGGTTAACTCGAAAGGGCGCAGAGTTTGTGTGGAGTGACACCTGTGAGCGAGCATTTATAGAGCTGAAGGACCGCCTCACGTCCGCTCCTGTCCTTAGTCTTCCCTTTGGGAGTGAAGGATTTGTTGTATTTACTACTGCGTCGCATGTGGGTTTGGGTGTTGTCCTGATGCAGCACGGGAGGCTAGTGGCTTATGCGTCTCGCCAACTCAAGGTCTATGAGCTAAACTACCCCATGCATGATTTAGAGCTGGCAGCAGTCATCTTCGCACTGAAGGTGTGGAGGCACTATATCTATGGGGTTGGGTTCGAACTCTTCTCCGACCACAAGAGCTTAAAGTACCTATTCTCTCAGTCTAAGCTGAACATGAGGCAGAGGCGTTGGATGGAGCTCCTGAAGGATTATGATTTTAATCTATAGTACCACCTAGGCAAGGAAAACGTGGTGGTGGATGCTCTTAGCCGTCAGCCACGAGGCCTGGTAGCACACATGATGATTCAAGAGTGGAAGATGCTTGAGGATGTGGCAGCATATGACTTCGAGATCAGTCTGCAGTCTTCTATTGTGCAGTTATCGAGCCTGTCGATTCAACCTTCTCTTGTCATAAGGGTGATCGAGCCTCAACCGGCAGATTAGTCATTGCGGAGTTATATAGTAGAGGCGGCATCTGAGAGTCAGTCAAATTGACAAATTGGTTCTGATGGTGGACTTCGCTTCAAACGCCGATTATGTGTCCCGGATATTCCTGAGTTGTGCAGAGATCTTATGACCGAGGCACATCGATCGCGGTTTTCTATCCACCCTAGCTCGACAAAGATATACCGTGATATGAGGTGACAGTATTTTTGGGTAGGGATGAAGCTCCAGATCGCCAGTTTTGTGGCCGAGTGTGACATGTGCCAGCGTGTCAAGGCCGATCATCAAAGACCCCTTGGTCCATTGCAGTCGTTGAGCTTCTCGCTGTGGAAGTGAGAGCATTTGTCGACAGATTTCATTATGGGCTAGCCGAGGACTCAGCATGGTCATAACGCCATTTGGGTTGTCGTGGATCGTCTGACGAAGTAGGCGCATTTTCTCGCAATTCGTGCAACTTGGTCTTTGGATCGGCTTGTTAGATTATTCATCGAAGAGATTGTGAGACTGCATGATATTCCAGCTTCTATCGTTTCTAGCCGAGACTCGAGATTCACGTCTCAATTTTGGGGGAGATTTTAGAGAGCGATGGGGTCTGTTTTGCAGCTCAACACCGCATATCATCCGCAGACCGATGGACACACCGAGAGGGTTAACCAGATCCTTGAGGACATATTTCGGGCTTATATGATTGACTTCGGGGGTAGCTGGGATGAGCATCTGCGATTGACTGAGTTCGTATACAACAACAACTATCAGGTGACCATTGGCATGACTCCTTTCAAGGCATTATATGGTAGACCGTGCAGATCACCGAGTTGTTGGACTGACGTTGGAGAGCAGCGTCTCATAGGTCCTGAGCTTGTGCGGTAGACATCAGAGGCCATCAATATCATCAGTCAGAAGATGTGCATAACTTAGAGCTGACAGAAGAGTTTTACTGATCTTCGACATCCTGCCTTGGAGTTCGCTGTTTGGGACAGAGTGTATCTCGAGGTCTCGCCCATAAAGGATGTAGTTCGATTTGGAGCAAAGGGTAAGCTTACCCTGAGATTCATAAGACCTTTCGAGATCACTGGACATGTTAGCGTCGTGGCCTATCGGCTTGCCCTGCCATCTCAATTGTCGGGCGTCCACAACGTTTTCCATGTCTCTATGTTGAGGAAGTGTGGGTCAGACATCGTTCCTGTTATTCATTGGCAGCTGCTGGAGATCCGTGAGGATGCTTCTTACATTGAGCAGGCAATTCGTATCCTTGATCGGAAGAAGCAGGTCATCCGGACCAAGGTCATTCCCTTGGTGAAGGTGCAGTGGGGTCACCATTCTGTTGATGAGGTGTCTTGGGAGCGCAAGGCTAAGATTCAAGAGCGCTTCTCCCATCTCTTTAATGATTGATTATATGTTGTATCTTGTATGTTGTCTCCAATTTTATACGATGATGTTATGTTTCCTCCTTCCTTATGAGTTATGCCTAGTTGCGCGATAGTGTAAATTTCGAGGATAAAATTTTTATTAGGAGGGGAGAGTTGTAAGGCCCGTAACCTAGTCTGTACCATTCTTTAGGATCCCGCGGTCCTCCCGGTCGAATTTCGGCAACCCGCGACCTGTAATCGGTGTTTGTACGTGACCCTAAGTCGCATCCTATATATCTATGTCGACTCGACTCGAAACTTATACCCTAGCGACCGCGCCGTCGCCACGGTTTCAATGCCGCATCTCGCCCGTCGATGCGATACCCAAGTCAGGAGTTGTGGGCCCGCGTTTATTTCAAAGAAAATGCCACGCGTTGCGAATCTCAAGAGAATCTCTACAACCCATCACATCAATCAATCAATCTTAAGTCAAATACACAATCCATCCCTCTCTTACACAAGCCTTACCCAAAGTCAACTCTCTCTCTCTCTCTCCACCCATCCCTCTCTCATTCAAAATTTAACCAAGCCCATACCCTCCATGTCATCTCTCCTTACAACATCCATTCCTCTCACCCATTCCATCTTATCTCCCTCCATTTCCCAAGCAACCATGAGAGAAAAATCCTAAGGAGAGAAAAGAAGCCAAGAGAGGACCCATCTTCCTACCACCAAATCTTCCCATCCAACCATCAAAACTTCGTCATCCACCCTTAAAGAGTTAGCTTAGGAGCGAAGGAGTCTAAGGAGCTAAAGAAGAAGACCTTCGGTGGGTGTTTTATAGTTTTAGATTTGTGTTTTGACGATGGACCAAGTGGGGCCTACCGATTTATGGTATGGATCCCATTTAGGACCCATTTTGGCGTATGTGTTGTAAACTAAGAGGGTCCTTACTCTTACCTGGGTGGTAGACTCCTTGGAGTTTCAACACCGGGTCAAGGGTTCCAGTACCTATGGTGGTGAAATCCCACGGTGTGCGTGTGTGGGGTGTGTGTGCGTGTGGCGTGAGTGTGCGGGTGTGTGTGTGCGTGTGTAAAAAAAAAAAAAGAGGGGCCCATAGTGGCAGGGTCCCTCCACTACACGTCGTCTCTCTCCCTCTCTCTCTCTATCTCTCTCTCTCTCATTGTTGACGGCCGACCCGAGGATTTATATATTTTATCCATGCTGTCCATTTAGTTAACCACACCACAGTCCACTTGTGAGGCCCACCCAGTAGCCTGTCCGTTTAGACATGCCTTGATGAAGGAAAAACACAAATATCAGCTTTATTCAGGCCGTTGGTGGGCCACACATGTTGTAACGCCCTAGTTTTTAGAACCCGAGTACACGACTCGTATCCCAAAAACCCAGGAGTTAACTAAATCATAATGGTAATCAATGGAAATCAAAGTGCAAGTAGCAGGAAATAACCATAGCATAGATCTGATTAAAACGAGAAGTAATATCCTGGCCCACACTGCTAGGGGCCAAATACAAAATCCTTAAATGAGTAATCTAAAATAAACTATCATAAATGAAATCTACTGGTTGAGGCCATAATATGCAGCCGCCTCCTGGTGCGACTCTTCCTCATAAGGCTCCTCCTCTACTCCAACTCCAACAGCCCCTCGGTCTGCTGCGTAGTTTCCTGTCTCTACACCTGTGTCCTCAATACGGTTGAACATTGATAAATGAGTGGCTAGCTCAATATGATCTCCCCTCAAGATTACACACCGTCGCCCTATACAAGAAATAGCATAAAACATACAGGCAATCCAAAACATAACAATTGCAGTCATATTATGTGCATGGATGCGTGAATGCAATCATTGCCCCGGGGATGCTCATCCGTGCAGACAAAGGGCTCTTCACCCATGCAATCATTGTCCTAGGAAAAACATCTAGGCAGACAAATACGTACATCACATACGATAACAATAGATGTTGGTCTGTGCCATGTATACATGATTATCCAACTCGTTATTAGTCCAATTACAACCAGCCAATTTAAATAAGCTCAAAGGTCACTATGGGGGCTAGTTGCCAACGTAGGCCGACAGCTCGGGTAGAGGTCTCATACCACCATCCTCAACTAATGAGGCTACCGCCTTAGGGTGTGAATAGAACCCACCAACCTGTGGTTAATCAATTCTCAATGCTATGGGGACTACCACCATATGCTAACCTGGAATGATACATTGAAGTTGCTAAACGCGGTGATTAAAATGTAACGGCATGTATGATTCAAAAATGAGTAAGCGGCGGTAATTGTAAAAGCTACAATGTTCATTCCATAGCTAAGTAAGTGAAACCACCCCATGTGTGGTAATCCCCACGATCAAAGGTCACCAACCATAACCTCCAGGTTGGGAATCTACTTACATCATAACCAGTCTTGTTACACTCTAAATACGGACTCTCCTTAGTCAGAGATTTCCATGGAGAGATTTCAATGATGTGTGTCTTATAAGCATTAGCATGTGACCTAATCATGAATAAGAATTTAAATAGCAATACATGTATTCCTGCGAGTCACATGATCATAAGTTTATAATCTAAAAATATGTACTCAATGGACTAACACATTTCGTATATAATGGGTAATTAGTTGAATTACTTAGACGAGTTTAGTACACATGTTCAAGCGAACTAATCCAGTATAAATGTGAACCTAGGGCATGCTTTCAAACCTAACAATCAAATGCGCTAAATGATCCCACCACATAGATTAATTATTACTTTAAAAACATATGAATTATTAACTAAGCAGATATACCAAACAAATATAATCCATTTCTAATCTATTTAATCACCTCTTGAAGAGTGTCTGGATAACTCAATCACAATCAAATCATTTGTAAATCATAAATTCTAAATAAGCATTAAATGTTTATACACTTCTAGATTATCGGTCATAGCCATAAAAGCTACCCTTAATCTAGTTAGGGATGGAAAGCCCAAGGGGAAGAGAATCATCACCAGACAAGTCGTAGCGCGTCTCTCAATCCAAGCTCCCGTGAGCGTCTTGTAGCCCACTATTGCGCAAGTGACTACCTAGTTATCATTTCCGATTCAATGGCCCATATTAGATAAGTGTTTCAAAGTGCCTAGATCATTAAAAGCGTATGGGCTTATAAGGCTCGTTTTGGAGGAGATTGGGACTGCTTCAAAGTAACCAGGCCCATCATATACTTGTCCCAAGGTGGCCCAACTGGGTTTTAGATAAGGTGAGGCCTGTAGTTATGTGAAGTGTAGCCCACTGCAGGTGAGGCCCGCCAGAACGAGCAAGCCCGTTTGCTGGGAAGGACTGAGAGCCCAATGGAGGGCGTTACTCAACCCAACTGCAAGGCCCATTCTTGGTCCGGTTTGGGCCTGAATCAACCCTCCTCTCAGCCTGATACTCCCTGGAACCCAAGGCCCAAGCATGGCCTATCTTTTGGCTAGAAATTGGGCCCACTCACTAGGGTATTCAAGGCCCAGTATATAGCCTTATTGTGGCCAGACTTGGAGGCCCAAGGCCCAGTCATTAACTGGCCTAGCTTACGGCCTAGCTGGAACAAGGTTCTAGCATACAGCAGAGCCTCCTTGAAAGCCTGCTGGAGGCTTGTTTCTCGCCCGAGTCAAACCTGTGTGCGGCCGACCTAAGCACGATGCCGAACGCTCTTCTTCCACCATGGTTCCGGCCTGAAATTTGACCATTAATTGGCCTGGCCTCGGCCCGAAACAGAGCCATAACTGGGTCTACTTTCAGCCCAAAACATCACTCCGGTTTGACCTGATTTCAACCTGAAACATAGCCATCATCTGGCATGGTTTCAGCAATACTTCAGGCCTAGTTTTTGAAAAGGCCGAGCTATATGTCCTAGAGGGGGGGGGGGTGAATAGGACTATGCCAAATTAAAAAAATAACAGCGGAATTAAACAATAAGATAGCCAAATGAATTGTAAATTAATAAAGGAAGCAATAACCTCAAAATTCTAGTATTGAGAGGTTGATACAAATGTTGTTCTAAGGAAAACCTTACACCATAAAAACCAGGGGTTTATGGCAGGACAACCTTACTAGAACGATTTGCGTATCAAAAACTCAAACTGAAGAGGAATAAAAAGGAAATAGAAAGAAAGGAAATCTAAGCTATTACAACATTCCCCACAATGCTTGAAATGTAAAAGATTACAACATTCACATCCACAAATACATCCCACAATCTTGAATGATAAAAGATATAAAAGAATAAACAAACATTCAAACCACAAGACACAAAGAATTATAGTGGTTCGCCTGTGTGTACACCAACTGTTAAACAACAGCCACACAGCTACTCCACTCTTAATATCCTCACACGGTGGATATTAGCGTTCACTATGAAAATAGGTTTTTCCAAGGTTCACCTAAAACCCTCACAATTGTGTCTTTCAAGTGGGCTTACACAATTCAAAAACCCCACACTCCGAGTTTTCTGGATCACCTCAGATAAACCAAAACAATGAGATTTTTCTTGCTTAATCTCAAAAGAAACCAAAACAAAGGAAATTACAATAATGTAAAATACCTAGATATTCTCCTTTTGTTGTAGCCCAGAAGAACTAAATTGGAGTAGAAGTTAAATGTCCACACTCACTTATGAAATGGTTCTAGGTTCTAAATTGATTTTAAATTAAATCAAGTTGGGATAGCTCTATTTGATTTTGATTCCAAGAAGTGGGAATTCTTCAATCCCTCTTTCACATGAAATTTGAATGCAGAATATAAAATCAAATATAAAAAGCTAATAAAAGAGAATATTAAATATGCACAATATAGCTTAAAATAATGACAAACTTATCTCTCAGAGTATCGTATTAATTTAGCTTGAATTGGATATCAAACTCTGAAATTCGTCGTCTATTTATAAGTGCAGAAGACGCACCTTCGACTGGTCCTATGGATGCTACGACTGGTCGTAGGACCAACGAATTTTTGAAATTTTGACCGCGATCGAATAAAACCGTTTCACGACTGGTCGTGACCTGTCCACAACTGGTCGTGAGGAGCCAGATTTAGTCACTGAAGTTTGAGTCGTAGCTGCAGGACTGGTCGTGAACGAGTCGTGCACTATTCACACGACCGGTCAAACAGTCTCCAGGACTGGTCGTGGCTTCAACAAAAAATTCTGATAATTTGCAACAATCTTAGGACTGGTCTTGGAATTTCCTGGACTGGTCGAGCCAATGCTAGGACTAGTCGAACATAGTCCAGGACTAGTCGAAGAATAGTCCAAACACTTATAAAATGATTCAATTTAAATTATGTATTCAAAATGACCTACCCTAAGGTCAATCTAAGGTCTTTCATACCTTAAACAAGAAGTATGAACATTAAACCTTCTTTTCTTCAGATGATAGATGATCTTGGAAGTTCATGAAGCTTGAGATCTCGACACATGATGCAGCTTGAACTTGAAATCTTTTGTAGCTTGAATTTGTAGTACTTGAGTTGTACTTCACTTGAGTCTTGAGCATGAACAGTTGACTTGTCTTTCGATATCACTTTAAAACATTTAACTTTGAAGCTTAAAGGAGTGAACAATGTACTTGATCTTACATTTCTTGAAGTAGATCTTTGTTCTTGACTTGAAGCATTATCTTGAATAATATATATCAATGTGCTACACAAGACACAGATTGTGGTTTTGGCACTACAAAATTTGACAACCAAAAGAGCTAGAAACCATAGCACTTACAGTTTTCAGCTGGGATTAAGGCCCACATGGAGACCTAACTAAGGCCCAATTCTGGCTTGGTTCAGAGCCCATTTGAGGGCAGAGTGAAAGGCATTCCCAACTTGGATGGAAAGCTCACTCAAGGTCGGTTGCAGCTCTACCCACGGCCCTGCAGGTTGGCTTGTTCTTAGCACTACATGGCCCAGTTGGAGCCCATTTCCACCCCCAATGACCCATGTAGCAATGGTTGTTGTTCACTCCCCAAGTATAGGGTTGTGATGTAGTAATAAACTCGGTCAGACCGAGGTCGAATCCATAGGGACTGAAACTTGTACATAATCTGAAAGTAACCAGAACTAGCACTAGAATAAGATGAAATTTAAATTGATTGTAATTTGGGGAATAATGGTGAAATATTAATCTAAAACTTAAAGAATTCAAAGGTATAAAACTAGGGATTCAGAGGATCCACTTGTAGAGATCAGAGAGATCTTATGTCTGCATCAAGAACTCAACTGGACTTAGAGTCCCATCTTCATCCAGTTGAATAATGTAACCATGGAAATCAAGACTGAACTTCCTTTGATATAGTTTTCAAGAGATGAAAGGTGTATGAATTAGAATGGATTCCATCACCAAACCATGCCCAGGAGACAAAGTAAGCAACGGAATTAAACTAATTCACAACCACTCAGAGAATTATGAAGGTTAGGAAGGGTTCCATCATTCTACATGCCCAGGAGACGATGGTGAACAACAGGGCTTCCTGACGTTATAATCGTAAAAAGGAAAGGAACGTGCTCAAAGCTATCGCAGACCCATTGTAATTTTAGTCACAACAGACCATTAAAAACTAAAAACATTCCCTTAATTAAACCAAAATCAACATCAGTTCTAAACAAAAGGCACAAGCAAAAAGTCTCCCATCACACTACAAGTTTCACCTCTTAGCCCTAGTTAAGAGGTTTAGCCACTCATAAACATGATGAGGCTAAACATCTCAAATAAACATAAGCAGAAATTAAGAAAAGAGAAGAAAAAGAACTCTTGAAGCTTGTCGGTGCTCCACCCTTTCTCGGCTCCACATTCACATCCCAGATCTGGATCTGATGGCCCTTTCTTTCTCTCTTGTCTCCTTTAATAAACAAGAGACGTCGGTGGCCAGAGTCAGACGAACCAACTTCCTTACGCAGAGCAATTTGCAGTGGAACCTGATTCGCAACTGCCTGTTTCAGTGCAAGAAAATGCAAAAGCGCATAACTGGTGGGGCCCATATTTGCTGGTGTTGAAAAATCCACTCCATCCATTGGATGTCTCTCATCATTCTGATCTGGTATGGCCTGTTATGGATCAGATTCATGGGACCTGTACGATTTTCCTTGGTGTCGTCCATCTTACGCTCAACTGGTTGGAAGTTTTGCTCGCTGCTCCTTGATAAGAATTTCATCTAGCTCCTGCTCAGCCAGACCATGAGAATCTTCTGGACGGTCCCTTTCGGACCAAGGATGCATGATGGTGGCCCACAACATTCCTCCGCAGCTCTGTTGCGAAACAGAGCTTACGGACCGCTACTCTGATGATCAGTGGGCCCATGACGACGTTACATGGAAAATTCATGACGTCCATTGTCTTTATGACGAAACCCTCCAGACATGCCGAGACCAACCTGATTTCTGTGTGGCCCACAGAACTTTGCATTACACCATCCGTTCTCCGTTTCGATAAGATAATCACGCGTTCGCTTACATGTTGGCACAAAGAAACACCTAGGCACTGGTCTTGGCCATCCTACAGATCGAATGGACGGCTCTGATCTTTCAATTGAATGATGGGTGGGCCACACAACTCAAAACCAGCCAGCGTGCCTCGGGACACTGTTGCGTCTCTGCGATTTCAAAGAAACCATCGGTCAGCGGGTGCAGACCGACTTTGGATGTACTAGTGCGTTGCGGGAGTTCACCGCACTGTGCACACGCATGGCCACAGGCGGGGTCCACTATGATGTTTAAGTGAAATCTGATCCGCTCATCCTCTCCTTCATCCAATTTAAGGGGTCGAGACGAAGATTGATGCATATCCAGACATCCAGTGGGACCCGATTCAGTATTTAAAGGGCTGATCTGTCCGTTGGGCCACTTCTACAATGATCCAATGGCTTAAATTTGACGTGTATGGTTAATATGTGGTCCTTAGGCCATTTATGGAGTTTTGAGCCAAACAGATGGTGGAAATCTGGTGATCTTGCATTCTGGCTGACTTTCAGGCCACTTGAGCTTCAGTTTCTCGATTTTCTCGGATCTCTGGCGTGTAAATCTGTCGATCTTGGTTCCTTGGGGTCTGTCCCTTACCTTGGCATCATCAGAGCGTTAATTCCATGCTTTTAGCACTATGTTTCGGTCCAAGCTCGCAAATGTACCTTGCATTACAAACACGATTAAATCGGACCGTTAAACAGTACCATGTTTGTAAATCTATGCAATAACTGGCGTCTAATATGCAATATTTGACCCTCAATAGCTGTGATTGAAAAGTGGCCTTGCATGGGGCCTACCCACATGCTAGGATGGATGGCTAACACCGAGGCCCACTAGAAAAGTAACTTTTTTGATCTGGTGGGGCCCATCTCGTGATTGGGTTTAAATGATTTAACGGAGAAGACGAGAGACTCATTAATGGAAAATCCCCAAATATAGCATATTCCTGAGATCTGGTCCATTTGGACGGCTCAGATGAGGTCTCTGATCAATATGGGGTCCACTTTTTGGACCCCAAACGTTAGTTTTAATTTGTCTCACGAGAATCTCCATTTCTCCTGAGATGACACGCTCTCTCTTCTCCTTCTCATCTCGTCCAGAACCAGCGGATGGGATGGTACCACATGGCCCCAGGAACGACTAGAAATGCACCACCACCTCCTTCCCGAAGTGGAAACTCACTTTTTTCTTTACCATGCACAAGCCTTGCTCAGCCATTTCTAGAAAAAAGAGAGCACAACTCTCCCTAGCGATGGACGGCTGGGACGGCCTGATCAGGACGATCATGGACCACCCATGGGGTCCCAGATGGGTCCCACCTTGCGGATATCTACCACGTACAACACATTGGACGGTTGCAACCTATCTTCCTCGTTCCTTTACATGGGCTTAAAAGCCTATACCGTTTTATTGGGTCGGGCCCCACGTGACAATTGGACGGTCCGGATTGCTCAGAAAGTGGCCAGGGCGGGCCGCTTTGGACCTCAAAGATTCCCAGTTTGAATTCTTTACGGGTGGGAAGAATCGTTCTTCCCTTTTCGTTTTGGGTTCGGTCAAAGCCGTTTTGACCGGCCCTGGCGTTCCAGTGCACATCGTGTGTTAATGCATAGAGTGTACACACACTTTGTGTGGGGTCCATCATAATGTTCGTGACAGATCTGGGCCGTCCATTCTTCCTGGGATCCTTACACAGGGGTCTCGGCTCGGTTTGGGGCAAGGCCGACGCCCATGTGGACCATATTGTACATCTACATCCTCTGTTTGGCCAACATACCTTGATCTCAAGGTTGGATTGATTTGAAATCGAGTTTCAATGGTCAAAATGGGGTCTGAATCATGATGAGAGCTTGATTTGTCACTAACTAACTCTCAAGAGTTGGTTGTAGGAGCGTTGTCCCTAATATGATTCAATTAAATGACACAGAGCTTCTATAAGTTGGGGTTTTTTTGGTTGATCTTACCTTCCTGGTCGTCATGGAGTTCGTCTCAGCTCCTAGGGCCCCTAATGAATGACTTTAATGCTGACCGGAACTCCCATCCTGCATGCGTTGAGTTCAAACTATCTAATTAATCCATTCTGATTTTTGTTGATGCAGGTTTTTTTTTTTAAGGTAACACCTGTGTATCAGAGGTACGGGGTGTTACAGTCTACCCCCTTAAAAAAAATTGCATCCTCGAAATTACCTACAGTGTGCCACTGAACAGGTGAGGGTACTTCTCCATAACTTCTACTTCTCGTTCCCAAGTCGCCTCTTCTTCTCCATGATGTGACCAAAGAACCTTGACTAATGGTATAGTCTTTATCCGTAGGACCTGTTCCTTACGGTCCAAGATGCGGATAGGACCCTCGGTATAGAGGTGTTGTCTGTAAGCTCAATATGCTCTCAGCTAACGATGTGCGACTTGTCTAGCATGTACTTTTTCAACATGGACACGTGAAAGATGTTGTGAATACTAGCCAGTGCAGTATGTAGTGCAAGGCGATATGCTACGACTCCCATACGATCCAAAACCTCGAAAGGTCTAATGAAACAAGGTGTTAGCTTCCCTTTCTGTCTGAACCGCATCAAACCCTTCATGGGAGACACCTTCAGGAATACATAATCGCCAGTCTCAAACTCCAGGTCGTGTCGTCGATTATCTACATAGCTCTTCTGTCTGCTCTAGGTGGTGCACAATCGTTTTCAGACCATGTCAATGACTTGCGTAATAGCCTGAACAAGATTGATGCGTGCAGGTGACGTCTGGACGCAGCCGTAGCCACGTCACAGTTGGAGCGTGCAGTCGAACTTTTGGAGTTTATGTTATTATCATTATCTTGCATTTCCCTTCATACACACTGTACTCAAAGTTTTTTTTTTATCATAGTGGATTTTGTGATGGTGTTCTTGTGGTTATTGTTCGTGGGTTTTGCTTATGGTTATGCTTATATTGAAACAAAATCATGTTTGAAATCCTCCTTGTAGGATCCCAGGATCGAAACCTGGTGTATGGATGCCGGGAGCTGAGAATAGGGTACTACGGAGGCTATCGGTGCCGGATTCGACGATAGGGAATTTTATGAGCCCATTTTTCGAGTTTGGGTCATGACACTATCCTTAGACAGACGGACAGACTGAGAGGGTGAATCATTTTTTGGAGGATATGCTAAGAGCATACGTTCTGGACTTTCAAGGCAACTGGGATGATCATTTGGCTCTGGTAGAATTTGCATACAATAATAGCTTCCAATTCAGCATAGACATGACAACGTATGGGGCCCTTTATGGTCGCCTTTGTCGAGCTCCTCAGTGATGGGCAGAAGTCAGAGAGAGAATCTGATTAGGGCCCGATGCATAAGCTTATAGAAAGCTTAGAGGGCGGTGTAAGTGTGTGCGCAATATGAGCGTGCTCAAAATGCAAGGTCAGAGTAATGCAGAATCATGCTGATGAGTACAAGAATGTAATCAGCCGTACCAAGGCTATGCAGTGCAGGATATGAATGTTATCGGCCATATCAAGACCATGCGATGCGGGATGCAACTCAAGCATACCAATCCTCATCCAAATCCACATATCAATACATCTCATCAAATATCGGTACATTTCTCATTCTGGATAATCATCAGGGTTTAATACACTCCAAATGGCACTGCCCCTTTTCCGGGCGCGCAGTCCAAGTGAACATAAAAAACCTCACTATCTGCCTGGCCAATTGTCTGCCAATATCTATCTGGCATGTTGATAGCGGACCCATTCACGAGCTGGTCAAACTCAGCCTAGCAATGCCCCCTACCCTCGGGCGAGTAAGGCCACACCCCTTTCCAACCGTATTCAGCCCTCGTGCACTCATATATCCACTCGGTCTCGACGTTGGAGTCATCCTCTGGTACTATCGGGTTTAAGGATTTTCACCCGGGGACATCTATAGCGCCCCAATGCTTAGTAACAATATTTTCGGTGTCCAAACCTATCATCCATGATGTGCCTGTGGAGGTCATAGCCCTAATGTCGCTAAGGAGTATAGAAATCATGTCATACAATGCGAAGTGCATGAATCACACTACCAGTCATGCAACAATCTTGCGCGTATCGCGTGCTCATGAAGGGCAACTCCGCCTATCAGGGAGCTCATAAACAATCTGCCCTAAGGCATATGCTATGATCAGTCACTCCTCATACCAAGCATACATATGATGCGTATGATCATGAATCATAGATCTATACTAAACATGTTATATGGTGATGGGCTTTGTTCATAACGAAGATGGGCCTAGACGGCCTACACACTACAAGTATGGTCCTATCAATGGGACCTTAGGGAGAGTTACAATGAGGACATTTAACCATCATTGCTCTTACAATGTGGACGTCAACCCATCATTGCTCCCAAGGCATGGCCGCCAAAACATCATTACATAAACCATGATGGAATCACACATTGCAATGGGCCTTATATACATCCCATTGGGCCTCAACCCATGGACCTTAGATACATCAAATGGGCTGCATAACATGGGCCCCATATATATATCAAGGTGGGCCTCAATGGGCGAGCCACAAATACATCAAGTTGGGCCTATATATATATCTAATAGGCCGCACCAATTGGGCCATACATACATTGCAATGGGCCATAACCCATGGGCCTTGCATACATCACAATGGGCCTCATAACATGGGCCTCATATCTATTAAGGTGGGCCTCAACAACTGGCCTCATACAAATCAAGGTGGGCCTCAACAACGGGCCTCATACAAATCAAGGTGGGCCTCAACAATGGGCCATAAATATGGTAAGTGGGCCACATCACATGGGCCACATGTATATCAAATGGGCCACACCCAAATATAAGTGGTGATAAGGATTTTCACCCAAATATAAGTGGTGATAAGGATTTCCACCCAATATCAATGGCCACATTGATGGGCAATGATAGTTAAATGCCCACATTGTGACCTTCCCTTAGTCATGATTAGGCCCATTCTCATCATTCTCTAGTGGGTTAACCTAAACGAATGGGCCCTATTGATTTTTCTTGGTCCATCATCAGCCGTCCATCCGCCTTGCGTCAAGATTGATTACAGATTTCGATTATCGATTCCGATTCCGATCATCGAGGCTGATTATTGATTAATTCCAATTGTCGTGGTCGATTGCCGATTCTGATTATCGAGGCCGATTATCGATCGATTCCGATTGTTGTGGCTGATTGCCGCTTCCGATCATTAAGGCCGATTATTGATCGATTCTGATTGTTGTGACCGATTGCCGATTCTGATTAGAGAGGCCGATTATCCATCGATTTCGATTGTTGTGGCCGATTGCCTATTCTGATCATCGAGACCGATTTCGATTGTTGAGGCCGATTGTATAGGCCGATTGTCGAGGTCAATTATTGAGGCTGATTCCGATTGCCGATTCCGATTGTCGAGGCCAGATATCGAGGCCGATAGTCGAGGCCCAATGTGATGTATGTGCGGCCCATTGTGATGTACATTCGGCCCGTGTTTGAGGCCCAATGTGATGTATATGCGGCCCGTATTTGAGGCCCGTTGTGATGTGTATTCAACCCATGTTTAAGGCCTAATGTGATGTATATGAGGCCTATATGAGAAGGCCCATTGTGATGCATTAAGAACCAGGCAATGGAGCCCATTGTAATGTATGTTAGGCCCATGTGAAAGGCCCATCGTGATGTGTATTAAGCTCTAGAGTAAAGCCCCTGGTGTTGTATATTTGGCCCTTGTGTGAGGCCATGGGCCCACTATATGTTAGGCTCTATGTGGGTCATTCCTTGGGGGTAATGTTGGTTAAATGTCCACATTGTCGAGGTCGATGTCGGTTATTGATACCGGTTATGAGTATGTGACAGCATAGCATCATAATACATGCCCATACACATCATCTGCATGTTTTTTATGAGATATGGTTGACCATTACACATGTCATTGGGCAGGTTATTATGAGACTCTCAGATTAGTGGAGATTGTCTCACATGAGCACACAGTATGCGCAGGATTGATACATGACTAGATTGTATGACTCATGCATCTTGTATTGTGTGTTGTGATTACTGTACGCCCTAGCGACATCAGGGCCGTAACCTCCACAAGCATGTCGTAGATGGCCAGATGGGACACCGGAAATTTTTTCTAGCATCGGGCTACCATAGATGGCCCTGGGTGAAAATCCCTAAACCCTCTTGGTACCAGAGGATGCCCCAACGTCGAGACCGAGTGGATACATAAGCACCCAAATGCTGAATATCAGGAGGACACGTCTCCCACTATGTCATGGTTGGTTGGGAGGGGGTGTGTCTTACCTGCCCGAGGGTAAGGGGCATAGCTAGGCTGAGTTTGACCAGCTCATGAATGGGTCCGCTATCGACGTGTCGGGTAGATATTGGCTGACTACTGGCCAGGCGGATAGTGAGGTCTCTTCCACTTGCATGGTCGCGCGTTAGTGGGCAGCGATTTGCATGTAGAGTGTACTAGACCCCGGTGATGATCACAAAGATGAACAGTACTGATATGTGGACTTATTGGGCAGGAGTTGCATACTCATTCATTCATTCATTCACTATCCACTCGAGCTGGTGGTGCACAACTATTTGTTAGTGTGTCATCACAATGGCTAGGATTTCGGTTGGGCGCGCGACCTACCTAAGATCAGGAGTTTACCACATTGAGTCTGACTATCCAAATTTAGGTATGGGACTGGTTTGGATAAAATTCTCTTGTGATGGACCCCGTAGCCTGCGATACTACGTACTATCATCCCGACTTCACACTCCAGCTTGGTCATTTCATTCGCATCGCATCTTGCATTACATCCGCAGGCATATGGCATTTTGGGTTGCTATGTTTCCGCACTTATATGGCCTAGACAGACTTAGCAGGATTTGTATATTGCATTGCATCCTTGGCATCTGATATTTGACTCTCAATGATTCCTCATTTACATAGCCAATCTACATTACATATTCTGATATTGTATGACTCATGGACTTAATAGTATATTTCCACTTACTCTGATATCGTATGATTCATGATCTTGTCAGTATTTTCACTAATTTCGATGATGTATAATTTATGGGCTTTATTGTATACTTATCACTTACCTTACACACACTTTCACCACCCTCTAAGCTTTCTATAAGCTTATACACAATAGATGCGTGCAAGTGAGGTTAGGTTGTAGCAGCGTTGAGCATGGAAAGTGCAGTGGTCTTCTGGAGCTTTGATTTTGTCATATATATTTTCTTTTCAATACTGTATTCAAATGTTTATATTAGTGGATATGTGATGATGATGTTGCCTTTGTGACTTGGGTAAACTTGTGGTTATGCTTATCACGAGTTTATATATATATATATATATATATATATATATATATATATATATATATATATATATATAAATCCTCCTTGTAGGATCCTAGGATCGGAATCTGGCATATAGACACTGGGAGCCGAGAATGGGGTACTACGGAGGCTGTCGGCACTAGATTCGGCGATTGGAAATTTTGTGAGCTCGGTTTTCGAGTTTGGGGCGTGACAGATGGAATGTCGTGCTGAACTTGAGCTCTGTGCCCATCTCTCCCTACAACCTCTTCCAAAAGGCATAAGTAAATATGGAGTCTCGATCTGATATAATCTCTCACCGAACTCCGTAGGATTGTACGACTTCCCATATGTATAACTTTGCCAAACTATCGGTGGAATCTGTCGTGCGAATCGGGAGGAATCGGGCTGCCTTTGTCAACCTATCGACAATGACCCAGATCGAATCGTGCTTCCTCTACATCATATGAAGGCTGGATATGAAATCCATAGAGATGTTGTCCTACTTCCATTCAGCCAGTGGCAATGGTTGAAGGAGGCCAGCGGGCTTGCGATGTTCGGCCTTAATCTTCTGACACACCATGCACTTTGCCACAAAGACTGTGATGTCCCTCTTCATGTTGTTCCACCAGTACTGTCTCTTAATGTCATTGTACATCTTCGTACTACCTGGGCGGATGGCTAATTTGGAATGGTGGGTTTCTACCATAACTTCCTTCCTCAGATCGGCGTTGTTTGGAACGCATACTCACCCCTGATATCGAAGACCGTCGTCATTACCAACCCTACAACCATGCATTTCCTCGTTCTTACACCTTCCTTTCTTCTTAACAAGCCATTTATCCTGGTCCTGAGTGAAGATTACCTATCGAACTAGAGTCAGCTCTGCAGTCAATAGAGCCACATAAGCATCGGGTTCGACAGGCTAGATGTCGAAATCCTGTACGAATTCCATCATCTCTCACTCCTTAATCATCAAGGTGTCTATCACTTCGTGCTTCTTCTTATAGCTCAGCGCATCAACCACAGAGTTCACCTTACCTGGGTGGTAAGATATGTCGAAGTGGAAGTCTTTGAGTGTTTCCATCCACCGACGCTAGCGCATGTTCAAGTCCTTCTACGTGAATATATACTTTAGGCTTTTGTGATCGCAGAACAACTGAAATTCTTCCCCATAGAGGTAGTGCCTCCATATCTTCAGGGCGAAGACCACTGCGGCCAGCTCCAGATCGTGTGTCGAGTAGTTCTCCTCATGTTTCTTCAACTGCCTTGAAGCATAAGTGATCACTTTATCATTTTGCATCAGCACACACCCCAGTCCCAACTTAGACGCGTCGTTGTACACTACGAACGTCTCTCCTTCTTGTGGAAGGGTGAGTACTGACGCAGAAGTCAGTCTCATTTTCAGCTCTTGGAAAGCCGCTTCCATATTCTCATCCCATGTAAACTGGTTATTCTTCTTCGTCAGTTGGGTGAGCGGTCGCACAATCCTAGAGAACTCCTTAATAAATCGCCTACAGTACCTTGTCATGCCTAGGAAACTCCGAACCTCGGTAATTGTAGTGGGCTGCTCCCACTTAGATATCGCTTCCACCTTGGCTGGATCCACTATTATTCCTTCCTCTGTCACCACGTGCCGTAGGAATTTCACTTCCTCTTCCCAGAACTCACACTTGCTTAGCTTGGCGTACAACTGATTCTCCTTCAGAGTATTCAAGACTGTGCGTAAGTGCTGCTCGTGCTCTTCTCGACTCTTTGAGTAAACCAGAATATCGTCGATGAACACGATTATGAACCAATCTAGGTATGGAATTAATACCCGTTTCATCAAGTCCATGAACACGGCTAGGGCAATGGTGAGACCAAACGACATCACCAAGAACTCGTATTGCCTATAGCGAGTCCTGAAAGCCATCTTTGGGATATCCTCATCCCTGATTCTCAACTGATGGTACCCCGAGCGCAGATCTATCTTTGAAAAATACTTGGCGTCCTTAAGCTGATCGATTAGATCGTCAATACGCAGCAGGGGGTATCTGTTCTTGATCGTCACATCATTCAGTCTTCTATAGTCTATACAGAGACGCATCGACCTATCCTTTTTTTTATATATAAAGAGAACTGGTGGTCCCCAGGGAGAAACGCTGGGGCGATGAAACTTTGAGCCAGCAGTTCATCGATCTAACTCCTCAGCTCCTCCATCTTGCAAGGAGGCATGCGAAACGGGGGAAGTGATATAGGGGCGGTCCCTGGTTTAAGATCGATGCAAAAATCTATTGCCCGCCTAGGAGGTAGCCCTAGTATTTCTTAAAACACTTCGGGAAAATCTCGGATTACCGGTATTCATCTGATGGTGGGTTCCACTGTCTTAGCCTCATCTAGAGCCTGCGAGCTCTCGAATTCTTTATGTCTGCCCCTTCCTTTCAAAGTGAAGGAGGCCTACCCAGGGACGGATATAGTAACCATCTTGTCACAACAGTCCATGACTGCACACGCCAATGTAAGCTAGTCCATCCCGAGGATGACGTCAAAGTGTCTGACGGGCATGATGATTAAGTCCATGGTCACTTAGCGATTTGCGAGGGTGATGGGACAGGCTCTGCACATCTTGTCTGTTTCTACAAAATTACCCATAGGGGATGCTACAACTAAGGGGGCATGCATCCGAGTTGTGTTCAGTTCTAGTCTAGATGTAATAGCAGAATCAATAAAAGACAGAGTCATACCAGAATCAAATATAGTAAGTACAGGGGTACCATTAATGTGAGTGGTACCATGGATAGTCTGAAGGGGGTCCTGCTTAACCTCTGCAGCAACAACTGAATACGCTCATGCTGGGGAAGCTCTCTGCTGACCTGGGAGCCCCTGTCTGGGTTGCTGAGGCCTCAGCGCTGCTATGGCCACCGTCTAGTTCTACTGGGGTCGGTTTGCCCAAGGTGGAATACCTTGATCCTGCATTCTCTGAAAGCAATTATGGGCAATGTGATTTGCCCTACCACAGTAACCACAACTCTCGCCAGAAGGTAAAGGTGAAGCTTGCGTGAGTAGCAGAAACCTTCCTGCTGGAATGGGCAAAGCAGGAGGTGCCTACCTGGGCCTGACCGGGGCATCTCGTGTTGGAAGGCAGGAGCAGATGGTGTGCTCGAAGTCTTTCTCTACTCGCATCGACTTGTCCGCCAGTTTCCGAAAGTCCATGAAATCTCAGGTGCACAGCCGAGATTGTATCCCGGGCTTTAGCCCCTCCTTAAACTTCTCCAACTTATACTCCTTGTCCTCGGGGGCTTTGGGTACATACCGGGACAACTCATCAAACTTCGCCTCATATTGGGCAACCGTCATGTTCCCTTGCTCTAGTTTCAGGAACTGAACGATCTTTTCGCTTCAGCACGACCGTGGGAAGTATTTCTCCAGGAACTTCGTCCTGAAGCCAGCCCATGTCCAGGCGTACCCAGCCGACACGCCTCTTTGCACGCTACCCCACCAATTTTTGGCCTCTCCCTCTAGCAGGTATGTGGCCAAACTGACCCTCTGAGTATCGGAGCACTCTAGTGGCCCCATCACCTTGGCGATCTCGTCAACCAATGCGCAGCCTGAACCGGGTCAGGCGCTCCTCCGAAAGTCGGTGGACGGAGCCTCATGAAATGATCAAACACATCGGCGCCTCTCACCTCTGCATCGTGTGACGTCCCTCCATGGCTTCGCAGGGTCTCCATCATGAGAGCTTGCGAATCCTGTTGTTGTTGCATGAAGTTAGCCTGCTGCTATTGCATGGTAGCTGCCATTTGCGCAAAGGCTATGAAGGCGGCGACTCCCGTCGACGTGTCTGCGTAAGCGGTAGCTGAAGGTTCAGCCGAAGGTGTCCGTACTCGAAATATTGCAATAACAACGCTGACGTGAATATCTGAGGAGAGGGGGAATCCCCTACAGCTTCCAACCTGGAGTCCCCATTTGCCACCTCAGGCGGAAGGCTCGGCGTGTAGACGGGACTGCGCTCCCGTTGACGTTCTGTTGATGGAATAGGGTGTATATCAACTGTATGCATCCTCTATGACCACAATACAGGTGGCATGATTTCCTGCATAATTTAGAAATTATGAAGTCAGAGAACTTGCAGGTTGCATGGCGAAGGAGTTTAACTTCTAAATGTTATTCCTGGTTAAATTTCCAAGGGGACTAAGGTTTCTGTTTCTAAGTTCAAATGACTAGCTTGTTGTTTTCCAAGGGATTCTAAGTTCTTTCCTAGGTGGTTCATACTCTAAGTTCTTCCTAGCTATTAAGGATCTCTGCATAAGTTCAATTGTCCATTCTACTAATACCTAAGGGGCTTAAGTGCTTTGTTTCTATGTTCACTCATCTTACTTACTTCCTAAGGGAAATTTCTAAGTTTCGCCTAAGTTAATCCCTCAAGGTTTTTTATTGTTGATCCCACAGCCAGGATACCTCATACTCCGCTTTGATACCAACTTGTAACGCCCCAGTTTTTAGAACCCAAGTACACGACTCATATCCCAAAAACCCAGAAGTTAACTTAATCATAATGGTAATCAATGGAAATCAAAGTGTAAGTAGCAAGAAACAGCCATAACATAGATCTGATCAAAAAGAGAAGTAATACCTGGCCCACACAGCTGGTGGCCAAATATAAAATCCTCAAATGAAGTAATACAAAACAAACTATCATAAATGAAATCTACTGGTTGAGGTCATAATATGCAGTCGCCTCCTGGTGTGGCTCTTCCTCGTAAGGCTCCTCCTCTTCTCCAACTCCAGCAGCCCCAAAGTTTGCTACGTAGTTTCTTGTCTCTACTCATGTGTCCTCTGTACGGTTAAACATTGATGAATGAGTGGCCAGCTCAGTGTGATCTCCCCTCAAGATTACACACCGCCACCCTATACAAGAAATAGCATAAAACATACAGACAATCCAAAACATAACAATTGCAGTCATATTATGTGCATGGATGCGTGAATGCAATCATCTCCCCGGGGATGCTCATCATTGTCCTAGGAAAAACATTCAGGCGGACAAATATGTACATCAGGTACGATAGCAATAAATGTTGGTCTGTACCAACGTAGGCCGACAGCTCGGGCAGAGGTCTCATACCACCATCCCCGGCTAATGAGGCTACCGCCTTAGGGTGTGAATAGAACCCACCAACCTATGGTCAATCAATTCTCAATGCTATGGGGACTACCACCGTATGCTAACTTGGAATGATACGTTGAAGTTGTTAAACGCGACGATTAAAATGTAATGGCATGTTTAAAAACAAGTAAACAGCGGTAATTGTAAAAACTACAACGTTCATTCCATAGCCAAGTAAGTGAAACCACCCTATGTGTGGTAATCCCCACGATCAAATGTCGCCAACCATAACCTCCATGTTGGGGATCTACTTACATCATAACCAGTCTTGTTACACCCTAAATACGGACTCTCCTTAGTAAGGGATTTCCATGGAGAGATTTCAATGATGTGTGTCTTATAAGCATTAGCATGTGACCTAATCATGAATAAGAATTTAAATAGCAATACATGTATTCCTACGAGTCACATGATCATAAGTTTATAATCTAAAAATACGTACTCAATGGACTAACACATTTCACATATAATGGGTAATTAGTTAAATTACTTGGACGAGTTTAGTACACATGTTCAAGCGAACTAACCCAGTATAAATGTGAACCTAGGGCATGCTTTCAAACCTAACAATCAAATGCATTAAACAATCCCACCACATAGATTAATTATTACTTTTAAAACATATGAATTATTAACTAAGCAGATATACCAAACAAATATAATCCATTTCTAATCTATTTAATCACCCCTTGAAGTAGTGTCTAGATAACTCAATCACAATCAAATCATTTGTAAATCATAAATTCTAAATAAGCATTAAATGTTTCTACACTTTTAGATTATCGGTCATAGCTATAAAAGCTACCCTTAATCTAGTTAGGGATGGAAAGCCCAAGGGAAAGAGAATGATCACCAGACAAGTCGTAGCGCGTCTCTCGATCCAAGCTCCCGTGAGCGTCTTGCGGCCCACTATTGCGCAAGTGACTACCTGGTTATCATTTTCGATTCAATGCCCATATTAGATAAGTGTTTCAAAATGCCTGGATCATTGAAAGCGTATGGGCTTATAGGGCTCGTTTTGGAGGAGATTGGGCCTGCTTCAAAGTAACCAGGCCCATCATATACTTGTCCCAAGGTGGCCCAACTGGGTTTTAGATAAGGTGAGGTCCGCAATTATGTGAGGCATAGCCCACTGCAGGTGAGGCCCGCCAGAACGAGCAGGCCCGTTTGCTGGGAAGGACTGAGAGCCTAATGGAGGGTGTTACTCAGCCCAGCTACAAGGCCCATTCTTGGTCCGATTTGGGCCTGAATGTAGCCCTCCTCTCAGCCCGATACTCCCTGGAACCCAAGGCCCAGGCCTGAACTGTCTTTTAGCTAGAAATTGGGCCCACTCACTAGAGTATTCAGGGCCTAGTATGTAGCCTTGTTGTGGCCCGACTTAGAGGCCCAAGGCCCAGTCATTAACTGGTCTGGCTTACGGCCTAGCTAGAACAAGGTTCTAGCATATAGCAGAGTCTCGTTGAAAGCCTGCCGGAGGCCTATTTCTTGCCCGAGTCAAACCTGTGTGCAGCCAACCTAAGCACGATGTCGAACGCACTTCTTCCACCATGGTTCCGGTCTGAAATTAGCCCATTAACTGGCCTAACCTCGGCCCGAAACAAAGCCATAACTGGGCCTGCTTTCAGCCTGAAACACAGCCATCATCTGGCGTGGTTTCAACAATACTTCAGGCCTAGTTTTCAACTGGGATTAAGGCCCACATGGAGACCTAACTGAGGCCTGATTCTGGCTTGGTTCAGAGCCCATCTAAGGGCAAAGTGAAAGGCGTTCCCAACTTGGATGGAAAGCTCACTCAAGGTCGATTGCAGCTCTGCCCACGGCCCAGCAGGTTGGCTTATTCTCAGCACTACATGGCCCAGTTGGGGCTCATTCCACCCCGACTTTAGGCATGTTTTTGGTTGAGTTTAAAGCCCAATTTGAGACCTATTTATGGCCCAACAGGGGTGTGGTTTCTTCCATGGTTGCTGCTGGATTTACATTCTAAATGAGGGCCCGGCTAAGGTCGGTTCTTGGGCATGTTTCAAAACCCAACTGAGGGCTCAACTCAAGTCCATTTGAACTTTGTTTTCGAGCAAGAACACAGCCTGTTCATGGTCATTGGCTGCCCATCTTGGGTCCCAAAACGCAACCATTACTTGGCTTCATTTTGGTCCAAATTGTTGTTACCGTCTTGTGCCTGATTTTGACCCGAAGCCTAGCCATCGGTTGGCATAGTTTCGGCCCAGAATACCTTCCCTGTCGGCTTGGTTTACAGATGGTAATGGCTAGTGAGCGGTCCTACAATGCTAGAAATTGGAGTGACAGCCAGAGTGTTACCTAAACCTCCAACACCCAACACTCGAACCAGTAGCCACTCGAGCTTGAGCACGACTCGAACAGATGCCACCGACCCGCACTAGCTCGACTCAGTCTGAACAGGCTGAGTCGACTCAGTGCAGAACCGAGTTTGCACCTAAACTCACTTCTCTTCCTCTCTCTCTCTCTCTGTTTCCTTTCTCTCTCTTTTCTCCTTTCACTCTTGCTGGTGCGAATTCCGAGGGCACTGTGCCCTTCTTATAACAAATGGAAGAGAACCTCCAACGGTTAGAAAAATGACCCACGTAACAATGGTTGTGATTAAAAAGTGGCCTTGCATGGGGCCTATCCACACGCTAGGATGGATGGCTAACACCCAGGCCCACTAGAAAGTAACTTTTCTGATCTGGTGGGGCCCATCTCGTGATTGGGTTTAAATGATTTAATAGAGAAGATGAGAGAGCCATTAATGGCAACTCCCCAAATATAGCATATTCCTGAGATCTGGTCCATTTGGATGGCCCAGATGAGGTCTCTGATCAATGTGGGGTCCACTTTTTAGACCCCAAATGTTAGTTTCGATTTGTCTCACGAGAATCTCCATTTTTCGTGAGATGACACGTTCTCTCTTCTCCTTCTCATCTTGTCTAGAACCAGCGGCTGGGATGGCTCCACATGGCCCCAGGAATAGCTAAAAATGCACCACCACCTCCTTCCCGAAGTGGAAACTCACTTTTTGCTTTACCATGCAAAAGCCTTGCTCGGCCTTTTCTAAAAAAAAGAGAGCACAACTCTCCCTGGTGATGGACGGCTGGGACGGCCTGATCAGGACGATCATGGGCCACCCATGGAGTCCCAGATGGGTCCCACCTTGCGGATATCCGCCACCCATGGGGTCCCAGATGGGTCCCACCTTGCGGATATCCGCCACCCATGGGGTCCCATGTATTGCACCCCATTTAATGTATATGAGGCCCATGTATTATAGCCCGATGTGATGTATATGAGGCCTATAAGTGAGGCCCAATGTGATGCATATGTGGCCCATGAGTGAGGCCCATCGTGATGTGTATTAGGCCCTTGAGTGAGGCCCATGATGATGTATATTAGGCCCTTGTGTGAGGCCATAGGCCCATTATACGTTTGACTCTATGTGGGTCACTCCTTGGGAGCAATGTTGGTTAAATGTCCACATTGATGGGCAATGAAGGTTGAATGTCCACATTGTGACCTTCCCTTAGGCCCTTTATTAGGCCGATTATCGATACCAACTATGAATACATGTTGGTATAGCATTATGACACATGCCCATACTCATCATCTGCATGTTTGATATGAGATGTGGTTGACCATTATATATGCCATTGGACAGGTTGTTATGG